>OZ026627.1:74014263-74614263 GCA_964020975.1 Hermodice carunculata
TTCTTTCTTTTGTGTGTGTTTTTTGTTCTTTCTGTCCTTTGTACTTTCTTTTTTTTGTCTGTTTCGTTTTTGCTTTTGTTGAGTTCTAGACTTCAGTTTTTGTGTTTTTTCAAGGTCAATGCCTGGATATTTTTTTAAAAGTCAAGCTGATTTATTGAGTCAAGTTTTGGTGAAAATAGTTTACATGTCATGAGTACTATTACTAATGGTTAGAAAAGAACCTGATGAGGTTTCTTTTGGTTTTAATGTTTACATTCCGTGACCTTAAGGATTAAACTGACGCACCGGCTCAAATCTGCACCGGCTTATAGCTTCATAATTTTACATCCTTATGTCGCCCTCAGACGTGTGTGAGTGAGGAGTTTTATACTCCAAAGTGTAATGATGGTCTTAATTTTAAGTTTACTCTTCCATCGCAATATATATGGTTAATATTCTTATTTGATTCATCCTCTGTTACGATGTAACAGGAATGAATTATGATTTTGTTACAAACTGAACAAAGCTACCCCCCCCCCCCAAAAAAAACAGGCCGGACATGCGACTGGTTATCATCAGTTATACATCCGTGATTATAAAAATATCAATCTGTAAGAAGTCCAAATAGATTCTCTGAAACCCACATGAGGGTTCCTGTGCCATATTCACGACATGGACATCTTGGACCAAAAAGGGCTCGGGTATTAGTAGCTGAATGCGACATGTTTCAAAGATGTTGCATCAAATGTGTGCTTTTCGCGAAAATGTCATAAAGTGCTCAGCTGAAGAATACATTTCATTTTTCAGGCAGGATGCAAGTTGAATGTGACATGACGTCATATTCAGAGGAAGTTGTGACAATTATACATCATAACGCCGAAGAGCGACATTGTGTAAAAGGTTTTGAACCTGTTGCCTCATACAAAAGATATGTGAGATATTTCTTAACCAAAGCTCAGCTTACAGCGGTAAAACAAGCATCAGATAGGTATGTCAATATTTTAGGTATGTTGTAGGTGCAAACTAGTCTCTCTGAAAACTGTCTCTCTCTTTTATATATACAATTACAACTTACGCGTTATAGTTCTTCGTTTTTTTCAAAATGGTGTTACCATCTATGCATATGTTTGCTTGAAGAATATGTTTAGATGTAAATAATATGACCATTAGCTATTATAGATGACAAAAAGGAGACTAACACGAATTTGTGCTTCGTAATTTGATAAAATACGGGCATTTTCTTTGTCATTTTCTGTTGATACCTATTCTTTCAATTAGGGCAAAAGATGGTATAAGAAAAGTGCTATCTCATATTATAAAATAGGTCATACTATTTTTCTTCAGCTTTTGGTTTGAAAGTATGTAAAACTGATCCAAATTTAGATTTTTTAATCTACTAACTTGCTTTGTGTCTTTTGCCTCTTTCCCACAGGTGCGAACAGTTCATGAGCATAGAATGCAAGAAGGCCCTAACAGTTGGATGTGGAGATTACTGGGTCGATATTCATAATAACAAGAATACCTACAGGCAAAATAACCCACATCGTTGCAAATGCTTTCTCGACGAAATATGCAAATACAAAAAATCAAACTCAGCTAGGTAAGTGCAAAACAGCAGATGGTAGGTAGCATCTTTCTAAGAATAATTGGGAAAAAAGTTTAACATGTTTTATGATCCCAGGGTCGGACTCAAAGACATTTATACTTTTTTGCTAGATAAATTTTGATAAGCAAAGGCTTCATTACACCTAATTATGGATGAGGGGAAAAATGTAATAAATATTCATAAGTACACTACATTTACATGGTAGGACTTTTTGCTACAAACTACAACACCTTCAGAAAAGCTAAATATTTCAAATGTGGATTAAGGATATGTACATACTGGTGATCCTTTAAACAAGTGAAAAATAAATAAATTAGCGTAAGATATATAAGATTGAATTTGATAAATCTCTTATTACAAATATGTAAAACGTGTATTAGATGAAGACATATTAACTCCAATCCAAGAAATTCAAACATCTGCAGATAATTATATGGATATGGGTGTCTTTAATTTCATTTATCATATCTTATGTTCGATTGAGATACCTCTACAAATGCTCTCTCTTTAAAATATGTAAAACATAACTCTAAATGTATTTTATGTAATATGCTGAATATCTAAGTTCTTACTCTGAATTCTCACAATTTTAATTGCTTTACATGCAATGTAAGAAGTTTTATAAAGGGTAAAACGCCACCTATCCCTCATCATCAGGGACAATCCCTGAAATTTGATGAAAACATGACCAATTCACAGTGTGTGTCCCTCATGACAATTGCGTATTTGCTATCAAAATATTTGGTTACTATTTTGTGTCCCTGATGGTCTTTGACTACATGTCTCTAAAATGGCACCGTGAATGCTGGTATCCGTAAATAGTAGAGGCAGTGTGTGCACACGAGGAAGCGGATATAAATAAAACAGTTCAATCAGATATATCCGTGTGGTTTTATTGACAAAAGTATTAGAATAGTCTGTTTCCTCTTTAAATATTCAAAGTTCTCTCTCAAAATACCTAATACTAAAACTAATATATTTTGCCACTTTAGATACCGCCAGTTACAATAGATCCCCAATTTTTACTCACCCTGTGTATTTCAGCTCACGTACAATATAGTACAGGTACATTTGATTTAATATATATATATATATATATATATATATATATATATATATATGTATATATATATAGTAAGCAAGGTTTATTGTACTAAATGAACCACAGACTCATGGTAAAAAATACAAAGTCCAATGTTGATTTACAAATACAGGTAAGGAGAGTAACATCATATAACATTATGTGTCGGATTTCCTCGTCTTAAAACAATGGTAAATAAATATTGCTAACTTATTTATAACTGAAACATTCTGACTACTCATTAAATTATTGAAATTATGTAGAGTAGGTAGTGCATAGTATTTCTGGGGTAAATACTTCTTTCTGAGTTGTCTATATCTATCACAGACTAACAAAATGTGGTACTCATCTTCAATAACATTTGTGTTGAGAGTTTGTAAACAAAAATTACATTGTCTATGATCAACCTATAGGTTTCTCCTCCTACCCGCTTCTATATTCAAATCATGACGTGAACAACGAAACTTTAACAATGCAATACGATGTATTTGCCAAGTTATACAATCAGGGTATTTTTCTTTCACTAATAAGGACTTGAATCCCACATATGTTCTTAGTTTACAGTTATTATTCATACTTGCACTCCATTCTTGCATTTTAGTGTCTGTTAATCTTTGCTTAAATATAGAAAGAAAACTCTCTACATCACCTACTGTCTGACTTAGCCAAACATGGCCAAAGCCTAGTGTACAAAGTAGCAACTCAACATCAGTAACCATATTTGTCTTTCCACTATTGTTAAGTCTATACAATAAATTATAACAAGCTTTTGGGTAAGGAGTATCTGACATATTCAGTTTCTTAAGCCAGAACTTAATACATTTTGTCATATAAATAACACAGAATGGAGACCTGCCACATTCACCTAGGACTGCTGCGTTTGGTGCTTGTGAAGGAACTTTGAGAATGAATTTAAGTCAAAAGTATACTGAATGTCTGGATGCAATGATATGTAATGGGTGCCATCCCAAAATCACACTGCCTTCTGGGCTTACTGAGAGAACAGCCACTCTAATAGACCAAATATTTTGTAAATTTTCCAACTCTCACAAGGTGTGATCATTTGGTATAATACTGTCAGATATACCTGACCATTTCCTCTGTTTACATGTGTTAACATACAATCTCAGAAGCAAGGCCTTCGCGATATATATGAAAGAACAGAGAACTATGATCCTTTCTCTTTACTTTGCTTTAATAATGACATAAGTAGCAGTGACATTATAGGTCAATTAAATACTAAATTGTGACACAATGAAAATTACTAGATAATGGAACATATTTTACACAATGCCCCAAAAATAAGCATCTTCCCACGAAAACTGTCAAATTTAATACATAAAAGCACAAAAGTTCATCCCGGATTACACGTGGTATTCTCTGATCCGTAAAATTTCGTTATACTCTTTATAAAAGATTAAAATGTACCCAACTAAATGATCCACAATACCATGTTCTAAAACAAAATTTGAAAACATATAGTAAAGATATTTACAAAACACATTAATGAGTTAAAACAAAACTACTATCATTCACAATTTTAAAAGGTTCGAACAAAAACTACAGAAAAACCTGTGACATCATAAAATCTATTCTCCATACTAACAAAAGCAAAAGAGCCTCGGCAGCATTTTTTCCTCATTGAGAAACATAAAGACAAATAAAGAAAAAATAGCAAATAATTTCAATAAATATTTCACTGATATTGGTGCTATGCTTGCAGCAAAAATTAATCAAACACATAGACCATCTTCCAAGTCATGCCTCACAACCTGCGAAAATATTAACTTTCACTTTTTATTGGTGAACTCGAGACATATTTTAAATATAATAAAAAAGTCTAAGGCAAAATCTTCTACTGGACAGGATGAGTTATCGATGAAACTGTAAAAGGTATTATCTCTTCAATCTGTCAACCATTAGCTTTAATAACAAATCAATTTTTAACAACGGTGATTTTTTACTTGACAGCCTGAAAGGTGCTTAAATTTTGGCACTCCTTAAAAAAGAGATAGTGCTTTGATAGAAAATTACCGCCCCATTTCATCACTACCATGTATGTCAAACATTTTATAGAAAGTAGTATCTAAACAGTTTAGTGATGCTTTATGGTAAATCCCCCTTTCTTGCAATAGTCAGCATGGATTCAAATATTACAGTCCAACAAAACTGCAGCCTTAGAATTTACTGATTGTATCATAGATTTTTTGATAATGGAAAATTACCTTTAGCCCTATATTTACACTTATGAAAGGCATTTGATAGATTATATCACCAAATTGTCCTGTACAAACTCCAGTATTATGGAATTAAAGGAATTTCATTGAATTGGTTAAAGATTATCTTTAAGATATAAAGAGTATGTTTCTTATGATCAAACTTACTCTAATGTTCTATCCATAAGAACAGGGGTCGTTCAAGGATCTATCCTGGGGCTTTTGTTGTTTATATTTTATACAAATGATATACACATAGCCACGTTAAAATTGGAGTCCATTCTATATATATGCAGATGACACGACTTTGACAAATTCTCCATGTACTTTTCTGAATTTTTAAATATTGAATTAAACAAAGTCTATAGTTAGTTAGCAGCAAATAAGCTTTCATCGAACATAGCAAAAACTAAATACATGATATTCCATTTCTCACAAAAGAAACTAAATTTTTCACTGGATGTAAAATTTTATGGTACTTTAATTTCAAGATCAGAACAATTCTATTTTTCTTGGATTGTGTATACACGAAAGATATGAACTGGAATGGCCATTTGTACAAAATTGGTAAGAAGCTTTGAAAAGTAATTCGGATTTTCAAAAGAATTTGCCAATATGTCCCAACAAAAAGCCTACTAGTGAGGTACAATTGTCCATTCTTGTCACATTTGGACTTTACCATTGTTGCTTGTGGACAGTTTCAAGATCGTATCTTTATATTTCAGAAGAAGGCTGTTCGTCTCATGTTTCATACTTCATATAATGCACATACGGATTTTCTGTTTAAACAGCATAAGACGTTGAAACTAAATGACATTCTAAGTTTCAAAGCATTAAAATTGTATTACAGATATTCTAAAAATAAAGTTCCAAGATTGTTTATCAACATGTTTGAATCTCTGATAGCTACCCATTCTTATTTTGCTTGTTGCATATTATAAATTACTACAAGGATGTATGTACCATACCCAATTGCTATGTGTATAGCAGCTAAGTGTCTCCATTATGTGGTTACAAACCTATTTTTTATAATTGTGTCTCTTGTATGTCATTTAAAGATGCTGGTTATTAGTTATATCAACTTTTCCTAGGTGGTCTCTGCAATAGCGGGTTTTCATGTCCTTAGTTGGGGTCATCCTTAGTTAATCTCTGTATATATCACTTATTAATAGTTAACCACTATATTTTACACATGTTGTTTTACACAAATGATCACTGTTAACTTTGCTGCCTTTGCTTGGGAGTCAAATAAAGCACGTTCTAAAATTCTGAGTTCTGATATGCTTATCTTATTAAGTTAAGAGTTTAAAAGTCCAGAGACGTTGCCATTAAAGGCAGACAGATCGTAAGGGCTTAGAGAAGTAAATAGAGATATGTTATCAGCATAAATAGTGAATTTCAAGGACGAGGATGCTAATATTATGTCGTTTATATATTTCAAAAAGTAAAGGTCCCAGAATTAATATTTTCGGAACACCAGCTTGAATATTTGGCGAGCAAGTGTGTATCAGCCTGGCCTGTAAATGTAACCTTACCATGAAGGAACTCCGCCCTTTGTTCAGTGTCCAGACAAAGTTGAAAAATCGCGTTGCATTTAGCAACTTAAATCATTTCAAACCTCAATAAATTTTGTCATGATGACACACGACAGTCATGTGGAACATGATGCAGCCTGGACCAAGTTAACCGCATAACATTGAAGAGGTTTCATCGAATTACATTTTGTTATTGCACACTGGATCAAGTTTTTAACAAATGTTGTTGAATATGAGTATGATGTAATTATATGTTTTTAAGAAACATCACAAAGATGTAATTTGAAGTGACACGGCACTAACTGGAAACCATTGTGACAATGGTTCCACTTACAAACATCGAAAGAGTTCAGTCATGTTGTGCAAATGTAACCAGTCTCTTTACATGCAGCCTTTATATGTAACAGTGGAAAAATAATTTTACAACTAGAACAGGCTGATTTTCCAACAGAAAATCAAAATGTCCCCCCGTGAGCCCTTGCTATTGTCACCCTTATTTTTACAAATAGGCATACCGATTCCAACGATCTACAGATATGGTGAAGGGAACACTCTTTATTGACATTAAAAAGTTGATTTTTGACAAAATGCCCATGTGACCTTGAAAAATAGGTCAAGGTCATACATCTGCAATCCCAAGCAAGATCATATGTAGGAACATCTTCACATAAAATTTCAAGTTCGCAAGTCAAATTTTCCTTGAGTTATCTCGTCCACATTGATTTATGGCGAAATGCCAACGTGACCTTGAAAAAAAGGTCAAGGTCATACATCTACAGTTACAAGCAAGGTATTACAAAAGTCGCACATAGAAACAGAATCACACATAATGTCAACCTCTCTAAGTCAAATCTTTCACGAGTGCATCTGGAGTGATTTTTAAAAAGTAGCCACGTGACCTTGAAAATAGGTTAAGGTCACCCATCGACGATACAAACCTAGATCATATTACGGTATGTAACCATACAAAATTTTAAGCTCTTAGGTCAAATCCTTGCGGAGTTGTTGCGTCCGCGTCAATTTTACATGACATGCCCATGTGACCTTGAAAAATAGGTCAATGTCACCCATCTGCGATCCTGACGTAGTGTATATTATGGTACATAATCGTGCAAAATTTCAACCTCTTAAGTCAAATCTTTGCAGAGTTATTGCGTCCGGGTCAATTTTACACAACATGCCCACATGACCTTAAAAAATACGGCAAGGTTATACATCTACAGTTACAAGCAAAGTCTTACAAAAGTCTTACATAGAAACATAATCACACAAAATATCGACCTCTTTAAGTCAAATCTTTCTCGAGTGCATCTGCAATGATTTTCAAAAGTGGCCATTTGACCTTGAAAATAGGTCAAGGTCACCCATCTACAATCCCTACCTAGTTCATATTATAGTACATAATCATACAAAATTTCAACGTCTTAAGACAAATCCTTGCGGAGTATTGTGTTCGCGTCAATTATACATGACATGCCCATATGATCTTGAAAAATAGGCCAAGGTCACCCATCTGCAATTCCAAGCAAGGTTTATATAGAAACATCTTCCCAAAAGATTTGAACTTCCCAAGTCATATCTTTCTCGAGTTATCGCGTCCTCAACGCACACAACAATGTGTTGAAGAAGGAGAAGAAGAAGAAGTAGAAGGAGAAGAAGTAGAAGGAGAAGAAGAAGAAGAAGAAGAAGAAGAAGAAGAAGAACAACAACAACAACAACAACAACAACAACAACAACAAGCGGAAGAAACGGACACAAAAGCAATATGTTCCCCCGTTGCACGGGGAGACATAATTGAGAGGGAAAAATCAACCATTTGTATGGGAAAAGGGACAGGGAGAAGGTTTTTGACAATTGAAAGAATTGACCAATTAAAAAAATGATGCCTTACCCTGGTAAATAATCCCTGCACGCTTTGTAATGGTGCAAGAATCATGGTAAACGATGATGAACGTGGGGTACAAAGAATGGTTCACTATGATTCACATCAATTGTCAGGAAACCAATAATGGACAACCATGGGAAAGGCAGCGTAAGCATATGCATCAGGTAATGAATTGAAACTAATTAGTCAATGTATTTAAAGCAGTTTACTTTCATAAAACTTTCTTTTGCAGCAAGCTGCCCCAAAAGCCCCTTTTGGTCTACGCCACTGCAGACCAACATCTTGTGACCCTGATAAAAACTTTACAACAATAAACCAATCTCGTGTTTTTCTTCCTGTTCGTGTTTACGTTTCTTAGTCTTCTTTAATTGCAGGCATTACATGCTACTGTGATTTTGACGATAGTACTTAATCTAAACCATGTAGAGATTTCATATTTAAGTATCCTGTCCTTGGCTTCACAGCTGTATGTGTGAAGGAGAAAATGGGAAAGATATGGGCTATCTACGAAACATCACACAACTACCTGTCATGATGTTTACACTCAGTGACACAGGGAACCATGGCGAACATGTTTATCATGTGCTTGGTCCACTTAGGTGCTACAAAAGTGAGGATTCTTCTACTGCTTTTGGCCTAGTTTATTGTTCCTAATTATTCAGTATGTTTGTTTCCCTTAAGGCCAAGAAGCTATTTGTTTATCATGTGCTTGGTCCACTTAGGTGCTGCAAAAGTGAGGATTCTTCTAATGTTTTCAAGGGAAGACTGCCTTTGGACTAGTTTATTGTTTCTAGTTATTCAATATGTTTGTTTCCCTTAAGGCCAAGAAGCTATTTGTTTTGTGTTTTATCCCGTCGTAGTGTATATATTGATATAATGGTACAGATAATTGTAAATAGAATAGTGAATAATTCCCTAAAATTCCTATTTAATAGCAAAAAGATTTTATCAGGCGAAGTGAATTAATGGTTTAACATTTGTCTTGAAAGTGTGGCTGGGTGTTGTGAACAACTGATTGAATCTTACCTAAATCAGTAAAATTAAGCTTGTGATATGTACTTGCAGAATATAACAGAATGGAAGCAAAGTTAATGTGTAGGAATGGGCAGTCCTACTTTCCTCAGCAGCACTGTCTATATGATCAGGATCAATACGGAATATCAAAGGGATGCCGGGATGCAACACATCTGCAACATTGTGGTCAGTTTTTTAACTACTCCAGACAACATATATTATCTGACATTCGAGGACCGAAGAATTGAATTAATTTTATTGATATGAGTTGCCAAATCAAATACCTATGTTCATTTATTTTAACTTCAAATGTGCTTTGTAACTCTATTTAAAAAAACACCTGGCCATGTCCATATACTTCGGAACAGTCTGACCCATATGGAACAACTTTAACCTGACAGGAAGACCAATATTAAAGCAAAATAAGATAATTATCAGCCACCAACCCGAATATCCATCCCTCAATACCAATGCAAAGAAACTTTTCTCCCGACATGAGACAGGGAGTCACCAACAAAAGGAAACTGGTGGCTTTGAGCGGACATGTTTTTAATTATTCGTTTTAAACTCCATCCCCGACTGCAAATATTTCATCAGTTAATGATCAATTCAGGGACAAAGACAATGCATCGGGCACTTTCAGCAATGCTATACCACTGCTCTGACGATAAACGTGGTGTTTTTGCACCATATGCAAAGCAGCTTTACGAAATAACCTTTACAACCAATGTAACAAAACCTGCACAACACTCAAATCCATAATCATCCAAGCATATATATATATATATATATATATATATATATATATATATATATATATATATATATATATATATATATATATATATATATATATATAAGTTAATTACTTGCTTTCAAGGTTAAAATGAAAGAAACAGTTCTGATGCAAACACACAATGGAATTTGATCCCACATGCTAGTTTTTATCGTTTTATAAGGATTTTGAGGTTATAGTTTTTGACACATAATTATTGTTGTCTTTCCAAAAGTAGACTATGGCATTGGATTGTCCCATATATCTGCATCATTGTATATATCCAATTAGTGCTTCCTGTGTGAGCTATCAACATGCTTAATCCAGTGATTAGTGTTCGATGGTATTTTTGGTTAAAAAAAAACTGAGAAGCATAGCTTTTTGTCTGAATCAATCTAGCAAATTTCCATGCTTTATTTAAGATAAGTGTTACATATTCGCACAAAATGAATGTCAGTTTTAATTGAAATAGGGATGGTACAGGAAACTTTATCAAGCAAATTTATGCGGTGTCCGTTTGCCATTATGCAAGCTTCTTTTTTCCTAAATAGCCATTGCCATATTACCTGGGTTCATGTCCATTACATTTGCTTTTGACACAGAAAATAGGATCTGCCCGGAATTCTTCTTTAAGTGCCCAGGCAGTTACTGTATACCGGACCGAATGATATGTGATGGGTCGAATAATTGCCCACATGGAGATGATGAAATCAAATGTGGTAAATATGGCTTACGCACACACCTGGTATCTTACGGTCAGTAAACAGCACATATTAGTTCACCAAATCGTTCTGGTATAATCAAAACCCCCCTTTATCTGTAAACATCTGTTAAAAATACAGTTTCTGCTCGTTGTATTGCTTTAACCCTTGCAGGCCACATGTGTATGTATATAGTATTATCCTTATCCTTGAATCGATAATATACTTGTTACGCAGATTTAAATTTTGTATCCATTCTAGTATCAAAGGGCTGTGCATTAGGCACATGCAACTGTTTCCCGGATTCCCAAATCAAAGACCACCATCTTTCATGGGCCATAATGAAGGGACTGTTGAAGATGTTCATATGTTGTTGTTTGCCAAAAATATTTGAGGGCCTTTCTTGACACAAAAAATATTCCGCCTTTTCTCACTAAACATGGTAAATTTTCATCATCAGGTTCAAGGTCGAAGCCTGCTTGTTCTATAAACATACAGATGGCTTCCTGTTTGTCTTTACTATAAAATTCATTCCTTATATTCTTATGAGGTCTGTCAAGTTAAGGTGTCGTTGGTAAAGCTCCACGCACAGGAGTTGGCGTTCTTTAACGTTAGATTTTGTCATTAGTTGAAAGAAAAATACCAAAAATACTATATATGGCATTGATTTGGAGATCATATTTGAGTAAAACAATTTTTAAACATGAAATGAATTAAGACGAAGACAGTGATTTGGCAGAAGGATCGAATTAGGAGGATTTTTCGCTATTTCCTATTAAATATAACTATTACTCTTGGAATTCTGAATCTGTAATAAATAAAAGTCTATACAGATATCATGGAGCTCTGTTTACTAATTTTCCATAGAATGAATGGTGTATTTTTACTGAGTGTTTAAGAATGGGCGTCATTTGAAGTCATGATGTTTGAGTTTTTGCAATCAAGATGTAAACATACGTATATATGTACGAATGTATGTGTGTGTGTGTGTGTGTGTGTGTGTGTGTGTGTTTGTGCAAAAGGAAAAGGAAAAGGACCACGCCATTGTATACTCTTATCTATCAGATCCTTTCCTTTAAAATCAGGTGATTCGTTTTGAAGAAATAGGGATTAAAATTGCATAAAATCAAGTCTATAATTGAAATGCAAGAAAAGCACCATGGAGGCAAATGGGCAATTTTGCAGCTGTCATCTCAGCATAACACCAGGTGCAATAACTCCCAAAACAACAATCTTTGACCTATAGGAAGAAGGTATACAAAACTTGTTAATTCAGTTGTCAGTAAATAATACTTTTTAACACCATAAATAGCGAGATTTTTTCGGATATGCACTACTCCTTCGCGTCAGTAGCTTCATTGTTGTTTGTTTCCCACATGGCTTCTTTCCCTGAGGCAGGGTACAAAAGATTAAAAGAATTGCATTATCACTATATAACAACAATCCCAGTTAGCACATACAAATGACAGCTGTTGCGCTAGCGAACATGTTTTGTGATAGTTATGACGGCCAAATTCACCACTCTGGCACAATTTAATTCTTATACGAATCGTTTGGGCTTATCAGAGCAATATCATAGCTGCCTTATGTACAGTGTTTTCGAGGTTGGAAGAGTAGTACAACCTGTAAGCATATTCTGAATTGAACAAATACCTGCCGACATGAGAGAAACTCAGTCTCTTTGGAACCTCATGGTTTGGGACATTCATTCCCAACCATGTGACAATTCTAACTTTTCGGAAACCAATCAAAAATAGACAGGTTACTTCTAATTCTCTATAGGCTAGCTGAAGTACTGATATCTAACAGATGCTGCTCTAATGTGGTGATCTGGAACTTAATCCCCGCCCAGACAATTAAACAGAGTCTTTGGGCGCTTTTCTGTGAGTGCATGAGTTTAATGGTCCCATAAAGGTGGGTGTTATGATGACTGCTCTATGTGGTATCATAATACCTTTATATCAATGTTCTTAATCGACTTTGACAAAATTCAGGATGCTTCTGGGCATTGTATTAGATGCCATACCATATAAAGAATACATTCCATCAATACGAACTGTATACATACAGCTCGTTTGGCATGCTCTTACGATTGATATTTATATTTATTTTATTAAGTTGTTAGCTATTTTCTTATGGATGGATTTACTAGAGTCTGTGACACTAAAAGTTGTAGACTTATGCTGACTCGCCTTTACTGGATTATGGGCTATCATGTCTCTGCTGCATCCATGGGGATGATTTTGAGACTGTAGAATGATAGAACACTGAATCATCACCTGAAATTTGAAACAGCATGCCAAACGAGCTCTAATAGGACCATTAAACTCATGCAGAAAGCACCCAAAGACTCTGTAGAATTGTCTGGGCGGGGATTAAGTTCCAGATCACCACATAAGAGCAGCATCAGTTAGATATCAGTACTTCAGCTAGCTTATAGAGAATTAGAAGTACCCTGTCTATTTTTTATTGGTTTTTAAGAAAAGAACAGCAGAACTGGAGTACCTGGCTGATTACGTCAAATCAGATGTCATCCTTATGTGTGAAACAAATATCGTTAGAATTGTTAACCCTTGTGAATTTGTTCCAGACACATGTTATGGTAATTTTACAAAAGATAGGAACTGTAATGGTGGAGGCGTTCCTATCGCTGGCTGTTAAGACCTTCACAGATGAATTTGATGTTTTGGTATCTATTGAATCTCTTTGCTGTCATTGGTGGGTTGAAATTTATGAATATGGGTAATGTTTTTCCAAACATTTTGATAAATACTTCATTGGCAACGTTGTGTTTTTTTGGCTGTGTTCTCTTACTCATAGTTTTAATGGAGGTAGAGTGTGTTCATAATAATACATATTCATAAATATCATAAAAACGGTGTTGGCTTACTTTGTTCTTTTTGAATAAACATCAGCTGACTGACAATAAGCAGAACCAAAAAAAAATGATACACCCAACTTGTCTCGGTTTGTCATTGCCCAAGTGATAAAATTTGGGTTTTAAGTGGTTAGGCCTATATCTTTTTGAAATACTAAAGTTTGTAGTTAATGAAGACTTTCAAAGGTTGAGAGGACCTGTTTAAAACCTCCAGTTGCCTTTTATGGGTGATGACCTGTCTCAAGTCAAGAGCGAACATTTTTTCGTCACATTGGTGTTGGAAGCAGAATGTCTATGTTTTGGTAACTATTGAATCTCTTTGCTGTCATTGTTGGGCTCAAATTTATTTATATGGACAATGTATTTTTAATTTATTTTTGTGGACTTGGAGTTATATGATAACAAAACAGAAATGGCGTGGGTTAAATTCCTTGTAAATGGCCAGTATCCAATGCTAATTAGCAGTTACTATTGTTCACATAGTGAGCACGGTATTGATAGTGCCAAGCAGAATGGAGAGCTCATAATGCAGTATCACACATAGAAAGCACCAGCAATACACGCAGTTGTACAGTGAAGATAGGTGGGTATTTAAATGCATCGCCTATTAACCCGGAGATCCTGACTGTGCCACCAGGAAGTCATGATCGTGCCATTTGTGAAAAATTACTAAGTGTGTTTAAGACTTGGTACAAACAAACTGTACCTTCTCAAAGACATTACCATTATAACCAAGTTAGTCTGGCCATGATATTGTGGTAGTGGATACCTCATTCAGCCTAGAAATTGACCATATCATTCCTCAAATGATAAATCAGTGGCCAAAATATGCTGGGATAAGATAAAGAATGAGACTTTACCATACCCGAAAGAATACATGGATAAAGCTTCTGATAGATCTGTAGAAGAGAACTTTATCTATATGCAAATCTTTCTTGTTAGACTAATGGATAAATACACACCTCAGAACGCTCCAAGGCCCACAAGGTACCATGGATAACTTGCACCATTAGACTGCTATGCCGGAGAAAACAATGTCTACTTAACAAAGCTAAGAATTCCCACAACCCCTGAAAACTGGGCTGCATTTAAATCTTTGCAAAGAGCCACAGTTGACGCTCTGCTATCAGCTCGACTCTACAACAGCAGCAATACACTCACGATAGTATGGAATCAGAAAACAGCAAAAACGTTCTGGCAGTACATTAAATCTCAATGGCAAGAAATGTGCGGTGTCACCATTAAAACGAAAGGGATACTCTACCCAGAGAGACATACAAAACTGATTCTAAATGAACAGTTTTCTTTCGTTTTTACTACTGACAGCATAAACAGTGATACTGTGTTAGAAGGATCAAGTTACCAACCAATTGGCAACATTGATATATCGATAGCCAGGGTGACCACGTTGCTCAAAAATCCTTCCGAGGCAGGAGGCCCAGACAGCATTCCATGTCGCCTGTTTAGACGACTCAATGTGGAACTGGCACCGATTTTAATTGGCATAGTTAAGCAATCACTACCATCAGAACCACTGCCAAAAGTATGGAAATTGGCATGTGTCTCACCTATCTTCAAGGTCTGTAAGTGCTGCTGAGAAGTACTGGCCAGCCGGCCTGACATGCATTCTTCATCTCGAACACATAATATGTTCCCCCATCCGTACCCATCAAGATATATACATGGAATTCTTTCACCTCTGAACCATGGGTTGGGGAAGAAATTTTCTTACAACACACAACTACTGATCACAACACAGAACTCAATTGAGAAAAAAGTATAACTCCCGCTCTCAAATTGATGAGGGAGTATCAGCCTTTGCTAGCGCCTTTGATAAGATGCCTCACTGCAGATAAATAAATGAAATAAGACTTAATGGTATTTATGGAAATATAGCATATTGGATATATTCATTCTTAAGTGACCAATCTCAGCAGGTCATTTTCGATGACAGTCTCTCCAAGACCACAGATGTAGCGTCATGCATACCCCATGGCACGAAAATGGGACCATTATTATTCTTACTTTTCATTAACTACTTACCATCGGTAGACCCAGACACTCAAGTTCGCTTATTTGCAGATGGCTGATTGATGCATCGCCACATTCAGAGTGAGTAACTTCAAATCTACTTACACAAGGACCTATATGCATTGAATCTGTGAGGTGATCTTTTGCAAATCAAATTCAACACAAACAACATATAATATTCCTACAATTACCAGTGAGACCAACCCAAATGTATAAATTTATGAACTTAGTAATACCGTCTTAGATCATGTAGACTAAGCCACTTACTTAAGGATTTCTAGAGGTGAATTACCTAGCTTTAGCAAGCACATTGCTAAAACGGCAGCAAAGTGCTACAGTCGTCTGGATTTTTCACAACATGATCTGAAAAGATGTCCTAAATCACTAAGCCAGGCAGCATAATAAAGTCTGGTGCGTTCATGTGTATAGCATGGATCAGTAATTTGTGACCCACAATTAAATAAAATCAAATTCGCTTTGGAATATGGTCTAAAATAGGGAACTTGATGGTTTAGTGGTATCCGTATGAGGGAACAAGCTGGTGTGAACAAATTGAAGGACCTGAATAAGCCAACATTAGAAGAATGCAAGAGATCACGGAGACTGACACGAATATATAAAGGTGCATGGTGAGGTGGTTGTAACTACTAATGAGCTAAAACTTGAATGCAGCAATAAACGTAGTAGACATTCACACCATATTAAGTTACAAAGAAAGGGGTTAGGACCAATGAACGAAACTTTTCATTTCTTTATAGGACTACCACAGTGGAAACGCTTACCTGCCATAGCAGCGGACCACTTACTTTGACACCACACAGGCACACTCCATTTTAGTTCCTAATTTGTTCACCATTCACCACTGATTTTTTTTTCTTGTTTCTTTTTAATTTTGTATGCATGTTATACTATTTTGACTTCACCAGAACCGTCACTCAGATGAAGCTGAAACTTTGTGCAAATGTTCCTTGTAAAAGAGCAAACAACGGTGGCACTGCTATAGATTCCTGATTTTAAGCTTTTTTAAAATTTGGGTTCCAATCGATAAATGCACTTTTCCTATTGATTCCTATGCTAATTCACATTTTCGCTCTCTGCTCTGAAATTGTCATCTAGATTAACTTTAAGCTTGGTGGCAATGTACTTTGGGTGGATCTTTACCAAGTTTGTACAATTGGTCATGAGTAAGTGGTTTTTATATACATATTTATTTTGATTTTTTTCTTTAATTGGGTAAATCTTTTAAAAATCCTTCTCTGAAACCACTTTGATGTAATACAGGAACACATGTAGGGAGTCCTAGTTCTTAGTTGATTCACCAGGCGGCATTGCAATGTTTTTCTTATTTTTTATGACGTTTTGGTGTGTTTTTGCTATTTTAGACTTCTTCTTCAGAACCGTCATTCAGATTAAGCTAAAACTTTGTGGATATGTTTCTTGTGAAAGGATCAAACATAGTTGTTCACTACCTGACTCTGCTGTTGATTCTTGTTTTTTTGGGGGGGGGGTCAACTCAGGTATTTAACGGTAAATACACTTTCCCTATTGATTACTTTGTAAGTTAATGGGCATTCTAATGCTCAATATCATGTAATTTTTCCACCAAGTAGCAATGTTTTTTTTAAGTTCTCGTTAAGTATTCTTCAATTTTCATGCTCCAGTAAAATTTATAATCCTAATGCATTTTTCTTGAGGTAATTTTTAAAAATACTACTAAATGCCATATGCACTAAGCTAAAGCTCAACACTGGTCTATTCAGTTGCACCTTTGATTTTGTGAAAAAGCTAAGGTCAGCTGAGCATGGGCCTTTCACACAGCCCTCCAGTTTAGTTTGCCTATAGCATATGCAGTGGACTAGCGGTTGGTTTGAGTCTTGATTTTGAGGATAATTTCTATGTGAAAAAAATACCTGAAAGAAAAATGATTTTGGGCCCAATGTACATACACGTATGTGACATATTACATGATCAAAGTCATGCTGATACTACATTACATACTTTAACCTTCTTGGTCTAATAAAGTAATGGCTTTTTTACCATGTTGTGACACAAAACGGCTCATCATTTTTTCATTTTGATATCCAAATTACATGTTGCATCTAAAGTAAATGTTGATATCCAATCTTCGGCATTGTCAAGGTCTCGTGAACAAAACCGCATGGACACCCCTGTATTAATCGCGACCTCTTAGCAGGTAAGCTTGCTTTTAGATTTTTGTTGTACCATGACTTGACTTTTTTCTTCATTGCCCCTTCATTCACATGTGATTGACAGGTCAATTAGCATATGTACATAAAGAATGGCACATGGTAGCTCCAGGTAAAAAAATGCATAGAGGTTATCAGACTTTAAGTACAAGTTCTAAAAGTACACGGTTGTTGGAAGAATGAATCAGTATGATAATATATGTGTATTTTGTAACCTCAAAAGTGACAAGAGCTCAATTTGATCGCATTACTCATTACAAGGCCATTTGGCCCGTACCAACGCCACCTTAACCCAAACCAAAGTAAGATTATTTGAAATATAAATAGTATACAATAAAGAGTGACATTTCCCAATAATGCCAAAAGACGTACATACTGTTTATCTCAAGAATTCTTAAAAAAGCACTTTAACATAGCATATTAAAGTGGACTTTAATATAAAATATATATATATCATCCCCATTTCAGCAAACCTACGTTATGCATTCTACGAGAATTGATGAAAAATGAAAGACACTGATATAATGTATTTACAACACTGCCTCAGAAACAGAGGGGTGTGAATGAATCATACTATATCTGGAAATTTTGCTTATGCTTCCAGGGTCTTTTGTGTGTCCAGGAATGTATAAGTGTCGTGGAGGGAGCAACTGCCTGCCACTTGGCCAGCGTTGTGATGGGGAAGCCCATTGTCCTCTCGAGGATGATGAGTGGCTCTGTGGCATTAAGTGTCCCTATAACTGCACATGTGTAGGCCACGAGTATCAATGTGTTGAATCAAACTTCAGTATTGTACCACTTGCAATTTCTTCAGAAGCTCGTAGACTAAACCTATCGAGAAATGCTATTGTAGCAGATGTTAGAACATTTGCAAGGTTTGCTTACTTGGCTGAACTAGACCTGTCATTTGACAGTATCTCTTGTCTACAACCGGGTGTATTTGCAAGGCTGCCAAATTTATATGTGCTTGATCTCTCATATAATACATTTGTTATGTTATCAAATGGTACATTTGTTGGCCTGAAAAGTCTGCTTTTTCTTAATTTGGCAGGCAACACAAGACTGAACCATCTGGAGCCTGGTGTGTTTCATGGTTTGTCAAAACTTCCCGACCTTTCTTTGAAAGATTTGTCTATTACGAAATTAACCTCTCATACTTTTGATGGTCTGGCTGTTCTTGAGCACCTTGATGTATCCAACAATAGGCTTGCTTCTGTATCGCATGGTGCATTTCAAGGTCTTTTCAACTTGAAGCGACTCTCCATATCTGGGAACACTATTGAGGAATTTTCTAAGTTTATGTTTAGGGATGTCCCCAAACTGACCTACTTGCAATCTGATGATTTTAAGTTTTGTTGCTTTGCTAAATGGATAATGGAGAAAAACTGTCTTCCCACAAGAGACGAGTTTTCTTCTTGTGATGATCTCCTCAGGAATAACATACTTAGAATAGCTCTTTGGATCTTAGGAAGTATAGCTTTTCTGGGCAATGGTTTTGTTTTGATCTGGCGCCTGTATATGAAGCAGACAATCAGAGTCCCAGGTTTCTTGGTAGCCAATTTAGCTGTTGCAGACTTTTTAATGGGTGTATATCTAATATCTCTAGGTTGTGTTGATAATCTGTACAGAGGTATTTATATAGAAAATGCAAAGAAATGGAAACACAGTGCTTGGTGTCAATTTCTTGGTTTGATTTCCACCATTTCAAGTGAAGCATCGGTGCTAAGTCTTTGTGCAATAACTGGTGATCGCTTCAAAAACATCGTGTTGCCCTTTAGGGGAAAGCCATTGAATATGAAAAAGGCTGCAATCACAATGGCAGCAACATGGGTTTTCGTATTTTTACTTGCCGCAATCCCTGTCCTCCCATTAGATTATTTTTCAGGACAGTTTTATTCTAGATCAGGTGTGTGTGTGTCCCTGCATATTACAATTGAAACTAGCCCTGGTTGGGAATACTCTGTAGTAATTTTCCATGGTTTGAACTTCTTCACGTTTGTGGTAATATTCTCTGCCTACGCCTACATGTACCAAGTGATAAAGGCAGCTGGCTTTGCAGCTGGAAGTAATGAGAGAAAATCAGATTTAGCAGCTGCAAGGAAAATGACATTCATTGTTTTGACTGATTTCTGTTGTTGGGTACCCATAAATCTAATGGGTAAGTACAATTGGTGAAGCATATATATGTATTTTGTATTGCTTAGTGAATATTCTAGTGTTGTTGTTACATCTGGCAATGTTGGTGTGGATGGCCTTGTCAAGATTTGTACAGTTTTCGACTTGGACTGATTTCGACTATTAAAACACACACACACACACACACACACACACACACACACACACACACACACACACACACACACACACACACACACACACACACACACACAGATATATATATATATATATATATATATATATATATATATATATATATATATATATATATATGTATGCTCGAGACATTTGTAATTGTGTGCATCAGTTTTGAGTTTTGGAGAAGAAAAAGTGAAAAGTGAAGCTGCATATTGCAGGATCATTTATTGAGATCATTCAAATACCACTTTAAATAAAGTGAAACGATATGACGCAGTGGTATGTCTGATCCTTCCACCATATTAACGTGATTAGTTCAAAAGAGTAAGGATAGTGTGGTCAGGCCCAATCAGGATATTCACGTAACCTGGGTCAAAGTTGACTGATTTTGGAAAGAACAAATGCTGTGGGTCATATAATATTTCATAGCGTATCACTTAAGATACAGCAGTTGAATGAACAAATATTTATCTGACTGGAGGTAAAAATTAATGCCCCCCCCCTCTAAAAAAAGAATAATGCACTAGCTTATCATAGATCTTATCAAATTTGTAAATGTAAAAGCAATTATACAATCTTCATGTGTGGTTCAAGCATGTGGCAAAGATTTTTATTTTTGTTTTGCTATAATTTTTGCCACAACGCATAATCGGTTTAAGGTTAACTTTCCATAATTTCAAAAAGAACATGGATTACATTAATCTATGGGAAGATCTTTTGAGTGGGTCTGATAACTAACTTTTGTCAGTAATTTAATTGGTCATCTAAAAGAATTCATAATGCTAATTATGCATGCCAGCCTTTACCACAGTTATCGTCACTGTAATTTCTTATGATAATGAACTTCTTCCAGGAATTTTAGCCATGAGTGGCATTCGCATTCCAGGAGAGGTTTATGCCTGGACTGTGGTGTTCCTTTTACCGGTCAATTCGGCAATTAATCCAATTTTATATACAATCTCTTCAGTCAGACTGTTCCAGGTAAGTAAACCGTCCATGTTTTCATCTTTCCGTGAGCTTTCTAATTCTGTTACATTAAAAATTCTTGCAATGATTTAGTCATGGTTATACTACATTACGGATGACATATGTTGCAGTGTTTTATGAAGAAATATGACACAACTGAAGCATCTATGAGAGCCACAAAACGATCACGGAGTAAGTAAAAATCGTAAGGAGTACTAAAAGTTTTGTGTTAATTTTGAACAGATTTAGCTAGGTAGTATCATCAATGCCGGGTAGATGTTAGTATGCAAAAGCACCTGGTAGACCGACCTAAAATTTTTAACTTTAATTAGAACTTAGTCCAAAAATATAGTCATTCCTAGAAATACAGTAACTTACCGCGCAAATCTCGGTAGCAGCTGAGCTGCTAATGGAATGTAAGCAGGTAAGGAACCCAACACAGTGCAAATAGGCTGGTTTAAATCATACAAACTGTACAGATGATGTGTCCCACGGCTTTGGGAAAAGAGTCTTGAAATAGTGATGAAGAAATGATGCCGATAACTCCACAGATGATGAAAGGGCCATGATTAAGCTAAGTTGATCAACAAGTAAACACGGCAAACACTCAGACAGGAGCACTCTGTTTTAAACAAAAATTGTTACAAGCGATAAACTAATTGCAGTGTTATCTCTTAAACAAGAGCCGGTGTCACTGAAAGTGTCCCAACGCACTTTCAAGGTATCAGTCTAAGTGAATAAAGATAGACATATATTATTACTGGAATAAAAAAATCGTACAACCTGCACTATTTGAACAATCTTTGTGGAGATCCGTCACGAGCTTGAAAAGTGTCAAGCTGATTTTTTTTCTTTTTGGGGGGGGGGGGGCAGGTAGTTGCAAATGTAAATAAGAAGCAAAGCACTATCATGAATTTTGAAGTTTAGGGTTTGTACCTGAGGCTAGCTGCAGTTGTAAAATTGTTTCTTTATTTGATTATATAAAAATTTCGTAGTTGGGAATGACCAGTCACGTTCTGAGCTGGATGATGATATAATTTAAATAAACGTTTCATTTTCTTTGCAGTTAATGTGAATCGGTCAAACATTCTTTGAATTACATTATCATTCGTCATGTTTCTTTGATAACCTGAAGGTCACAACGACATAACAAAATTGAACACAAGGAGTGGTTGTCATACAGTATGTTTATTTTAGTTTCAGAAATTTGTATTGGGATAACACTTAATTGGTTACCTACTTGGAAGTATCTAATATGAGCTAAGTGCCTTTGACGAACTCAGTTGCTAGCAAATCCTGTCGACAATGTTTCTTGAATCCAGACAATAAATCATACACTGTGAAATACTAATTCTAGGGGAGAGGACAAAACCACAAATTAAAACGAGTCCTTCCTATCATGATTTCTATAACCTTTCAGTCGATATATGCCAGGATCAAGGATTTGGAAATACGACACTCACCGAGTTCCTACAACAGAATAACATCACTGATATGAAAGTATGCTACAAGATCATGAAGGCATTTGTTAGTGCAGTGTCATGTTTACATGACGCCGGTCTTTGTATGGCGGGCATCGACACTAATGACGTAATAGTGCGACAGGAAAAGGCATGTATAAACAGTACTTCAGCGTCGACCTGTGCACACTCGCGGGCATGTTTCGGTGGTACATCGTATCTGTTATGTTTTTATGTATAACGTCATTGGAATGAAAATGTACGATCTGTCAAGGGAGAGAAATATTTGGGCAAAGCTTTCATAAAATCACATGTTTATTCATATGAAAACTTTACCATGTCAGCTCCCCATGATGCCCACTAAAACCCCGTTAAAATGCCATCTGTCGTGAGCTCTAAGTACATTACAATGCCGGAAACCCTTTATTCATTATTGTCTCAGATTAGGCATCCATTATTTCCGTTCATATCAGTACCTTGATTACTGACTCGAGTTGGGCGTGTTTGCAAGCCTCAGATGCAATTTCTGTTCATTTATTTTGTTTTTTGTTTTTTTCGTTTTTGTTTTGTTTTTGTTTTTGTTTTTGTTTTTGTTTTGTTTTTTTTTTCGGGTTTTTGTTTTTGTTTTGTTTTGTTTTGTTTTTGTTTTTGGCATTTTGTTTGCTTGTGTGTGTGTTTTTTTTTGTTTTTGGCCCTTTTTTTTGTTTATTTGTTTCTGGTTTTTTTTTTCTTTTTTGGGGCGGAGGGGGGCTGCAACATTTTTCTCTGTGCTGCAGTTTTTGGCCACTAAATGTTACATATATTACACTCTATGGCAATCCAGTTGCCCAAGTTGCCCATAGCTATCTCACATTCTCACAACACGGCAATCTTTTCCTTCAGAACACAATGAAGCATTGCACATGCCAACTATTGTCAATGTTGAGTTCAGTTGTTAAGCCGCGTTGCTAAGCAGAAGAGCTCATAATGCACATATTTGTTTACGATTCAAATAACAAGTCCAGAAGCTGATACAGCAATGCAACAGTTGATTTGTAGATTTTTGTCACTGTGGAGTTCCATAGTACAATTCTAGTTACAAATACTGACGGAAATGGAAGTCAAAGCCAGTAGAAAAGAAAAAAAGAAAAGAATGTAAATAATTATCGATGTTATAACTGCCGAAGAGATAAAAGTTTTAACAGTATAAATTGTTGACAAAAGTGTTTAATTTACGATGGCAAAACCTTTCAATGCAAGTATAATGAGTCACCCTGAATAGTGAAGGAAGTAGTTCAATTGACATTTCTTTTTCAAATATTGTTCTCTGTGTAATATAGTAGACCAAAGAATGTAATTAATTATCGAATTAATAACTGCTGAACAGATGGAAGTTTTAAAACAATAAAATGTTGATCCGATAGGTGTGATTTACGATGGCGAATCCTTAAAGTATCATCATCAGCCTATTTTAACTAAGTATGATATTTATGAAAACAAAAGTTCCGTTTACACTCTCGATGCTCAGGAATGTACACGGGAAACACACACACACACACACACACACACACACATATATATGTATATATATGTATATATATATATATATATATATATATATATATGTATGTATATATAAGAACTATCACAAAGAATAGTAGTTCAAAGGTAAGATATTTGTAACCTGGTTACAGGATACATGTATTTTCATTGTAGGATGCTCTCACGGTAGCTCTGCGTGGAGTACCTAATGTTGTCAACCGATATATAAATGAACAGTCATTGGACATACACGATATAGGCAAAGTGTGTACGAAGATACTTCGCTACCAGACATCAACATGGGCTGCTACATCTTGAATGAATAACGCAGATAACTCTTTACTGACCCTTGCTACCAGTACTATTGAAGGAATGGCAAGATTTGTCAGTATACATACATGCATACATAGACACAGGTGCAGCAGGTTATATCAGTCCATTATATTTTAATATAATTATATATAATAATTACAATTGAGGAGATTATTTCACTATCTCCACGTCACAACAGTGATAATATCAACTTTATTCCTTGACTCTTCTTTAGCATAATCATTTTACGATCAGATATATAAAGTTCATAATACATTGGGAAAAGGCTACTAATTTTCTTACATTGCACCTCGGTGTTGGCACAGTACATCACTTGGGTCTGTCTGTATATCACTTTCTTTTCCTCTCAAGCAAAAGAATTAGCGACGTGTGGAGCTACCCCCGCCCCCTCCAAAATAAAAAAAAAGTTAAATAGTTTTGAAACAGCTGTACTCAGGTTACAACAGCACTTTTAACAATATACCACAATTTTTTACGTTCCATCTGAAGCGTAACACCTGGGTTGTTGTCTCTGGTCATTTGAAAGATCCTTGATATGCTAGTCTCAAAAATGCGCACCCGTGAAAGATCAAAAATAAAGTCATGAATCCTTTGGAATTCCTTTGTGGACCTTGATAGACAAGCTAGTCAAAAGCTGGTTTTGCTAAAATTATTCAAGAGCCGTTTGTGGCTTATAAATACACTTTAAATCAGTTTTGCCTTCTGATCTCTCCACACGGAAATGTACGTTCGAAGATATCATGTTCACAAATCCCAAATTAATTTTTAGGGGAATCTGACGTATCCCAAGGTTATCTTTTAAGCATACGCAGTTTGCAAAAGCCACCTTTTCCCACCTGTTTTATTTTTAGTATCTTGGCACTGCTCATCATCAGAATGCAATTTCCTTGTTTGGTTGATTGGGGGTATTTGTGGATTTGGGTGTATTTAATGCATTTCGTAACGAAATGCAGGCAATAAAACAATATGACGACCCAGGAAGATTATCAAGGCAGTGAGGTGGTGTGTAACGAAGCCCTTTTGGAGAAGCATAGTGGTCTGGTCATCAGATACCTTTTGTGAACTGATGCTTGAGCTATGCATTTTTCATTCGGACATAAACTACACTGACCCCATTTGACGACATCAGTCCAGTTCAGATTTCCTCCATCAGGATCTTCAGAGGACAAAAAAATATATGGTGGCAAATCATATTGTCAGTTCATTTGAATTTTTAAAAATCTTCAGGACATAAGCGCATGTTAATATCTAAGGAAATAAACATAACAAAATATCACCAGTATTTCAATATGTTTGTGTTAATTTGTCGAAATATTACACAGCTTTATAATGTAGAAATGTATTTTAGGTATACAGGAATATCATTTTCAGTTATGCTGTGGCTTCCTCATAGGTCAAAGTTGTCTATATTTTGTTGTGAATATCCATGAGCCGTAAGATTTCTGAGGGAATGTTTAACTGCTGTATAATACACATAGAGACATTTAATTTTTTCTTCGCACATGGACATTAATTTATATTTATCTAGAAATGATAAACTGCATGATAACAAGTAATGAAAAATACTTTCTCAGTCTTCTGTGGGGTTTGCACCCTTAACCTTTGGCACTATCGACTCGCTAAAGGTTAATGTGGACGGCTCTGATCGCTGAGCCACCAGGACAGCCTCAATATGTCTTATTAACCACTGATAAGATACGTCTGACTTTAAGAGTGAGCGACTGATTGACATACTTGACGCTAGCTGTCACTAGGTGAAGTAGCCAGGAGGATGCACCGTTTATCATCCATCCAAAAAATGGTGGAGATGTTTCCATATAACAAGTAAGGGATGGAAAAGCTAATAGCCGCAAGGTGCGGACTTTCAGGATGTCAAAGTGCTTTCTACTTTGTCATACCACACTGCAGTATGATTCCTTTTGACCTTGAAGACAAGACAGTTTGCATACAATGGTGCTGGAGCAGTGGAGAAATATTTTATTGTCTGATGCATCCAGATTCTATCTAGATTTTTACGGTGGGTGCATAAGGGTACACCGCCTTCCAGGGCAGCTGTTCACAGAAAAATGTAAGGAACAACGTGACTGATATGGCGGTGGCTTGATATGGCTAGCAATCATTGTAGGAAGGGAAAAATAGTTGACTAGGAAGGGAAATATAGAGAATAGCACACAAAACAGCACAACATCACACAGAGTAGCGCACAGAACAGTACACATAATGGCATGTGGAAAAACATAGCAGAACAGGGGGACGAGGAGTGGGAAGAGGAGGTGAAAGAGAAGGGGGACGAAGCTTGATCCAGTAATGTCATAGACATGAATAGCTTCCAGGTAGCGTTACCCTGCATTGGCTTGGTCTGGTGATCTGGTTAAAACTCAAAAGCTTCGTATACTGTAAAATAACTTTCCAGCAGAGTAGCAGTTATGAAGATGCATGATTGTTTTCTACTTATACAGAATCAGAATCAGAATCAGATTTATTTGACATAAGGAATAACTGTGAAACAGAACAAATATAAAACATATAGTGCAAATAACTGTGGTTAACAAAATAAAACGTAAATACAACAAAATTGAGTCAGGATGACCCCAGCTAAGGATTAAGAAACCCGCTATCGCTGGGGCCACCGAGGGAGATAAAAAGAATTTAGATTACAGCATTTGTCACGAGGTTAACATAATTACTAACATTACTAGCCACAAAACTTACCTATTACATACATAACAATTTGTTCTGGTACATTCATTATTGTAATTATTGATATAATAACACTTTGCGTAATGTGAGAAACCATAATACGAATGTGTGTGAATTTTTTCCTTAATACATGGGGGAGTGTTTTGCAATAAGAGAGGAATATAATACCTGATAGAAGTTTTTACTGTTGTTTTTCTTGGTACTGGAATTCTGGGATTTTTACTAAGGCGGGTAAAATGTGAATGAGTAGCAGAGGGCAGTTCAAACATATCAAGAAAAAAGCTAGGTACTTCATTTTTTGAATATTTGTAGTAAAATTTAAGTGCTTTTAAACGTAGAAGGTCCTGAAGTTTCAAAAGTTTGTGTCGCTTAAAAAGGGGATCAGTATGTGCATTATATCCAGCATTGGATACAAGACGAACAGCCTTCTTCTGTAATTTAAAAATGCGATCTTGAGTGTGACCCCAAGCAAGAATGCCGAAATTTAAATGTGACAGAAACAGAGAATTGTACATAATTAATAATGTTTTTGTTGGGACATATTTGCGGATCCTTCTGAAAATTCCAATTACTTTTGAGAGTTTATTGCCAATTTTTTGCAGATGTGCATTCCAGTTCAAGTTTTCTTGTATGCATAAGCCCAGGAAATCAAACCGTTTAGTTTTTGAAATTTGAGTACCATCTATTTTCAAGTCTAGTGTAAAGTTTATCCTTTTTTGTGGGAAATGGAATAACATGTATTTTGTTTTGCTTATGTTTAATGAGAGTTTGTTCGCTGACAACCAGCCATAGACTTTATTTAGTTCATCATTTATAGAGTCAGAAATGTCACCAAATACAGAGTCAAAAATACATATGGAATTTATCAAAGTCGTGTCATCGGCATATAAAATGGAATCAAATTTAGATGTGGCTATGTGCATATCATTTAGTTGAATAGTCTTTCAATTGTTTGTACACTACTTTTTCCAAAATTTTAGACATGGCCGGTAATAAAGATATTGGGCGATAATTTTCTAAAAGAGTTTCATCATCTTTTTTGTATAGTGGTACAACTTTAGCAATTTTAAGGCTATCAGGAAATATGCCTGTAGATAAAGATTGATTTGTTATTAATGCAAGGGGTTCGGAAATAGAAGTGATTAGACCTTTCAACAATTTCATTGATAAGTTGTCATGTCCCGTACTGGACTTTGGTTTAAATTTATTGATGATACTTGAAATGTTGGTAGAGTCCACTAATGAAAAAGAAAAGGTGCTGTCCACCGATGTAGTGAGGTATGAGCTGAAAGAGAGTCTATTTGTTGAGGTGATGTTAGCTGCCAGCTTGGGTCCAATATCTGTGAAGAATTTATTAAATCTGTTTGCTATTTCTTCTTTATTTGTTATCTTATTGTTTTCAATGAGAAAAAATGAGGTTACGACTCTTTTATTTTTGTTTGTATGCAGAATGGATTTAATAGTATCCCATGTCTTTTTTGTATTGTGTTTAAACCTTTCAAATTCTGCATGGTAATGGTCCCGTTTTAATTCATTTATATTTTTGGTTCATATTTTATTAAATGTTTTAAGATTTTGCTTTCGTATATAGTACTGAGGATCATCCAAAGCGGTACATTTCAGTGTTCTGTAAAGAGTGTCACGAAATTTTAAAGATCTCAGGATACCATTTGTAATCCAAGAAGAATTTTTATGTTTATATTTTTGGAACTTGACAGTTTTCGCCGGAAGATGCTCATTTTTTGCAATTCCAAGAACTTGTTCCACTCTGTTGTAATTTACATTAGGGTTGCACTGTAGGTTGGGATTTAATTTACTCATAATATCAGTATTTCTTATTTCATTATAAAAACATTGTAAAGAGTAGGGATCTTTATTTTCACTTTTTATGTACCGAGGGGGGCCTTTGATTTTAGGTTTCAAGTTAATACAAGTAAACACAGGAAAATGGTCTAACATATCAGACAATATTATTCCAGATGAGCACTTCTTTTTGGAACTAGAAAGTTTACAATACATTTGATCTATCAGAGTTGCTGTTCTCTCTGTTAGCCTGGTAGGCAAAGTGATTTTGGGATTGAAACCGTTGCATAACATGACATCGAGATATTCAGTGTATTTTTGTCTTGTGTTCATTTTCAACAAATCTAGATTGAAATCTCCTACAATCACTTTTTCAGAAGACTCCCTTGAAAGAGCTTCAATAATTGGGCTCAGATCGTTTATAAACAAATCAATATCATTATTACGGTCTCTGGGAGGCCTGTAAATATTACATAGAGTTAGTCTTTTATCATTTTCATGTAAAGATATATCAATAAACTGACCTTCCCAAATATGGTTTGGTATGTAAAGGTTTCTATGTACAAACGTTAAATTCTTATGTAAATATATTAGTAAACCACCATGGGTGCTACAGGTAGCTGCCAAAGGTAACATAACATAATTCTCTAGAGAATAGAGTGATATAGTAGACACATCATCTATCCAGGTTTCTTGAAGACAAATAGCATCAAATTCGAAATCATTTTTAGCCAAATCATTAATTAAAATATGTAATTTGTCAAATTTTGCGTTTAAGCTCTGAATGTTCAAATCTAGTACAGAAAAAGTTTGCTTCAATGGTTTTAGATAGTTAGCCAGATGCTCCGTGTCCACATATGGGGAGTTCGAGGCTATAGAGATAGCATTATCCAAGTTATCTGCGTCATTTAATAAATCATTTAAACAGTTCCTTGATGCCCCACCAAAATTTTTCAACACATCTTTGTCTATAATATTAGATGCCATACTCACAATAGAGAGTTTGTTGCATGCAGAGCATCCACATGCACATACAGATTGTACAAAATAGACTTATGCGCATAAATTATATATATGTGATAACAGACGAGACAAGTAACAATATGGCAAATTCTCAATGAATCCAATAACATGTATGATAAATGTGCATACAATATAAAAGCCAAAGCAGCACCAGGGTGCACGAGATCAGCAAGATTTGGTTTGCCACCGTCACGTGTGTGCAGCGTATACAATGTAGACCATGTTTGTAAATAATGTTTCTTGTATGGTAAGGAGTAAATGAATACAAATTGCACAGCAACTAAAAATTGAATTGTAGCAACACATGTGTAAGCAATAAACATTTCACCTCTATATACAATAAAGAACAGTACAATAATGTCTGTCACAGGTAAGTAGTAGACTGACCATGACACTAGAATAATTGAAATTATTTTGGTGTATGCAAGCGTGTGGCATAATATCATGAAAGTACCATAATATATATTTTTTTCTTGTCTAAATGTTAGTTTGTTTTGCGCGTCGGGTAGGTAGAAGCTGAGCAAAACTTCTGAGTTCTGAAATATTGGGGATTGGATATCAATAGAAAAAACAAAAAATAAAGTGGAAAAAACACACATGAAACTCATGTCCATAATGACAAGGGGAAAAATGAGGACGTTCCCCGAGGAGAGTTAATGTTGTATGGAGAAGGACATTGATTGTGGTTAATAAAGCATTCACATTGAAAATAAAAGTAAACGACAGTCAGATTTATGCAAAAAATAGTGATTGATACAGTCGAGGTGTTGACTTTGGGCATTACATCATTGGACGAATTGAATGGGAAAGTGTTGAATATGCTTAGTTTCCCAAAATGTTGGACAACATGAGGAACCCAATGACATAAAAGTGCACATGTATATTCGTTTATAAACTTATAATAACCATAATAGCAATAACTTTATACTCTGTGATAGGATTTTAATATGTGCATTTATCTTCAACTGTGTGTGATAACATGCATCTGTTAATTCTGGTTAAATATGCTTACATCTCCATAGGTTCATTTGGTAAAATGTTTGGTCCAGGTATAGATATTACTTTTAGCATATCCGCCTTTAATTCTTTGAAGTCAAACTATGAAGCATTACGTTGTGTTTTTGGTTCACAACTACAAAGAAGATGTGGTACTATTGCACGCACTTGTTTGTATAGTTTACCCTCTCCTGGATGATCAAAGGCCTCTTTCAGAACTTTTCTTGGCGCGTGGTGAGCAATGCAGTCTATTGTCTGCTCACAATGTGGCATGGAATGCGGCTGAATGTAAGAATGATGTCGCGGAAAGTCGCATAATTTAGTGGGAGTTCTTGTAAATATGTGTCAGCACATTGTTAGGAAAGAATCATTTAGATAGCTAAAACGGGACTAAGGGTAGAAGATACAGTAAGTTTTAGAGACAGGAGAGTGTGATTATGGACGTCACATTTCTCTATCCAAACAAACTTAAAAGAAAGAAATAAATGATTCCAAATTACGGATAATTGTTAACCTTTGTCCTGTTTCCGTATTGTTGTGTATCTATGTTTACTATGTATTTATTTATTTATTCAATTATTTATTTATTTATTTATTTATTTATTTATTTATTTATTTATTTATTTATTTATTTATTTATTTATTCATTCATTTATTTATTCATTTATTCAATCATATTTGCTTCATTTCATTTTTGGGTGGAAACTTTTATATTTCTATGGATAAGAAAGTAGTAGTAAAGGTGTAATGCGTGATACTTTCCACATATGTAACCCAGTCTATTTTGGAGGATATTTTGCTTTAAATATTTCTTACTCAACACATACAAATGTCAAGGGGGTATAGGACTACGTGATTTAAAAAAAAATATATAGAACAAAATACTTGTAACGAAATGAACAGCAGTCAAAAGAGAAAAAGAAAAGTAATAGGGAAAGAAATAGAAAGCGGCACATGGAATAGTATAAAGCAAATCAGACGAAACAGGTCCCAAAGTAAGGCAAAAATTTTGGTTCAGCCTATAAAAATTATAAAAAAAAAAATTGAGGCGTACACACAGAGGCAGCACGAGAACACAAGAAAATGAGATAGCGGGATTTTGATGTAAGTCCAATATGACAGTTAACTAAAAGGGTTGAGATCGAATACGGTTGAGAGTAGTATCACGTTATGCTGCTTCAGTGAATATAAAGGTTTTAGATCTAACAATGTTATCTTCGTCTGGTAAAATATTTTGTCATCGGATTCAAAATTATACTGAGATGAACCACGTTTAACTGTTTGAATTGGAGGAAAGGAGCATGATGTACGATCAAGCTATGTCATTAGTCTTTCAAAACAATATCAAATGCAAAATTGAGAAATACCACGCGTCCTACCTTGATGTGACGCAAATAGCCTGGTTTATCACAACAACGGTCCATTGTCAGTATTGAACTATAATTATGTGTCATCTTGAAAATGTCTCAAAATATTTACCACCTTTACCAAGCTTTTGAGGATAATTTATCAAAGGTAAAGACCTATGATATAGTCATGATTGTATGAAAGAAAACCATTTTTCCTTCGAGTTAGATGATAAAAATACCACTTGTGTGGCCCTACTCTTCATTAATAGACAGACAGCATGAGTACATACTGTCCTTGGTGACAAAAATTTCCCCATCTTACACATTATAAGTCATCCTTATCATGGAAGAGATTAAGCAATCAAACCCAATTCATTATCAAAAGCCTCCTACAGCTGCTGACGAACTGATCTAAAATCGGACACAGACATACTGTGAAGTCATTTACATTCCCCGGCAACAAATTTACTGAATACACTACAAGTCAAAATTTCATGAGTTTTGTTTCCCATATTTGATGCAGGTTTTCATCCCACATAAAATCTGCTACAATTATGTCCCCAGTTTAATATTCCCCAACTGGAATTCCTCGGAAAAATTCCGGAATATTTATCCCTCGCAAAAACTTATGATTGTACAGTATTAAAAATACTGGCCGTGATTCAGCAGGTCATATATGTACCAGACATTCATGAGTGGGCAAATTAATCTTCATTGTAGCAACACGTAATGTTGACAACATATTCTTAAAAGTATCCACCTATGATGCAACACAAAATCACCGTACAGATAATATCAGCAATTAACTTTTGCATAGCGAATGTTGTCCAGCAGGGACAGAGATGGTTTGCAAGAAAGATGCCACCCAGTGCTTTCTTTTTCGCGAGCTGTCATGACTTTATATCCTGCCCACATGAGCTTATGTCCCCTTCTCCCTCGAATTCCTGCATGTCCGTGTAACAAAGTTTTCTTCTAATTTCAAGTGCTTGTAACCTCTGAAAATATCATGACATTCACTTTGTAATAAAATAATGACTTTTGCCAGTGGATCAGTATTATTTGGCAACGTCATTGGGATTTTCTGTTTAATAGGATGTATTCATATCTAAATGCGGTCGCACTCAAACACCTATTGAGCAAAAGAGGGGGGGGGGGCACGTGCATCAGGGCAGATCCGTGTATTTTGCATGGTCAAAAGTACTTTCTCAACAAAATGAACAACACAAACACACAATAATCTTAAGAAAATGTATTAACATATATTTGAAACATAAAGGATGCCTAAAGTAATTAGAAATGGGCTGTCTTTTGGTTGAAAAGGTGTTATGTATGGATGTTTATGTAGTACATAATACAAATCTGCCCTGATCATCGTGGAAGCATCAGTCGGTTGCCCCGGCAACACAGGAAGTGAGCAGGATCGCAGTAAAATATGAATATGAATGTATCCTATTGCCATTCAGGAAGTAACACAGCAAAGTGCTGTCTACATGTCGTTGAACAGGTACCAGCCCAGCGCAGCCCATGTCATTTCTGTAAAACTTAAGTTGCAGTTTCTATATTCATCCATACCAAACTCCATAACCGTGGATGTAACCTATAAATACGGAGATGGGCCACTGAAGAATCCATGTCACATTTTTCTGGTACTAAACTTGCTCTCTATATAGTTATTAGCAAGTTCAAATTTCAGGATGTAGAGCAGTTTAAACAGTGAGGCCTTCAACGTGTACCAGAGAATGTTGTGTCATCGCCATATTGTATTTGAACATAGGCTAAATCAAAACAGGAAGGGCCAATAAATACGACTTCATGAGATTTCAGAAGAGCTGCAAACAAAAGGAAAATGAAACTAGCTTATACATTTTAATTGTGATTGACATTCATCAAAGATGTACAATAATAGAGTTAATGGATAACTTTTCCATTTATATTTCTCCAATATGTTATCAAGAGCTCTACACGGACGTCTTAGACCTGAGTACAGGGCTAACTATTCAAATTTCTAAACATAGTGATGAGATGCCGTCCAATCTGGCATGCCCAGAATATGCATGGCGTTGCCTGAACCGTTGCTTCAGTCAGATGTGTCATGTCCATCATGATGCATGACGTTGCCTGAACCGTTGCTTCAGTCAGATGTGTCATGTCCATCATGATGCATGACGTTGCCTGAACCGTTGCTTCTGTCGGATGTGGCATGTCCAGCATTATGCATGTACATGGCGTTGCTTGAACCGCTAGCAACTGTACGATGTGGAAAGTCCACCATATGCATGAACCTTTGCTTGTCTGATTTTTCATTAGTTAGGTTTACTCTGTCTGGAGTCTCGAAGTTGTAGACTCAGCTTATTGCTGATTGGAAACGAAAGGCACAATGCAGGCACATCAGTTACATTGCAAACGCGTAACCCAGTCTGAACATGAAATTGAACGGAAATGAAGAAACCTTGCATTTCCTATATTTTTATTGTTGACAATTTTATCACCTGGTTCCCACAAACCAAGAAAGTACTCGCAATAAATCATATGATATTACTCTCGGATGAAAAAACAAACAAACAAACAAAAGCAGTGTATTATGCCAATGTTGAAAGATTAAATGATCAGAAACTGATTCGAATTTTAGACTTGAAAGATACTATCGTGGTCATTGATGACCGAAAACTGATTTTTAAGTCACTGGCAAAATTTTGGTTCTCGTCTTAGAAAAGTGCCCTAAATAATGATGGTCTGGCACAAAGAATCAAGAAGTAGGGAACATAATTGGTACTGGTCGTCTTACTGCTGTCAACATAGATTTTGGAAGAATCAAAAGGAGAATGGCAAGGTGGTATGGTGGAACCTCTTCGTAAAGATGCAAGAAAGGGACATCTTAACAAGCAATCCACTGTTCGTGACAATAACTACTAGTACATAATGCTATTACCCTTGTGCGTGATAACTTCTAGTACATAATGCTATTACCCTTGTGCGTGACAACTTCTAGTACATAATGCTTTTACCCTTGTGCGTGACAGCTTCTAGTACATAATGCTATTACCCTTGTGCGTGACAATAACTTCTAGAACATAAGGCTATTACTCTTGTGCGTGACAATAACTTCTAGTACATAATGCTATTACCCCTGTGCGTGACAATAACTTCTAGTACATAATGCTATTCACATAAGTAATTAAAAGACAACTTGTCCCATACACACAAAAAAATGGGGTTACATGAGGAATACTATGGTGATGTATCGGAAACGAGTGTCATGTGGGGATCATTTTTCAGCCGTGGAATACTAATGCACTCCTTGCAAATGTCTGAGATAGAAAACATGGATTTTTGACATTTCTAAAGTGTCTGACATAATAAACAGCAATCTTTTGTGTCTTTGCTTATGAAACAGATTAATTCAACCAAAAAACTAGAGACTCATCACAAAATCATATAGCAAGGTAAGCAATGCAAGTAAGTATGTTTTGGAACATTCCAAAGCACTAGGTGTGAAGTTATCCCATGTGTAAAACAAGGCTGCAACCTGTCTTCCACGCCTTTTTAACCTGGAGACAGCAGATTTATCAAATGACAAGACATTAGAAATTGCATGGGATTCACCGAGTACCAAATGCCTTTTTCATGCTGATGATGCATGTCAACTTGCAGATTGCGAAAATGTTCCTCGATGATCTGTGGTGGCATTGGGCTATAAAATGGGAAATGGCTTTAAACCGCAGAAAATCCAAAGTAATGTTTATCAATAAATGCATTATCATTGATAAATGGCGACGAATTGAAAGCTCACTCCCGGTCAAACGTTACTCTTACAAGTATGAAGGGTATTTTTTCACAGTCATTGCATGATTCAGCTCAGATCAAGAATGCATTTAAGGAGTGTACAGCACTGAATTTCAGTAATTTTCGTTTGGTCTGCTTTTTTGCCATGATAACGGAAACAGGGCTGAGTTTGGAAATATTATGTGAAACAAGTGGCCCATAGGCCTAATGCTCTGATGACCGCCATCACCTAAAATATCATTTTTTGAAGTGTATTCAAACAACAAACTTGAAAATTCAATCAAAGTTAGCCATATTATGTAATATCAAATTTCCTCATGATACACATTTGTGGTACATTTGGCATCATTCGCCTTATTTTTTATCAAGATATTGAACTAACTGTCTTTTTTTCTGAAGTGCTTAATGACCTTAAAAAAAGTTCACGGTCACACAATCATTGGGTCATGGTGACCAATGACATAGGGCACCAAGTATAGTTTCATATACTGTGTACTCAAGTGGAATTTGGATCCATCGATTCTCTTGTTCACTGATGTCCAAACTACACCCTACCATTACAAAATCACTTCTTCCAACGCAACGTGTCTGGTGACCTGAAACACAAATAGGTTACTGTGACTGATCTTACATAATATATTAGCATTATACATGGTCTATATATTTTATAAATTTGGCGTATCTAATTTAGGTATTTTTTGAGATACTGAAATTTTGTATCTTTCAAGACATTATAACTCAAAATTTCCGTCAGATTATAGTTAGCACCACTAGTATCATAACCAACCGAGATTTCCATCTCTTCTACAATCACCCTAAATTTTATGACGATTTATCAAACATAAACGATGATGGACTGGTCACAAGTTTTTCACATGGTGACCTGTATATTACATGTACATAGAACGTAAAGTGGCGCCACCAACATTGAGGTCGACGAAGGTATTGCATACACTTTAAAGGTTCAACTCGTTATTTGGGCCTAACTAAATGACTGTGGGTTGCAGGGCATAAAAAAGATGACCTCTGTTTTCCAACTGGCCATTTTAACCTTGACTTTCAACAAGGATTAAATTTTTGATATGTTTAAAATATGCGCCCCACATCCAGCTTTCCATATATGGTGTGTTTGTTAAACTTGGGTAGTAAGTTTTCAACTTATCGAAGAAAAACAAAACATTTGAATAACCGCAAAACGTATTATTGAGTCACGCTGACACAAAAGTAGATCGCCACGTACAGTTTATGTATAATGTAATTAAATGCAATTTTGGTCTGGAGGCTTACTTCGCTTTGCATTGATGTTCAAGCGGCACCCTGCCATTACAACATCACCTCTGTGAACTTTACAGGCATGGTGACCTGACAAAAAGAGGTCAAGGTCACTGATATTAGACAACTCTCTAGAAATGGACACAGCCTGCATATGCTACAATGTTTGGAGAGCCCAATCAAATCACTTTTCCAGATATGGAATTTCATATCATAAAACAAATTTGAGCTTATTATTTCCGTCAACATAAAGGTGGCGCTGCTAGAATTATTAGCAACTTAGACTTTGACCTCCCCCCCAATAATCTCACTATGAAAATCCATTACAAATTCATGATGCTACAGCATTAACAAGGTTTTCATATTTTGACCCATATATATCCTAATAGTGTAGGTGGCGCCACCAACATTGACAAGAACCTAGATTTTCATACAAGCTTGTAAGGCTTGGTAGTTTCTCTGGCTTAACTTGAAAACTGTGGACGGTATCACGCTAACGAGCAGAAGTTTACAGAGGGACTGATGGTCACAGAGGCTTGAGCGGTCACATATGCTTTGTAACCTTAGTCAGCAGGGCTAAAATGATAATCTGCTTTTAATTGCCTGTAAATGTGCAGCGTGTCGAACATTAACCCCCCCCCCCCAAAAAAAAAATCTTTCAACTTTATAGTCCGACCAAGTTTGAAGACGATCCAGCTACCGGTTTTGGAGAATTATAAGTCAGCAGAGCTAAAATTGTGATTACAACCACTTGGGGGCGCAATTAGGATATCGAGGTGCCAGGAAATTATGGTTTCGTTTCTGAGGCTATCCGGATTTAGCAAAACTTGGTTCATATTTAAGAGAATCTGACTGCATGCATAGCAATGACATTAGGTCTTTGCTTGACCACATGTGCAAACGATTTTAGTTGAAATTTAGGGCAGCAGCGCCAGACCACTTGGATTTGATATAAACGTTTGTTTTATCATAACTATAAGGTTTCCTTTGCAGCGTTTGGAATCATTTGCAGCCCACGTCTTTAGACTCAAAGCGAAGGGTGCAGATTGTCACATGAAGGACGTAAATCAAAACTACCAGATGCACAATGATCCCTATCTGAATGAAGATGCTGAAACAACAGCACTAGCACCACTGGTCGGCCTTACACAGGAAATTACCCTGTGCCTTACAGGAAGTACGACCGTAGGGTTTTTAGTATGGTTCCCCTGTAAACTTACACCCACACGTTTTTCGAAAGCGATATTTACTACTACTACTACTACTACTACTACTACTACTACTACTACTACTACTACTACTACTACTACTACTACTACTACTAGTAGTAGTAGTAGTAGTAGTAGTAGTAGTAGTAGTAGTAGTAGTAGTAGTAGTAGTACAGTGAAATGTCATTATAACGACTCTCATATCCGACATATTCAATATAATGACATAATTTTCATGGGAAAAGTTCATTTTTTTGTTATTTAATTTATTCATCTAACATATTCAGTTATCCAACAGTTTTTAGGGAACAGATGGTGTCATTATAACGAGTAGTAGTAGTAGAAGTAGTAGTAGTAGTAGTAGTAGTAATGGTACTGCTTTTTTCTTTGACTGATTCATTAGACCATTAGAGTCTCACAAAAATACCCATAAATCATGTGGATAGCAGTAAAACTTACAGAGTAGCATGAACATTTGTTTGCTATTGTTTTTGCCATTGTGGCTCAGTTCATGGGTAGCTTGCACACATCAATGGCATATTATTGGATCGAGTCAACAGCTTACCTCGGAGCAGCCCGGGCATTTATTAGCGTACAGGATGCCGCAAAGAAAGCTAGTGAAGTTTTCCTTACAAGTCTTCTTTGAAATAACCATCCATTTGTTTCAGCGAAAGGGCAATAGTGTATAAAACATGAGGCAAACAGCCTTTAACCTGGTCTGTGTAGACTAAATCTAAACTATGTACGTGTGACAAGATTTTGAACATTAAAATCGTATCAAACATTACATATTCTCGATTCAAAGCTCCTTACAACATCTGAATTTGTGTGCATCTGTAATGATTCAAATAGACAAAACAGTATGCAAGAAACCACTTTTACATGTCGGACATGGCTCATTTCGCGGCTCTTAGAGCGGATGCTTGCATGGATTCATGACTCTCTCTCTCTCTCTCTCTCTCTCTCTCTCTCTCTCTCTCTCTCTCTCTCTCTCTCTCTCTCTCTCTCTCTCTCTCTCTCTCTCTATATATATATATATATATATATATGTATGTATATATTAATGTCCACAATGCAATAAGCAATTTTAACACTGCCAGTAGTTTTGCAAATGATTTTAAAAATATGATACTGTTGACGGAAGGACGATAATGGACGGAGAATAAGCTAAGCTAAACAGATGAGCTATAAAGGACACAGGTTGCAGATCACGTTGAATGTTGTTATAAACACAAACCTTTTCGCGGTTTCCAGCCTTATGACAAGTTTTAAAAGGCATTGGTGATGATGATGATGATGATGATGATGATGATGATGATGATGATGATGATGATGATCATCATCATCATCATCATCATCATCATCAACGCAGTTAACATTTGAATATGACTGATGTTACTACTCAGTTGAGTATATCTGAACAGTTCCACATCCATGCTGGCGGAGGGCCATCACTGAAAACTGGAAACAAATGTTGCATGAAGTTTCGGCCCTTATGATATCACACATGGAGATGGACATATCATTGATCAATCATTTATGAAAATCATGAAGTGATACCAATTTGGCTTTTTACGAAGGCCAAAATATACCGTGAACATATTTTTTCACCTACTGCTCTCTTTACATTTGGCTTGTAAGGGTCTCTAGCAGTTGTTGTTCGCAGTGATTCCGATATAATATGCTTGTAAAATACGATTTTGTTCAATTTTATTCCAGAAATGTTCTAACATGTCGCTATGCTTTTCTTTCTTATTCTAGTTGTAAATGATATACACCTTGACACGGCCCCGGAACATTAGTCTGTATGATATACCCTCTTAGAATTCAAAAGTTCTATCCATACTGCTAACTTTTGCTTTGTCACTTTGTGGCCAGGGATATCCATGTTCTAATGTTGGTCTGAATAGTGGTCTTTTTGACTTCAGTTTTTGCCCCATAGGTATTTACCATGTAACTCCAAAAATTCATTATGTAAGGTTGCTATATCTATCAATTATTTAAAGTTATTATATCTTTTGATACCATTGCGTTGTACGAATCTTTTCTTTCTTACTCAACATGAAGAAATGGCCCCATTTTATTAGGATATTGGGATATTATACCAGAATACGGCTCAGATGTTGTTGCTAGTGGTATAGGACTTTATATTTCTGAAGCACGCAAGAATTCCCATCGTCCTAATGTTAAAGAAAGATATGCCACAATTCTCTGTCTGAATATGCTAACCATGAACTCTACTTTTGGTATTGTGTACAGAACTGGTATTTCTAACATTTCCTTTCGGAGCACACTACAAGAAAATCTTCACCTTACCAGACTATAAGGTGGCCATAATATAATTCTCACTGGACACCTAAATGCACATTTTAAAACATACTCTTGTTTCAAATTAAAACATTTTTGTGAAACAAATCTACTTGACACACATATAAAGGAAGCACCTCCAATTGCACGAATATGTTCCTCCTGTTCAGATGAAATTATTTGCAACACTGTGATTAATTTCCGATTTTAACCACCCACAGCCAATTGTGATCAATCCTTTGTAGCGATTGATTAACTCTTCGGGCGTCACAATTCCTATCCCACGGACATATGGGTATGAGAAAATTCGATTTTGATACCAGGGACTCCTGTTTTGTGTAAGACAATATTGATGTTTGTTGTAAGTTGTCGTCTAACAGTTTGATAGAAGCTGTCAAATCACCTAGAACGTAAAATAATAATTGGCCGACCTCCAAACTTAACCTGGCAAATTTCAATTCATCGCTGTAAAAAGGGAAAGTTCTCAGAGCATAGTTTCTTTCTAAGCTAAAGCAGTGGGGTTTAATTCACTGATCAATCATCTTGTGTAACTATAAATGCCTGAATTTTCCAAGATCAAGTCAAAGCATCAATTATTTTCGTGATATTTAAAATATATATTGTCAATGTTGTAAATTCGCATGTCAAACATTTCATGACGATGTCTCATTGTTTTTCTCCTTGACAATCCAAAGCAGAAAGTGGTAACCATGACCCGATGATCTTTATCCTTTTGCAGACTGGTCGCAAAACTGATTGATAAAAACTTGATGCTATCCTTGTTTTTCATGAAAAAAGAAAAATTATGTTAATCCATTGCTTTTATTTTCAATATCCCCAGCTCCAAAATGTTTATGGTCATAAATATCTAGGCATTGTACTGAAAATTTGAATTTGCAAAACATTTGATAGTCACTTACATCTTTGCAATGAAATCAAAATCATATGCCTCAAACTGTTGACATCCGCAAACATCTTGATCTCAGAGGTAGATTGTATTATCAAATTATATAAGCTGTAGACCAGCTTGGCATCATGAAAAGCTAGGAATTTCAACTGCACAGAAAAAAATTATGAAATATTTTATACCTCATACATCCTACATATATTGGAGTGTGGTCGCACTATTTGGGTGATTGGACATAAACAGAAGGAAATAAACTGGAATACCGGTATTCAGCTACTCGCGTTAAATCGGGTGCCAGGCACATCACTTTCTCCACAAACCTTTATCATGAAACGCACTTTGCAACACCATAGAAACACAGAGAACAATGAAGTTAATACAAATGAAAACAACTCCAATGCCATTAGTCCTTGACTTCTTCACCAGTATCCCTTTTAACTACAAATATTTTGACAGACGACTTCAGAGGCAATGCTCAAATGTAAGATATTTCCGAACAGAACATACTGTGTCTTACAGGCTAAACAATTTTTCCCGCATCAAGCACTATTATCTTAAACTCTCTTCATGCAAGAACTCTCCTGGAATATATATATATATATATATATATATATATATATATATATATATTCCCAGATCATTAAAGCAAGCCAAACTCTACCATTTGGGAAGCTGTTACATGTCAGTTCTTCATGTAAGATTAAGGTAGAACCACAACCAGCTGAATGTCCCCACACGATATGCGTGTTTATAAATTTGTACCTCACCGCAAACGGCACATCTAGTTGTGTAATAGAGGAACACATAAAAATGAATTATACATTAATCATTTTACAATGAGTACAGCTGACTTGAAAACGCTTGTAGGAAAAAAATAGTTAAGTCAAAACAAATTCACCGCAATTTTTATGGACATCGGCATCAATTCTTTTGTTCGGCTAACTATCAAATGCACACCTTATCAGTTCACTTGGAGCTCAAACTAATGCAGCTCATACATGGCTCAATCACATACGCAAGCTCAATGTTGCAGAAAATTTTTTTCTTTTTGAAATTTTATCAGAATACCTGTTGTAAAAAATGCTGGTGAACACAAACCACCTCTCTCTCTCTCTCTTTCTCTCTCTCTCTCTCTCTCTCTCTCTCTCTCTCTCTCTCTCTCTCTCTCTCTCTCTCTCGATCGATCGATCGATCGATTGAGAAACAACGACTAACTTAAAGGCTATAAGTGAAGAGAAAAGAATTAAGATGACAGGATGTCTTTCCTTGGTTGACGACAACAATGATTATTAGTTTTAACTAACAAATAGAAGAGAAGCAAATTTCTTTTTTTTTTTCAAATCTTGGTTTACGAGAAGAACCTTTGAGTATACTTCAAAGCTAGAATGTGCACTTATATAAGCTTTGTGATCATTCTTGTAAATACAAAAACATGCAAGTTCTGTGATAAAAAAAATGTTGTGGCTGCATATTCAAGTTGCAGCTAAAGCATTTTTGGGACGTGGCAGAGTAAAATGCCAAGTGTCAGCATGCCAGAAGTGTTCGAGTGATCGCCGCTCTTGCTTAAAGGTCCCAACCGCCAAAAGATTTTTTTTTTTAAAGTGAAGGGCTAAGAGTATCATAGCACTTTTCTGAAGAAAATTTTCCATGTTCCCACACGAAAATAACTTTATTTGCAAAAGAATTTGGTCCTCATGACGTGCTCGAAGTTGACGAGTTTGCGCCTTTTTGGCCAATAAGCGGGCACTTGGTCGTGACGCCACGGAATAGTCCAGTGGCCAGATCGAGAAAAGTCTCTTAGTTTTCGAGTAACCTTGCTCAAGTGGACCCAGGGATGAAACTAATTTTGTTTTGATAGGCAACACCTTGGGCCATATAAATATGCGGCAAGCTTTAAATATAATCTTTGTAAAAATTGGGAAATTTGGGGTTAAAGGTTAAAAATGCGGAATAATATCACACGTACCTTTTTTTACTAAATCTGTCGTAACTGAGAGATTTTTTAAAAATACAGAGCTAGAATTTTTTATACATTCACAAAAGTAAAGGAAGTCCAGGATATAGTAGTAGAAAGTCATTCTGTAGCAGGTCAAGGTCATTATAATTGACCTTAAAGGCTGAAAACGGGAAAAAATAGCCAAATGACTTATTTTCAATTCATCCTGACATTTTTTGTATGTCGGCTAAAGGATAAAGTTGTACTTTTTGATAGCCAATATCCTCATGCACAAAACCATTATAGCTGCATCCTAAATTGGAATAACGAAAGTTTTAAAAAATGAGGTCATAGGTCAAAACAACAACACAGTTATAATCCAACTATGTCAGTTCAAATCTGTTATAAGTCGTATTTTACAAAATAGGAAAAAAATAGTTTATGATGAAAGACACACTTATTTGTATATCATCATTAATGATTATGTAATGGATGTTCTGCCACAAGGTCAAGGTCACTGATATTGAATTTTGCAGAAGAAAGGTAACGTGTAAGGGAAGACCTAGTTTTATTCCCTTTCAAAGACTACCTTGCTAACTTGGAAAAAATGAAACCTATAAAGCTTAAGATTGGAAAATTATAGTTTTATGACTCTTAACCACGCGTACTTGTATCATTTTAGTAATTTAAGTCTCTGAAGCATTAGTTATGATCCCTTAATCTGATTACCAGATGTTGAAAATTAAAATTAAAAGATCACTGGTCGCAGCAGTTTAAATTTATGCCGTTTGGCGCTGTGCTCCTCGCTTCGAGACTAGATTGAAAATGGAAGAGGGAAGTCCATTCGAAAGTACAACTATGTGATATTCTGTACGTGTTCAGCACAATTTATTCTATACTTATTTTCCTCGAAAATCTAAAATCTACCTGATTTTTAAGAAGCTGGACATGCAGGCTTTCACCTTCTATTGCAGCATATTTCTCTTTAAACTATACCACCGAAATATTTTTTTTTAAATTGTTCATTTTATCTGAAGGTATTAAAATAGTTTATACCTAGGCAGTTCATGTCATTATTCATTCAGCGCATTCCTATTGTGAAACAGTATACTGAGCATTGAAACCTGCACGTTTAGCCTGATCTGACACGAATGTAAAACTAAGTAGATAAATGTTTAATATATTGTGGGCATAAACTGACAACAAACTGATAGCATTCCTGTTCTGGAGATGCACAGCTAATCAAAGTTATTTTTTGCAATAATTCCTGTGATTTGGGGCATCAGTGAAAATGACAACAAAGTGAAACAGTCAATTTACATGAACTGACTGAAAAAAATGCATGACAGTAAGACAATGAAAACCTGACTGTATGATCACCCCATCTACATCATCACCATCATCACGTGAAATGAGTGAAATATCATTGCAATACATAAGAGCTTTACTTCATGGTGTATACTAAGTGTTATGTTCTTCAAAACTGTTAAATGCAATGTCTGAAGAAATATTTTTTCTAAACATTTGTTAAAAATTATGGATATTTAAAATTTTGCAATGGCAGCTTTGTCTTTTGATTGAAGAAGTGCAGCCATTGATTGGGATAGCATGTTTCTAGGTAATCCTTTCATCCACATTTTTTTTCCTTTTTTTTAAAGGACTTGATGTTTTTTCAAGTAGAATCCTAAACTTTTTCAGATTTGAATCACATCTATTTCAGGTCCTTACAGTTCTATAGTGGTTAGCAATTTAAATCGCTGTCTTTGAATAGTTAAAAACGAAACGGTCTTATATTTATTTCCTCCATTTGTCAAATTATGGCTATCTGTAGCTGGGCTTCACCTCCAAGCCTCGGTAATCTGCAACAAGATACATTGAGCAATGAGACATCGTAAAGTATATTACAAGTTATGGTGGTGAAAATATGGACACAACATCCCACCCATTCCTTTGACGCATGAAATAAGATTTAAACAGATAAAATTGTGCAAGTGGGGGACGTTAAGTAAGTTGGACAGTATGACGACTGTACCAAGCAAAGCAGCACGAGGACTGTTCGCAGCTGGACAGCACCATTACTACACCATACTTCCCCGTACCATGAACCCCAAACATGGCGTACACCCGAAGGTGACTTTCACTTCATTTAACTTGCACTGGAACAGCATTGGGTGGCTCTCTGGCCATCCGCTGTTCCTAGACGATAGAGCACCAAAAATATCAAGAATCTTTCGCAAGGGAAAGATAAAAACAAATCATTCATTGGTGAAAGCAAGTACTATCTTCATCGATATTTTACAGTGCTTAACAGATTCACTGTTGTGCATGTATTTACTTTTTTCTGGTATATTTTCCCACGTTATTTTCTCAGTTTTCATCAAGTAAAATATTCTTGCAGAATTTTCTCCTTTATTCTTGGTACCACAGAACATTATGTGTAAATATATAACAACTGAGATACTAATGAGCTTCAAAACAAAAATCTTACAAGTAATATTTTGAATGAGCACTGGCCTGTCTGGTATACTGGTGACGGTCGATTAAAGAATGACGAGACATTCCAGTTTCAAGAACCATTGCTACGGTACTGACACACAATATTTCCCTTTAAAACAGCACTGATGAACTCATCAGTTTTGCAAACATTTAAGAATTTACACTTTCTTTACCTGTTTAATTCTGGCGTCCGGAACATTCACACACTTTACAGTCTGATGAACTCACCTTTTACTGCCACTTATGTAAATACAGAACATTCAAATGACAAATACTTCCAAACAAAAATCATTTATCATCCAAAAACCATTACTCGGGATGTAAAAAGTAATTTGTCAAGTTGATATCAAAATTAGTTAAACTTTCTTACTGCTACAACGACATTAAATTTGCCTTGCAGGTAAGATTTCTTCAGAATAAACGTGACGCAGAATTTTTGTATGATTTTTATGATCATGGCGATGGAACCCAATGCATGCGTGCACGGCTCTGACACTTTAACGCTAAACTGATGACATCATTGCCGAACCTTTTTTCTATACAGAGTTCCTAAACTAATCTCAGTTATGTTACATGCAATAAATGTCACACACTTACATTTGATTTCACGTTATTTATTTGAAAAGCGAATAGGGAGCGGGAGGAGCACATATGATCTCCGATGAGTGTCGTTTCCGTTTCTATCTCAGCTTGAGAATGTGTACAAACCCTAATGTGCTCATAGATTAATCCTATTTTTTTCAAAACCCAAATCTGGAATATATTTTAACTTATCACATCAACATTATTCCCAATGAAGTGTCAAAGTCTCTTCCTGTAGGCTGGGGAAGTTCCTTGACACCAAGAACTAGTAAGTTTAAAACTCACACACACAAACAATGGCCTGGAACACAAAAGCAATTTATAAACTAAAAGGAATTGCTTTTGGGTTCAGGCCTATATTTTGTGAGGAATTGCAGAGTTGTCCTTACCACCTCTTATGTGTTACTTTCCCCAGGTACAAAAAGCCACCTGGTCACCATAAAGTTACACGAAACACATAGCAGCCTATGGTGATTCTTCGTGTGCTTATCGGTTGAACCTATAGTATTCATTATCCAAATCGTGAATAGATCTTAACTTAGTGTATTATCATTATTTCCAATGAAATGAACAAGTTTCTTAATGTAGGCTGGGAAAGCTCCTTGACACCAAGAACTAGTGAGTTTAAAACGCACACACACAAACTATAGCCTACAACACAAAAGCAACTTTCTATGAACTGGAATGAAATGATCCGTTGCTTTTGGGTTTAGGCCTTTATTTTGTGAGGAATTGCAGAGTTGTCCTCACTACCTCATTTGTGTTACTTCTCCCAGGTACAAGAAGCCAAATAGTCACCATAACGTTATACAAAACGCATATTGTAGCCTATGTTGATCCGCCGTGTGCTTATCGGTTAAACCTATAGTATTCATTATCCATATGTGGAATAGATTTTAAGTTACTGCATGAACATTACTCCCAATGAAATGAACAAGTTTCTTGACGTAGGCTGGGAAAGCTCCTTGACACCAAGAACTAGTAAGTTCAAAACTCACACACACAAACTATAGCTTGCAACACAAAAGCAATTTATTATCAACTGGGATGAAAGGCTCAGCTGCTTTTGGTCCCAGGCCCATATTTTGTGAGGAATTGCAGAGCTGTCCTTACTACCTCCTATGTGTTACTTCCCCCAGGTACAAAAAGCCACCCGGTCAACATAAAGTTACACGAAACACATAGCAGCCTATGATGATTCCTCGTGTGCTTATCGGTTGAACCTATAGTATTCATTATCCAAATCGTGAAAAGATCTTAACTTATTGTATTATCATTATTCCCAATGAAATGAACAAGTTTCTTAATGTAGGCTGGGAAAGCTCCTTGACACCAAGAACTAGTGAGTTCCAAACTTACACACACAAACTATAGCCTACAACACAAAAGCAACTTACTATGAACTGGAATGAAATGATCCGTTGCTTTTGGGTTTAGGCCTATATTTTGTGAGGAATTGCAGAGTTGTCCTCACTACCTCATTTGTGTTACTTCTCCCAGGTACAAGTGGCCAAATAGTCACCATAAAGTTATACTAAACGCATATTGTAGCCTATGTTGATCCGCCGTGTGCTTATCGGTTAAACCTATAGTATTCATTATCCATATGTGGAATAGATTTTAAGTTACTGTATGAACATTACTCCCAATGAAATGAACAAGTTTCTTGATGTAGGCTGGGAAAGCTCCTTGACACCAAGAACTAGTAAGTTCAAAACTCACACACACAAACTATAGCTTGCAACACAAAAGCAATTTATTATCAACTGGGATGAAAGGCTCAGCTGCTTTTGGTCCCAGGCCCATATTTTGTGAGGTATTGCAGAGTTGTCCTTACTACCTCCTATGTGTTACTTCCCCCAGGTACAAAAAGCCACCTGGTCAACATAAAGTTACACGAAACACATAGCAGCCTATGATGATTCCTCAACTGCTTATCGGTTGAACCTATAGTATTCATTATCCAAATCGTGAATAGATCTTAACTTATTGTATTATCATTATTCCCAATGAAATGAACAAGTTTCTTAATGTAGGCTGGGAAAGCTCCTTGACACCTAGAACTAGTGAGTTCAAAACTTACACACACAAACTATAGCCTACAACACAAAAGCAACTTACTATGAACTGGAATGAAATGATCCGTTGCTTTTGGGTTTAGGCCTATATTTTGTGAGGAATTGCAGAGTTGTCCTCACTACCTCCTATGTGTTATTTTCCCAGGTACGAAAGCCACCTGGTCATCATAAAGTAAGGTTGAAACGCACATTGTAGCCTATGAAAAACATGGTTTGCGATATCAATTGTCAGTGGCCTGCCATCCCCCAAACTCTAGAATACTCTGTACGCATATGCATTGCCTCCTAATTTGAACACTCAAAGGGCCAGATGCCTACATGCAATTAATGGTCATGTGTTCTCATTTCTGGTTTTTGTTAACAAATGAAATAAGCCGGGATGCCAACTGTCCCTCATCATCAGGGACAGTCCCTCCAACTAGCTGAAATTTTGACCAAATTACGTTGTTTGTCCTACATTGAAACTGAGTGTTTTCTCATACATGCTTTGTTAAATGTGTTCTGCCCATGATGTTCTCACTTAAAATGTCCCTGAAATGGCATTTTTAGATGTTGGCATCTCTCAATAGGAAGAGAAAAGAAAAAATGCTCCCCAAAACACGAATATTTTGCAATGTGGTATCTCTTAAATATTTAAGTATAGTCACTGGTATAATGAAGTGCATTGGTTAAGAAATATAATGGTGATGACACAGATAAAATATACTCTCCTTAATGGACAAGTCCTTTGTCTGTAGTAGGTCGATATCTGACAGAAAGTATGGTTTGGGAGGTCGATATCTGGAGAACGACCTATGACAAAAATAGCATTTCAATTGTTGACTCAAACAATGTACAAGGAAAATACGAAAGACAGTGCCAAATTTGAAGCTTTTAATTTGTTTCTCAATGGAAAACAATGAATGCATAAAAATAAAACAAAGTAAAATGCAGAATCTTATGCAGCGCCATTAGGACTAGAGATGATCATTACTGACAGAACAGTCAATCAATGGTTTTGAAAATTAAGATTGCCACAATAAACATTAAATATATATTTTGGCTTGTCATCACCATGTGGTGCTGGTCTACCAATTTGACATAGCATGGCATACATTTTCTGAGGATACTGTATTAAACGGGTACAGCATACTGCCACAGTTCAAATGTGGCCACACGCATAGTATAATATTATAAAAACATTGTGAAAGATATTTAGAGACCGGTCCAAGTTTGTGGCCACAAGTCTGGCCACATTATGTGACCACTGTGGCCACATTATAAAATTATGAACAAAATGTTCCATGACTATACTTAAACGAAGTTTCCGAAACTTAAATTATGTAGCCCTGTGCTTCATGTCGATGCCTCATGTATGCCGACTGCTTAGCCTGCAACGAGCACAGTTTCTCGCCCTTAATTAACCCCATTAACCCTATAGCAACGTTGGGATACATGTATGTGTCATTCCCCTATTTGTTACATTTGTTCCGTTACCCCTTTCCTTATGTAAACGGCCGGCATGCATGAAATCCAAGCTTGTTGAAGGTAACACTATGATTTCCAAGATCCCCGGAAGCCATTAGGTCACTGCGCGTATGCGCATGGGAACCGAATTACACCTCATACCAATAATTACTACAGTCGTCAGAGTATAGTTCCTGTGAATCCTAGGGATCCCATTCGTTGTAATATGTTTCATGGAATAGATTGTATGTACATTAATAAACAGTAGACATTTATCACTTCCTATATGTTTGTTACAATTTATTCTGTCCTCCATTAAACAATCGATCAGTTTGTTTTTATATGTATATGCTAATAAGGTGCTCACTTCAATGACATTGGTCATTGTTATGAATGGTATAGTTTTCCCACAAATATGATTGGTTGGTGTCTGGTGTGTATGGTCTGGTACACTTGAGTAATTAACCTGCCACGTGTTCCTTCTTTTTGAGGCGTGGCATACCGATTGAAGTCAGAGGACAAGAACGAGGTTGAAGCGAGTAGCCGATAATTTTGGACCACTACAAATTACATGCCTTAACTCAGGATTTTGCCAAGGAAGCTGAAAAGATCTTTGTCTCTCGAGAGGGGGACAGTTCCAATGGACAGGACTCCCGTACCACACCTAAGACTGTAGATAACTGTGGAAAAAACGCAATAAGTAATGAGGGGAGTGAGGTGGGTCCCGCTGGTGAATTACAGGAACTCATTTTGACAGTCACAGACATGCATATAGTGTTAAGATCCTTGCAAAGGGATGTAAAAGAAGTGAAAGATGAGAACGAGGTTCTGCAAAGAGAGGTAACAGAAATGAAAGAAATGAATGAACACCTAAGAGCACAGATAGTGGTATTAACTACACAGAATGAGAAACCCACAAACAGCCCTATGAAGCATGCATTAATAATACTGCTGTGCGTAAGAGGCATAGTAGTCTCCTGTTCGAGCAGATCATTCACAGTGACTGGAGCTTGTCATCTAATGATGAAAGTGACAATCTAGAAAATGATACAGTGTTTGCAAGGTCATTTCAAAACAAGCTTGGGAAAAGAAAGAAAGAATTGTTGAAGAAGTCTCCAGCTAAACGTAGATGTCTACAAGGAAAGAGTGTTAAACAAGTACATGTAAACGCGGCAACCCAGCCGAAGCATGGAAATTCAAGCACACCCACCACTCCTTGTATGACTCTTCGAGCTGCAGATGTAGATCTGCGTGACAATATATACTCAGCAGAGCCCAAATCACGAGATGGTCGAGACCTGTACATTGGTGGTCTCGACTTAAGTCATACTGGACAGGAAGTCAGTGACTTTCTGCAGTCTGTTGGAATCCATCCATTTTCAGAGCCTGTTGATTTATCTTCTAGGCAAGGTTGGAAAGCATACAGAGCGGGTGTGCCACATAATTTGGTTAAAAGAGCACTTCACACTATAACATGGCCAAAAGGTGTCAAGTTTAGGTTGTATCATAAAAGTGGTCCTCAAAAAGCCGGCCTGAAGCAGAAATCGAAAACCCAACATCCACAACGGAATGCCCATAATCTTGATGTCACGCCACATCCAGTACTGCGAGGTAGCCACCATATTACAGCAGCAAAGGAGCGCGAGGCAGGCGCAAGGTCCTGCATTTGTGCAAGACACTTACCAGGTCCCTCCACAGGGGCCCGTGTACTATGCTCCATCACAAGCCCAGCCGTACCGGCAAGCAGCACCACATGTCCCCATACAATACAGTGCATGGCCAGCTGTGCACCAACCAACCAACCCCCATGTATGGGTGCCAGGACACTCACCGCAGCACCATGGATTGCACCCATAAGAGTGGCCAACCCCAAGGGAGTGGGTGCACTAGTGACAACAATAATATAAATAATCCTAGTAGTGATAGTGACACTGATTCTCGTCTTGACCATATTGTTTAAGAGCCTATCAGTATACACTGCGAGGCTTTTAATTGTAAGGTTTTAAGCAAACTTATGATTATATTTTAGAGTGTTTCGGCTTGTGTGACTTTTTAATGTTTATCTGAGACTTGGCTTAAGCCTTCTGGGCTTACTATTATTGAAGACACTCTTGGTGACAAATTTGAGAAGGACAGTTTTACCGTTTTTAGAAAATCAGCAATGGAGGACATAGACCCTGAATATAGAGTCCGTCCACTTGGCGGTGTTGCAATGCTGTGTAAAAAATAAGAAAGACTTGTTCTTCCAGGAAATCAAAACCCCATCTACCGCATTATTGTCAACGATGTTTCTGATTCCAGTGGCAGTACAGTTCAGATTATTATATGTGCTTACATGCCTTTCTATGATGGCAAACGTGATAGTACTGATAATTTTCTTGAAACCTTGGATGTTATCCAATCTATTATTGATATATATGGTATGTTAGCTCCCATCAAGTTATGCGGTGATTTTAATGCCCTTCCCATGGGTGAGAAACCTAACAAAGTTTGGTACAAGCACAAGGGTTATAACCAACACAGTAAATTTTATTTGACTTTTTGGTTGACAATGACCTTGTTGCACTTGATTTAATGTGCAAACAGTGCGTGCCATATACATATTTCTCACATGGTAACGGTCATTTCTCCTGGACTGACCATATATTCAGTTCTTCGCATGACTTATCTAGTGTTGTCAAATGTAAAATAGTCCCTCTAGATGAGAATAAGCTCAGTGACCACCTACCCGTTAATCTTGAAATGCATATCTCGGTGAGTAAATCTAACTTGTTCTCTGGAACATAGCGTAAACCCCATGGAATAATATCTGCTTCCCTCCTATATGTAAACCAGAGTCTGTTTCTCTGGATAACACTATCCTTGTTGAAAAAATTTAAAGCTTTGCCATTACTGGATGTGTCATGTGTCAATGAGCACTCTTCTGTGACCAAGATGACTGATGAATATGTAGAAAGGGTTAACAATGCTATGCACGAGGCTGCTGTGGAGTCAGGATGTGTGCCACGTAGACGCTACCGCCCTAAGTCATACTGGTGCCCTCAGCTAGCTGAGTGTTTTAAGGGACTGTAAAAGATTTTGGTGGCACTTATGGGTAAAAAACGGCCGTCCTAATAAAGGTGCTGTTTATGATGTTATATAATATCTTAAAAAAGAGTTCCGTAGGTTGTCCAGACAAGGCAAACAGGGTCATATTGACCGTAGATACAAGGCCCTTAATATGTATTTCCGAGATCGTAAAATGATTGCTTTTTGGAATGCCATTAAAATACATAAAAAGAAGAACCCATGCTCTTCTGTTCAACCCGAGCAGTTTATGGAGTTTTTTTCTCAAGTCGTGAATGATACTGAGCCTTTCTCAAGCAAACAGCTTGAAATCATTGCTAAGGTTGAATCTTTCTTCTCTCAAAATCAGGGAGTTTATGAACATGTCCCTATCAGCCCTGACCAAGTCAATTCATTCATTCTTAAGTTGAAAAGTAATACTTCTCCAGGTTGTGACGGTATCTCTACTGAACACCTTACTAATGGTAATTCTGAAGTACTTCGTAAACATTTATCTACCTTGTATTCTACAATTATGATTTGGAACGTCATCCCTCGGGTACTAAAGATGGGTATTGTGATCCCAGTTCTTAAGAAAAGTAGTCTAAATCCTAACAACCCTAATAGTTGTAGGCCCATTACGCTTAGCTCTTTCCATGCGAAGATTCTTGAAATGTTTCTGATACCAGAAGATAACTTTGCTGATAATCAATTTGGTTTCAGGAATGGGAGAGGTGCTAATTTGGGCTGTGCCCTCCTTCATGACATTGTACAGTGTTTCAATCAAGGCAGCTCTCCAGTGTACGCATATAGTCTTGATGCTATGAAATGTTTCGACAGTATCTGGCATGCAGGTATGTTTTATAAATTAATAGCTAAGTTGCCTACGTCACACTGAATATTTTTATATAGGTGGTACCAGAATCTGCATGCTGTCGTTAAATGGAAGGGTAAACACAGTACTGAATTTAATGTTCGCGTGGTACCAGGCAAGGGAGTATAGTTTCTCCCCACCTGTTTGATTATTTTATTGATGACCTATTATTGGAATTACAAACTGCTGATGTAGGTTTACGGGTTGGTGGTGAACTTTATAACTCGTATGCGTATGCTGACGACATAACTGTATTTAGTTCAACAGTTACTGGTTTGCAAGCTCTCATATTTGTGAACAATACGCCAAACTGAGGCGTTTTAAATTTAGCCCGGAAAAAACTAAATGCATTGTTTTTGGCAATTGTCGTCTTATACAAGAACCTAAGTGGTTCCTTTGTGGTCATCCGTTGGAAGCAGTCAACAGCCTAGTAAGCCTTGGGGTTTCCTTCTCTAGTGTCGGGAAGGCTGCAAGTCATCTGGATAAGAGAGTAGCATCTGCCCGCAGAGCTATGTATGGCCTTAGTAGTGTTAGTATGTCATACCCAGGTCTCACCTTGGATGTCACAGCACATCTTTGGAAAAGTACTGGCGCCCTATGTCTCCTTTATGGGCTGAACTCGATACATCTATCTAAATCTGAAATACAGAAACTGGAATCTATTCAGGGTGGTACTATTAAGAAACCTCTTGGAATTGGAATACGATATCATCATTCTAAGTTATTGTCTGCCCTAGATATTGCCCCTGTCAAAGATTTGGTTAAAAAAGAGATGATGTCACTACTGGCACCTGTGTTTAAAGTGGACTCTCCCTATAGAATATTATCTTCCCATTTCTTAGCAAAATATATCACTGAAGGGGTCAGTGTTTCACATTCTCTGGTTGACAGAATTATTAATTATGGTATTTCTCCTATTAATATAATATTTGGCAATCCTGTTTCTCAAGATGCCTGTTCATCAACAGTGAGGAACTCGGATGGAGTTCTTGACTCATTGAGATTTTTGTTAATGGAGGAAAACTTTGTTAAACCCTGGTCTATAGAACATTCTCTTGTGTTAAACCCTAGTTTATAGAACATTCTCTTGTACTCCTGCTGACTTGAGCTTTCTAAACACATTTAGGCCTCGTAAATTCATACTTATTTATTTATATTTTAACGTTTTATGTATGAGAAGGATAAGCTGTTTTTTACTTCGACTCTGGTTTGTGGTATCTGGCTCTGGCTGCCGGTGCTGTCCACTGCACTGAGCGACTACAGTCTCTCCATGCCGTGTCCACCTCTGGCCGCCAGACCCAGCTGCAGTGGCTACAGTCACCAGAGACTAGTGCTCCTTGTTGCAGCAGTTGTTAGTCATTTCTTAGCTCGTGGATTCTTAGCTGTGGTATCTGGCTTTGGCTGCCGGTGCTGTCCACTGCATGGAACGACTACGGTCTCTCCATGCCCTGTCCACCTCTGGCCGCCAGACCCAGCTGCAGTGGCTACAGTCACCAGAGACTAGTGCTCAGCAGTCGTTTGTTATTTCTTTTTAGTTTGTGGATTCTTACCTGTACTGAACATTATTTGTTTCACTGTTTTATTCGGTTTCTTGTCAATAATGTGTATAATTATATATTTAATTGCATATGGGTTAATTATTTGTATTTATGAACTGTGAACTGATTTCTGTGTATTGTCATTTTCCCCGAACCTCGGGGGTTTTAATAAAATTATTATTATTATTATTGTAAATTTCTCCAGACGTCGACATGATACACAGTCCACATTACAATTGATGAGAGAAAAAAAACTTCTCACTGATGGCGTGTTTTGTCAGCTTGTCGCATTTGGAAAGAACATAAAGTTTATGGCGAAAGAAAAGCTGATGGGTTCATTTGGAGGTGTGCATCTTGCCATAAGAAAAAGTCCATCAGAACTGACAGCTTCTTTTCTGGACAGAGACTTCCCTTTGAAGCACTCATGTGGATTTTGTACTTCTTTTCACACAATATTTCAGTAAGCCAAGCTGTGAGCCTGTTAGCCACTACAGTGTGTGAGAGGTCGGTGATTGATTGGTTCAACATGTTCAGGGACCTGATGTCAAGGGACCTAGTCTAGAACCCAATTATGCTTGGTGGACGTGGAAAACGTGGAAATTGATGAAAGTGTCTTCAGAGGGAAGAGGAAATATAAAAGGGGCAGACCTTTACCAGATAAGCCATGGGTCTTTGGTGCAAGTGAGCGGGAATCTGGCAAAGTTGCGGTCTTTGAGGCTCCCAACATAACCAGCCAGGAACTTATAGGCAGAAGAGAGGAATGTATTTCACCCCACTCTACAATTTTTAGTGACGATTGGGCGTCGTACCGAGGACTTCGGAACCATTAAAACCATTATCGCCATCTTATGGTCAACCACAGCGAGAACTTTGTGGATCCTACCACTGGTGCTCACACTCAGAGGATAGAGGGATTTTGGGGCAATGCAAAGGGGACATTGAAAAACATGCATGGGATGCATCCGCATAAAAGAGCTGCACACCTGGATGAAATTGTGTGGCTGTGGACAACAACAAGAATGAAAACATTTTTCAGAAGTTGATTTCACTTATAAATGTGTTCTATCCGGTGGAAGACGATGACGTTCCACTCATGTTCTTGCCACTGAAGCCACCGATGCAGTACTAAGTGACGTTACTGCCATGCAAATGTATATATGTTAACATTGTTACTTATCATATATATACCTGTTTAATATTGACACGATATGCACTAATTGAACTTCACAATAGTATGGGAAGAAGCGGATGAAGACTATGGTAAACAGTGTAAGTACCAACATATATTTTACCTGTTTCACTGGCATATCGCCTATTCATTCCAATACCAGCATTCTCTGGTAATGTCCACATTCCCTGCAGCATACATGTGTTTCGGCCACTTGCTTCATACTTACACATATGAAATGAAGGGAATAAATGTTACACCAACAATACATATAAATTAAAAATTTTATGTCTACTTTTCATTCAATGCCATGAACACATGAATTGTGCAACATCTGGAAATGACAGCCACATACTTCTTCCTGTCATATGGAAGTCTCTTCATGGAAATAGCTTATATATACATATATACATATTTACACAAGTACTGGCACTTTCAATATGCATATTCAGAACGATGGTGATGATGGTGCAGAATCACTGTCAATGCAGTCTGTATCATACATACAGAGTTGGAATAAGATCTGTGGGGCTGAAAACTTCAATGGGCCTGGGTGATGTCGAGTACCAGTCCATATCATCATCATCATCATCATCATCATCATCATCATCATCATCATCATCATCATCATCATCATCACTGATGATAATAGGGCTGTCTGTGGTGACTTCTGGCGTGTGTGATTCATTTCTTCTGGTGGCGGTCTGTTGTGATGGCGTGAAGGGTGACTGTGTATTATGCGTGTAAAATGCCACCTCAAAATCTTCATCAGACGTGCTATGATCGGTATTGTGCTGTGGTGTGTAATGTTGCTGTTGTTGTGTTAGACTTTATTTTCGTAAATGTGGATTGAACAAGTAGCCAATGGGCTAATACAAAGTTCTCTCCACTGTATATACAATGGGTTATACCAATCTTATTTCACAGAATTCATTATGGAAAAAGACGCGAGACAAAAAAAGACGTACATACAAGTACACGTACAAATGGAACAATATATATATATATATAAAGGTATACGTGGTAACAACACAGTAAATAGCAGGTGTAAAGTTTGAAAATGAGAGCCAACTGCATATACAAGACTCAATCTTCGTCCTCGGAGTCACTATCACTTAAAGAATTGCCTGTGTTTTTACCAAAACGTTTGGTTTGACCAATATATTTCATGCTGGCATCCATTAATTTACAGTTCGTATCATATGATAGGTTAGCGTGACCCATTAGACAGAGATTGACTTTCTCGATGTTACATAAGTCGTCAAAAACTATATCTGATTGACTGTCTCTAAGAACGACTGAGACTCTCGCCAAGAAAGTATTTCTTGGTACTAAATATAAAGGACACTGTAGCAAAAAGTGATAGGTAGTTTCAGAGTGGAATCCGCAGTTACAAGCTTGGGTGGGTTTTTTCTTTTTGGAGGGGGTTCAGATAAAGACGGACAGGATCTCAGATAAACCGGAACACTTGACAACTATTAGCACTAAACATGTATTGCACAAAAAGTGGAATTTCACTAAAGAAAAAAATACATATGCTTGTCCTCTTTTGACAGTTAACTGGGTTAGAAACACACACACACACACACACACACAGAAAAATGGTTTAAATTGTCATCTAAATAAAATTTGCCCTTAAAAAGTTTAACTGAAATAGCATGTTCTTATATTTTCTTGTAGTCTGGGTCCATTTTACTTGCATTGTGCTGGTCACGGAGGATTTTGGCTATATTTCACAATTTGCTTAACTTATCAAATCTTTCACGTACTTCAGTGCATAAGAAATGATTTAAAAATACTTTTACCTAGTTTAATACTGTTATATAGGGCCTAATTACTTATAACGTTTTTGTTTACTGAGCTTTCTTGAATTCTTTTCACTAAATCTGGTACGTAATCATTTTCACTGATGAAGGATTTGCTGCGAAATCACGTTTCTATAATTAAAGGTATTTCTTTGAGGCAACATCAAACTTAAATGACTGATTTTTATCACTGAAATAATCGTTGTGACCTTTTAGTTTTAAATAAGCCTTATTGACTCATTCAATGACAAGAATTTTGCTTACTTGCCTACTTAAAAATCACTTTCAAAGATGTGACCCAGTTCAATTCAACGCAGGACCTTAAGGCAAGCCTTATTATCCGGAACAAATATTTTTTTTGACAGGACAATGAAACAAAAACGCTAAAGGGGACCATAACTCATTAGATCTACTGAGGCCTAAATTGTCATATGCACAGAGAGGATAAGCAGGCTTAGGCGTAATTGAATATAATTAGGCCTACAATATAAAACGCAGAACTATCACAGCTATGTCACATATTATGCAAGTTATAAGGTAGACTTGAACGAAAATATATGAAGTATCTGGTTATCTTAAGATGTCACATAGGACCCAATTTTTGACTAAACATAGGCTTATAAGTATGCAACTAGGCCTATCATTCACCAGGGGCTTTTATTTATTTAATTTTAATAAGTCCATTGAGGCGATCAAAAGTGTCATGTTATGTTAAATTACAATCTTCTTGAAGTTTTAAAGCCGACAAACATCACTATGATTAATGAAGAAATAATATCTGATAAACTCTGACATGTTTGACATTATCTGAATGTGGGTGTTCGAGTTTTAATGAACACATTCAGATAATGTCGAATACTTCAAATACGCTGGATCTTAGTGTGAAAATGTGCCTTTTCCGGCCATGGTCTATTGTAGAATTTGAAATGCTACTTATGTAGACCCCAGTTGTAACTAACTTTTGCAGTAGCTATTTAATCCTTAAACAGTGCATGTATCCTTAGCGATAAATGCTTTGAAATGCTTGCATATGCCAAGAACATGTGCATGACACCGTTTGCTTCCGACACCTTGGTTTACCGCGGTCAAATCAATCATGAAAACGAGGCTAAGCACGTGCATGTCACATGTGTAAACGGTCTGAATTTTGTGGAGAGAATTAGTAATAAAGTGCGTCCACAATATAATATCTGGTTGTACTACAGACAAAAACCTTAGGTGTCCGAGTTTACCTAGTGTCCTAGTTTATCCATAATGCCCCTATATTGTTTATATAACAGCTGACATTTTTAATGATCTTTATCAAAATCTTTATCATTTTCTCGTTTTCATTTTAACCAAACAGTATCCCGCTCATGGACACTAAGAAGATCAACGTTCATCCACAGTTCCGCTTTGCTTTTGATACGGATGTCCTTGGCAGGAGCAATTGAAATCGATCTAATATATTGATAAACTTGTAATAATTAAAAACATGTTTTTTCAACGGTGTCATTTAAACAACAGGCCTATTGAAAACATTTCAAAAACTGTTTGCATTTCGTCTGGAAACCTTAATGACATATAGTCTATGAAGCTGACGTCATGTAGATAAAATGATCAAACTTACCAAATTCTGCAACATGTGCAAATACATATAATTATTGTTATTGACACTGTGAATATTATACCTGACCCCTATCTATCTTATCGCCATTTTTGTCCTCTTCTTTGCGGTTGTGTGCGTCTTGTGTTGTCCTATGATATGCGTCCTCTTCTGCGAGAGGGATTTAAATAGGGCTTCGCCCTCTTTGCATATTGCATATAATCATTGCTTTTGTATTATCTTTGTAAATTCAGTATATGAAATATGTTTAAACCAAAGTGATCAAAATTAAATAAATCGACTGTTTGAACGAATGTAAAGTTTTCAGGAATGTTATCATGTACCTAATGCGAAGAGAATGACATCCAGTATATAGTAACATTATTTAAGCGCCAGTGTATTCTTCCAAGTTGCTGATTTGGAACTGTCCCCAAAATGTCAAACTGGAATTGAATAAGATAATTAGGAGCTCAATTGCGACAAAGCTTAAATACCTAGCCATTTAATCCTAGAAAATCTCATGACGGCAAAGAACATTAAAATTTTGATGTTTTAGAGGATTAAGTGCTCTCCTGTTTGTTAACATGTTTAGTTTTTTGACTGGAAGTCCTTTTTTAGCTTCCTAATACCTTCTTTTCTTTTATAGGTTTCATGTTTACGGTATGTCAATGTAGTGTATATTCTCTCAAGATTACTTTGGTTGACCCTGATATCAATTCTTTAACTAGCTGTTAAATGTATCAGACAGATGAACCTTTCATTGATAAATTTCCGCGGCCCTTGTGTAGCAAGACCAGTTGTCTTGGACGACATTTTGGCAATTTGGCTGTAAATTGTCTCCTGTGATAAAAATAAATATTACTTTAGAATTTAAACATGTGAATATATTGATGCACTGTAAAGGCGAAATATCATGTAAAGATATATTTTTCGGGTCCATTTGTATAAAAACCAATCACATTTCATGCAAAAACTGCGTCATGCTTGACTACACACGATCAGTTGTCCATGGCAACAAGAGGTTATTACATCAATGTCGCTCGTCCTCCTGTCTCACGTCAAGAGTGAAATTTATTTCTTAACATTGGTATTGGAAGCTAAAAAGTTGATGCCTTGGTTATTATTGAATCCCAGCTGGATTGGAACTTTATAACGGTGATAATTCTTTCTGACCTATTTGCTAGAGACAGGCATTTGACCACAGATACCGGGAAAAGATGAATGATCATCAGCTCAGTTGCAAACATGGTTGTTACAGTCCCCTAAGGTGAATATCACCGGCTCCTGGACTAAATCCAACCAGGCATGCGCACAAATATTTAAAGGTACACTCGAAACAAACGTGCTCTGGCCATTCTATTCACTTATAATTATGGGAGATCATCTCTGTTGGTAAAGCTGACTTTGAAGACTTCTGAACTTTGTCTCTTCACTACATAGAGAGCGATGATTATTTTAAAGTTATGACTGGTTTGGGTACAAAGACCTCAGAGATAAATTAAAAAGTCGCGTCGTGATACCATTTCTGAAGTTTTTTTTTCAAAACATCATTCTTAACTGTCACCATAGCCACCAGATCATAGTTTGTAGATGCCCCTAACTGTGAAGATTCATTATATCCCTTTGCAAACCTTGCGATTGGATATCAATTTTCTTTGAGACGTATTGCGAATGAAGACACACAAAACCGTGTGGTATATGCTCTTAATGGAGTAATTCTTTACATTTATCACTGAAGTTCTATACAGAATTATATTTTTGATATCTAGGCAACCAGAACTTCTAAAATCCAACCAGTAGGAAAGTGGACATGTCAACATATATTTTTTGATATAACAGTGCAATGTTGACAGTGCCTCTCTTCTGTGTCCTTCAGTGTATTTTTTTGTACTATCAATACAATTGTAGCCAGTGTCTTGGGTAACCGTTTCTGCATCTAAACCTGATCGGTGAAGGGTTTCGTCTGTTGTTGGCCTAATGGTGCATTAGTATCCCATGTATTGTCATTTTTTTTGGATCTGAAGATTATGGAGTTAAAGCAGCTGTTGTTGGTGTTGAGCGAGGAAAGTAGTAATTTTAGACTCATCGTATGATACATAAAGTCTGACAGGTCAAACATAACTTTTCGCATCTCTCCTTGTTGACAAATGCAAGATTATATCCCTATTCATCATAATGCAATTTACATATTCATTAACATCTGAATCCATACAAAGTACAAAGCTACCCTTTGTCTGTTGTCTTAGTAATTCACCTCTAATCCATGAAAAATGGATGAAAGTTTAATCTATATTTTTCCCGGTAATACGTTGTGGTTACTGTTCTGTGGTGTCACTGTATGACACTCTCTTGAAACTCTGCAGTTTAGGACCCAGTTTGGTATTATCTTGAAACATCACACCAGAATCGGAATGAATAGAGGCAGGTCAATCCTATATTAATCTCCCTCCAGATCACAAATGTTAGCGTATAGCTATTACCTAATTGTCAGGCAGAGAAACGGACTTGGAAAAGGCCATCGTGCACAGTCAGAGAAGTAGAACCTCTTTCAACCTGTTCCCAATGGTGTACCAATATGAAAGGTGAGCAAGTTGCTGCTCAGCCAGCCATACAACAAGGGATTAACAGCGACATTCACTGATATGCCTATAAGCGTCACACATTTGTGGTACGGGTACACTTATTTCCTGTCATTAACTTGTACAATTATAAAGAAAGCCTTTTTGTCAGTCTCTTTTTATCACATGAATTCCCCCTTTGGGACTTCCTTATACTTCGTACATATTGATACAAGTTATTAACATTATTCAAAATTACTGCTTCATAAAACAATAGGACTGTGAGACTGGAGTGGTCCTGTGAACTTCAGAATGTTACCATCCATCATCACTGATGATAACGTGTACAAATGCACTTACGGCTGTTTTAGAATGTTGATAATTTGTTAAAAATAAGGAGAAAAATGACAGCACCACCATCAATCTGCTTGATGGTTTTGGAAAAGTCAAAAATGGGAAATTCCCTCTACAATCCCTATTGGCTTAACTGTAATTAACAGGAATGCATGCATAAACTGACGTGCACCAAAATTGAAAAAAAAAATCGTAAAAAATAGGGATCCAGAGTATCAGTGCCTACTGAACAACTCTTTCTTAAACCTCTCACAAACAACATTTCTGCAGAGTTTTGGAACAATCTAAGTGATTTATTGAGAAGTTGAAAATAGCGAAAACATAAAGAATAGTGACTAAGAAAACGAAAAATATTGCAACATCATCAGTTGAATACATTGAGGTCTTTGAGACCCCCAAGCGTTTCCTGTTAAATTTCGAAGTAATCGGTTTGCTAGTTCTCGAGAAGAAACAGTTTTCAAGATTTTGCCAAAAATTGAACTAATAGTTACCATACATTAAAACATCGGTGAAGCATAATTATGTGAACAAATCTTGTAAAGACCCACCCATGATAAGAGCCTATTAAGTGCAAGTTGACCTGACAGGGGGTTTTGGAGAATAGGTTGGAAATAACCAAGAGACAAAGAGATGGACGATGGATCAAGATTGCCAACACATGAGCGCAGCTGATAGACAAATTCTGTTTTAGAAAATATGTTAGACGTTAAACTGTGAGTCATAGACTTTAGGATACCATGAATTGCACAAGAATATATTGACTCACATGATTAGGTATAACTTGGCCAGATAATTTTTTGTCACCCCAAAATATATTACTCTTCTTCATAAAACCTGATCGCAGTAATGGGTTCGCAATGAAGTATGTCACTTCTCGTAAAGGATGTCCTTGCAAGCTACCTCCTGAAAAGATATACCACCTTTAATTTGGTGTGTTGGATCCTACCCTTGGAGTACCCACTCTATATGTTAACAATTATGCACGCTATTCTGAAAATGTAAAAAGGCTCTTGCCATGACTTTGGCAATTCCCATTTTTTTAATATATGGGACGCCAAATTCGATTGCCATTGTACGATTTCCAGTTATTTCTTTTACCCAAAGGAAAGCGTTATATGCGAACTACCTTGTTTCTTGCCAATGCAGTTCCTTCTTGGCATTGACAGGGCTATTCCCGCAGTTACACCTATCCTTACCCATGTTGACCAACATACGCCCTTTTTTTGGCTCAAAGTATAACGTCAACATGTCATCCTGATTTTATTAGGATCATATAGGTATGTTTCTATGGACCTGGCATAGCTCGGATTTATAGCGATCAAGTCGGATATGGTTTGCAGCAAAGAAAATTGCATGGGAATTTTGCTGGGCATATCTGTACCTTAAAATCTACACTACCCAAAATTATCATTGTTATTTTAAACTTTACTCCCGCAATATCCACCTATGGAAGTTCAGTCAATCGGGGAATGTAAAATTTTGCAGAAATATGTATCATTATATAACTAAAGTAGTTTCATATATTTCTAGAAAGGAATTAAGAGAAGTGTAAGTATTGCTCAGGAAGTATGTATTTTATTTTCAGTTAGTTTAAGTGCAACTTGGAACAATTTTTAAAGGATACATGGTTAATGACACTTTTTTCTGATATTCAAATAAGTACACGTGAATATCTTAAAGAAGCATAATATACCATCGATGGATCTGCAAATGTCCAGGGTTTCAGCAGTTTGGTGAAGGCGAATAATATTTAATGCTACGTGAATACTCCAGCAATGTGTGTTTTCGGATGAACACGTGTTCGGTGAGGGTCTTGTGGCCCCAGTGAGGGTGGGGTACATGTATGTGTGTTATACTGTTCCATTGGAGTTGAGCAGCGTCGCAGGTAAGCGTTGTCTTTGTTGGATTATGCTGTCCCTTGCCGTGTGGTTCTTATTAAACACAGTGTGCAAATCATTCCAGACCGCATAACACTCATTTTGGCTGTACGACTAATGCCATTTCAACACTGACAGTCATCCCTACACTTCACCCATCTTGTCACCTTTTCTGTGTGCTATTAATGACATGTAAACCCTTTATATTATATATGCTTTGATCTGTATGACACCAAACTTTACTGTGTGGTGCTTCTAATATTGTATACATTTGCATACGAAACGCACAATATTCAATAATGTTTTCAGAGTTAAGTCATTATCCTGACATACGAACCATAGTTTTGTGTTGAAAGTTTGGAAATATTTTTTAAAATATCCTGTACTTAAAAATTCCGTAACATTTGCTGTTATCCTTTAGTGCTGTAAATGGTGATGATACAATTTTGCCGTGTATACACATGTTTTTCCCTGAAACAATAAACCAGTGCATGGAATGGCTAAGACCAACATTATCACACGCCAGCAAAAGGAGAGATACATGCATTACCGCATGCACAATAATAGACCAGCACAAACATCGATGCAGTGGTTGCGTGTGCAGTACGTTTTTAAACGTAATGAAATCTTTCTATTGATGTGTGAAGTCTTTTTCCGCAGTTAGACATTACCTTAAGTACTCTGTTTGCTTAATAGCTACCTCAGAGCTCGAGGCCTTATGAGACGACTTGTCACATGCATATTATCTACTAATGCAAATTTAGACATCAGTTAAGCCGGGACTTTTCTCTCGATGCGACCAGCTTGCTCGTTGTTCTTGGTTTCATTATTGCTTCCGTTTATTTCTTAGTTTATTCTCTTAAGATCTTGGTTTTGTTTTGTTTTTTGTTTTTTTTTTGGCACATTGTCTGGAAATAAGTTGTGTCGATTTACGATGGGTCTCAGAGTTTAGGGTTGTGTTGTATACATGTATGTCGCGAGGGAAAATATCTGAATTTCGGTTCACGTGTATTAATTGAGAAAATCTTGAGATGTGGTAATTATATGAGACAAGATTATTGTAAATAAAAAGAAGAAATAAAGGTTTAGACAAAGGCAGCATCGAGTGTAACACACACCACCCACCCATATATATATATATATATATATATATATATATATATATATATATATATATATATATATATATATATATATATATATATATATACAAAGAAGCACAGTGGTACAGAATAGTCGAATTTATGGTATAGATGTTTCTTTTCTGATCATACGAAATCTTATTTATTTTAAAAAAGTTAACAGGTAACAATGCTTTGATCTTGAATATTGGTGATGGTTCTCCCACTGTTATCAATATCAGATGGTTCACGAACAAGCTTTTCTGTCAATCACATACAGTGTGAGGATCATTCTTGTCTAGCGTTCTTTGCATGTGCACATCTTTCGAATAGCTATCACAGATTGTGACGTCATACGTATTATGAACATTTTTGGCACCAGATGAGCCAATTTAGAATACTTTGTCAGAATCATATGTATGCGTTTGTTTTCAAGGGAGGCCTGGGTTGTTATTTACATGCTTTAATTGTTATGTTATTGAGGTCAACTTGCCCCTTCACCCGAGAGTACTAACTTCAGTACAATTTGCGCACTCTGATTGTCTGAAATTTGTCCTCTGGAGCGAGGGGGACTATTGTTGAGAACTATGCAGCCAGTATCCAAAACACAGACTATATTTTATTCAGGCATGTGAAGTAGCTTGCTGTACTCGTAATCATTATAGTGACTGGTATAACATTTTTCTTTATCGTAGTGCTGTGCTCCTTCCCCACCACAATGGGTTTCATTCTCTTAGTTTCTGGCAAAAAAATGCTACAATTATTGGTCCTCCGCGGACTCTGACTGATAATATTATTCGCAAACATTCGATTTTTATTCCATGTCTGCACATCTTTTGTCTTAGCATCATCTTAGTGTCATCAATCTTGTCTCGAATGAGTACGATTTTCAATTTTCAGTCAGGTTTTGTGACCTCAAGAGAAACCTTAAAAATAAAAAAAAATAAAAAATAAAAAAAACCCCACGTTAATTCATAAGTTGACAGCATAAATGTGTAGAATTAAACAAAATCTTTGCTAAATAAACCTTGATAAGATTGTAGGTTTTTCGGGAGGGGGATAATTCAAAATTTTCACTTCCCCCGTGTACATAACCAGGTACAAATAAAAAAATCCTAGGAAACTTATTTGATCAATTCAATTTGAAAACATTTAAAGTTTCAAAATCAAAGTTCTGTCAATAAGAATTAATTCAGAAACTGTCCTGCGTCACCTATTTTTTCACCGCTGCCTCCTCAATCATTCATATATGTATGATAGTACAGTAAAAATGTGTTGTACAAAAGTAGTCGCAAATATATAATTAAACAGAATATCATTGTACGTCAGGGTAACCTGCACCGTACGAGTGGCCCTTAGCTCCAAGGAACCCAACCCAGTGTTATCGCTGGCTATTTTTATTAGGGTTACTAACCCTAATAAAATTCGCCAAAATAACAAGGGGATAGTTTCCTTGGAGCTAGGGTTTCCCGAAAGCTTTTAACTTGCTCTGTTTGAAATTTAACGTTTCCTGGACTAGGGGACAAGGATATCGTACGGCCCTTAGTCCAGGTGAACGGCAGATTATCACAACACGTTTCAGAGCCTGGGCGTGGAAAACATTTGTGTGCTTCTGAAAAAAACAAACAAACAATCCGGCATTCATGTCTTAATTTTCTTGCATAGGGTACCAATTCATGAAAGCCATTTGTTTGAAAACAAAATTTGATAGCACAAAAAGAGCCCATCACGTAAGACTTGCAGCATGGCAATTTACATGATGAACTGCAGATACGTGAATTATGATATTTGCAAGTATGTTGGTCCCACAAATACACCTGGGTCTACTTCATTACTTCATGTTTGTAGGTCTGCTGACTTGTCAGTTGGCAGAGCTTAGAAAGTGTGTTTGGGTCCGTGGCCTGTCTGACTGTTTAACTTTTTTTATAATTGGATTTCTCAAAAACCGTTGCATGGAATGTTTGGTTTTGGACACAGATGTCACAGTCCTCTTTGAACTTGAGGGGGCCTGTAGCTTTATGACTTATAACATATGGCGGAAGTTACTTGTGTTAATTTCCTGTTGGCATCTTAATATCCCTTTTACTTGCAATAGCAATATTGCTTGTTGCTGTGTCAAGAAGTCTTGTGGAGCAATACTGTTACTTACTAATAGGTATTCTTAAGTCTGTGTGCGCTGAATTTTCTGTATGGTTTTCTTTTGACTTGAATGCCTATGGAAAAGCCCATTGGCTTTTATCTCGGTAATGGTGGACTCTATCACTATTGATCTAAAAAAAAATGATGACTCAATGTTTGTGTATAAGTACATCAATTCTTTAATATAGCAAACAGTGATGATGGTCTTAAAGAAAAATGACCTTGATATAATTTCAAAGCTCACATAGCCACTTCATTCTGTGTTTCGAATAGGCCAGCTCAGCACAGGAATGTTGTAGTCCTCTTGTCTGCTTGCTAATGGGTTACTTGTTTCATCCTTCCACAAACGGAATAAAACGCGGCTCATTGCAACAGTGAACCTGAACAGCTTATATTCTATGAAAAAAGTCCTTTTCTTTTACTCTCTGCCCTTTTTCTTTGCTCTCTGCCCTTTTTCTTTGCTCTGTGCTATTTTATTTTGCTCCCTGCCCTCTTCCTGTGATATATACATCATGCTTTGATGGTATATTGCATATTTCTTCAATCTTGCCAAGCTAAATTCCAAAATATATCAAAAGCAGTATTTTCACTATAATTTAGATACAGTTATCAACAATTTTTGCAGTTTTGCATGAAACATACGCTATTTTATCTAGAGCCTTACTTTTGAGGTGCCCTTTAAGGTCCCTTTCCACGTTGACAAGTTCCCCCTTTCAGATCAAACTGCCCTGCCCTTGAGAAAACCTGCAGAGACCACTATCATAACATCCTTCAAAGTAGTAATCCTCAAAGCATGATGAGAAATCACCTCAGAATGCCTCATTTGAAATGGTGGTCTCCTCATACTCTTTATTTGAAACAGTGCTCCTCAAGGCTTGCAGCCTTACTCAGATCTGGCAGGGCTTTTGTAAATCCATCCTTTCCGACGAGGAAGTACGTTAATATTTCGCCTTTACCCTGCAGAAACAATGAAACATTTCATTTTATGTCATACGACTGAAATTTGCATATTTAGCTGATCAAAAGCATGCTCCTGCATCTTTCTCTGAAGAAAAGTGAAAAAAAGTGTATTTTGAGTGTGTTTCATTTTCATGCACTCAGTGCAATGATCAAATAAGATTGTTCTGAAAGTTTAAAACCAGCACTGGAATTTTAAAATCAGCTGGCAAGATGTTCTCTCTCTCTCTCTCTCTCTCTCTCTCTCTCTCTCTCTCTCTCTCTCTCTCTCTCTCTCTCTCTCTCTCTCTCTCTCTCTCTCTCTCTCTCTCTCTCTCTCTCTCTCTCTCTCTCTCTCTCTCTCTCTCTCTCTCTCTCTCTCTCTCTCTCCCTCTCCCTCTCTCTCTCTCTCTCTCTCTCTCTCTCTCTCTCTCTCTCTCAAAAAACAGATATCTCCAATCACAAGTGACTGCTGAGATGAAGCCTCCCCTGTCTGCAGTCCCACTTCAGTGATCCCACTTCCGATATTTATGGCAAGAATTTCAGATAATCAGACATCTTTGACCTTTGATCTTTACTTTGCGCACAGCATGGTTAAAATCTGTTGGAATTTGACCCCGTTCAGGCCAAGAATAAATCTTTGAATGATTTTGATCTTTAGGGGTCAAACACAAATGTGCATCGCTAGAATGCCTACATTTCGAGCCAAGCATAATTAAGATTGCATAAAAACTAACCCGTTTTGGTTCAATGAAATAATCTGCATCTTCTGATAGCTAAATCACCTTAACCTTTGACCTTGAGAAGTCACATATCAATTTGGTAAGTTAGGCCTTGAGTTGAGCTAAACAACAAAGTTAACGTGGTGCAGATCTATCTAAAACTTTTCATTATAGAGGCTATAAATTTGTTTTCCGCGATTAAGACATGCTGTCCGTAAAATTAGGACAAGATCGCAAATTGAATACATCAAATAAAGGGTATAAAAAGAAGTTCAAACACTGTGCCACTGTGTTCCAGACTTCACTGTTAAATCAGAGTTATGTCCTTCCAAATATTGGCAAAATATTGAAAAGGAAAAGGAAGTCAAGGTGCCTAATCAAATATTAGGTGCAAACGTTCCATATACCGTGCTATAATGGCGACTCACAGGCCCCAGCTACCTTTGAGACTTTGTGCGCTTAGTTTGTTTTCACCAAAAATTTGCTCTTTTCACACTGCTATATGGCCTGAACCTTCAGACTTGAAGCAGTAAGTCCCATTAAGCTTATGTGGGCTTTGAGTCCAGCTATGCACAGAGTTCAAAATCACTCAGATTTGTTGATAACTTGTCGATTCATGCAAACAATAAACAAAGAAACAAAAAACCAACTAAATTTCATAAAGCATGGCTGATTGATCGGAGAAATGTAGTTCAATGTCACTAATCAAATATCACGTGCACAACTTCAGTAAAAGTTCCACTCTCTGATGCAACAACATAATATTTTGCTGAATAAAATGACTAATTGCAGACTGGACAATATTTGGGACAATAGAGCATCTGCTCATTTTTATGGGTATCCCTTAGTCTCATATCGTCCTGGTCGACCTCGCCTCCTTCTCGGGGCTTGTTTGTCACACTTCTTATGGTATTTTTCAACCGCTGCTGGTTTGAATCACTCCATGTTTAGTCTTCATACTGTATACACGCATGTGGAAGCTGGAGAAGTTTTTTTTTTTTATTATTAAATTAAATTTATTTACTGCCAAAGCTCAATAAATATATTAAAATTATTCCTTCTCTATGTTCTTCATTTCAAATTCAGGACTGGCAAATTTCTTCAAATTTTGGCTGTATTAAATTCAGTTTCCCCCAAATTCTCAGGACTTGCAATAAATCAGCCAGCTTAACGGTTTCTGAGGTTCCACATATACAAAATTTCAAACATTGCAAAATTTTTCTTAAATGGCCATACGACATTGACCTTTAAGGCTGTCCCAATTGTTCCACATCAGACTGCAAGTTTTCAAGTTATTTTAAAAAGTCTAAAAGTGAAAGTATGACCTGAATTCCGGGAAATTTAGCTCTTGGTAACACAAAAAGTAGGTCAGTAGGTAAATTGAGTGTTTGTACAAAGTATCTGAGACGATATGTAATGGTTTGGAGACCAAAATAGGTGCCAAGTCACAGCAAGATCAAAATTGCAAAAGTAGAAGAAAAAAAATCTTGAATGCAGTTTTGGACCCCTTGGGGGTAGGCAACTTAATGGTATAATTCGCAAAAACTACCATTTGTAGAAATATACGATAAAATGCCTTACCCACCCACCCATCCCCCATATGGGGAGGGAGGATTAAATAAAGAAAATAAAGATTGTATTTAGTAGGCAGCCTTATAGGCCGCAGTCAGTTACACGGCTATATTAGATTTTACCAGTAGAAAAAACTACCTCTGATTTTTTTTGTTCAATTTGATTTTTTTAAGATCAAATGATCTCCTGTTTGCAAACTACACCTATCTTGTAAACGCAAGCAAGTGGTTATTGTTTACAAACAACAGCTCACGATATCACTATGGGATAAACCTAAATTAGAGATTTCCATTTAAATTTCTTGTGACATTTCATGTATGTTTCAGCTTTACTTAAACACAGAAGAATTGGTTTCATGGTAAGAGGTTAATACAAATTAAATGGAAACATGAACTAGATAAAGAGTTCACCTTCATACAGACGTGACCGCGTTCTACCAGATGGTAACCTCCCAGTTGGTCTAGAACCGATTTACACTCTGGACTTACATGCACTCGCAGAGCTTGTAGAAAAAAAATACATAAAGGCATGTAACTTCTTTCCATGACTTTGTAAACATTGGGCTATTTATTTCCTTTTTTTCTTGCATCAATTATGACTATTAATTTAAACTAGTTTGTTCATCAAGTTACAGTAATCATCACCGTCGTCAGCTTCTAATACAAAGGTTTCGGGATGATTTTAACCTCTAATGTATTAATGATTCATGAGAAAAAATGTTGCCTCGTAAGCCTAATAATCAGCACAAAATGCTCTGAAATTAGATTGAATAGAATGTTCTCCTTGGAATTACTATCCTCACACAACGGCTGATGTGACCACCGCAACAAACATTGTCTCTGAACCGTTTAGAATTTAAGACATCGAGGGTAAAGCAAAAATTTTTGGTTCTTAACATTTTTCGATTTGTATGCTCCGTTCATTATAACGCTACGAAGCCGTGTTACAAAAATAGATTTCAGAGAACGAATTACCCTCGACTCCCATTTTTCCTCAATTATGCATTTTTTTAGACTTCGCAGTGGAATACTTTACATGCAATTTCCATATTGTTGTCTATGAAATGAAGGAGCACTTTTGGATGTGTTCTTGGAGCAAGTTGTGGTGACAGAGACCACTGGACTGTATGTCACTCAGTAGGCCATCAAATAAACACTTCAAAAGTTCCATAACAAGTTTAAAAATAAGACAAAGCTCGTTTTCAATAGGAATGTGGTCCATTAGGATGTGCATCTCTGAAACACAATTGGGGAAAGATGAGTTCGATCCTTCTTGAGATATTATGGTAACGTCGTTCCCTTGTGCACCAGTCAAGACAGCCTAAAAGACAGATACTTTAAAGTTTCATAAAAAGTTCATAAATACAAAGCTAGATTTGAATAGGAACCTGGTCCATCATAAGATGCATCTCTGACAATAATTTGGGAAAGTTGTGGTCAATATTTTTTGAGATATCACGGTAACGTCGTCAGGGTTGACGCCACTCGGACAGCTTTGAAATAAATACATTACAAGATTCATAAAAACTTTACAAATAATCAGAGGAAGCTGGTTTTCGATAGGATCCTGGTCAACTATAAGATACGTCTCTCATAAAAATTTGGTAAAGCTGCAGTGAATATTTTTTTAGATATGGCCGTAACGTCGTCAGGGTTGACGCCATACATTAAAAGTTTCATAAAAAGTTTTAATATACTCAGAGGAAGCTGGTTTTCATTAAAAAACCTGGTCAATCATAATATCCTTCTGTGACAAAAATTTGGTACAGCTACAGTGAATAGCTTTTTAGATATCGCGGCAACGTCGACAAGACGGACAGACGAACGGACGGACGACACAGGGAACAATACCCTCCGGCACTTGATGTGCCGAGGGTAAAAACTGAGCAATAAAAATTATCATTACATCAACATGACTGTACATTGAGAAGATATCACGTTCACAGTCTGAATTTGTACGAGCAATATGAATTGATGCCATTCCGTGAAGAAAAAGAAAAGAAGAAAAGAAGGCTTAGAATAGACTTTACCCAATCCACTGGATTCCATCCTTGATGCATAGTTGACGGTGTCCCCAAAGAGACAGTAGCGAGGCATCTTCATACCCACGACCCCGGCCACAACGGAACCTGTAGGCGGTAAGTGATAGTAAAAAGTGCTACCAGGTAGAATCTCTTGTCAGTGCCCTGACTAAAACTTTTCAAATTTGGTCTCAATTGGCAGATGACACCCGTGTATAGATACAGATAATGTCATGATTATGGTGTCAATAGACTTGTGATCCTCGTATAGATGGCATTATGGTCTCGATAGACGCGCGTCCCCTGGATGGTCCCAATAGACAGGCTATCAATGTGAGGTGGTACTTTCTAAATAGACAAGTGATCCATGAATGAATGACCCAATCTTAATAGACAGGCGATTCATGTACAGATTACAGTCACGAAACAACAATGCACACAGTACATGTATCTGAATTGATTTCAATTATGCCTGTTCACATGCCAATTTTAGAAAAAATATGATCCAGAAGGTGGCAAAAATAAATTTGACGTTTGAAATAAGTTGTAATTCCATGTACATATATTTCATATCCCCGATTCAGCCAAGCAAGCATACCTGTGTTTGCACATTTTGGAGCTGCTTTGCATGTATGTGAAAATGCCTCTACAGTTGTCCCATACCTAATTGCATGTTACTTATTCAGAGTTGTCCAATACCTAATTGCATGTTGTCTATACAGAGTTGTCCCTTAACAGATTGCGTGTTACTTATTCAGCGTTGTCTCATACCCAACTGCACGTTACCTCTACAGCGCTGTTGTTACTTTGCCTAGCGTGTGCCTGCCTTTGTACACCTTTACGGAACTGTGGGCAATTTGCTTGGTCTGTGCCTACCTGTGTGTACGCCTATACGGAGCTGTAGTTGTTTTTCTGGCTTGTGTCTTATTTCGAAGGTTGCCACTGAGCTGAGTAGATCCAGCGCCATTGTGCATATCTCACCAGCGTGAATAGAGCCGTTCTTCCTGGGAAGCCCACTCACCACCATGTATGCATCCCCTATGGTCTCTACCTGAACATCGAATTGTTTAACTCTTGCTTTAGACATATTCTATTCTACACAAATACGCCAAAAGTAAATTACAAGAGATGTGTACAGGGATTGGGAAGAGCGCTGTGCCCCATTGAAATCCCCCTTTCGGGAGCAGACGAATCCACTGGACAATACCAGACACACAGTATAAAGGAATATATATAGTTTCTAATGTTTTTCTATCAATGATAAATTTAAAACTCTTCATGATATTGATCAGCTTACTAAATACTTGTTCACAATTTCCGTTACATGATCCGACCAACGTAAATCTGAACGTATTGTAATACCAATTTATGTCGATCGACATTTTCTAGAGTGTGCCCCTGGAAAATAATGGGAGGGTGATCAGGTAACTCTGTCAGTGGCAAATGCGACTAAAGTCGAACTACGTGAGACGAACTGCTCTTATTTACAGTAAGGATGCTCGATTCCCATTCCTTGTGAAAAGAACAAGTTTCATTCATGTACCGCAATGCCTGTAGTTCCAGAGCATTACAGTGATCCGGGTCAACAGCTTTCTTCGGCACGTTTGTGTGGGCATTGCGCCCAGAGCGCGCCCAGGAAAGTTGTTGACTCAGTCCAAAACTTGGTACTGAAAGTTTCAAAATATCGACAGCAAGCAGTTATATCAAGCTGAAGCGATGGACAACTTGTATATATTTTCTGCTGACAGATGTCAGTTGTTAAAAAGTTCATTCAAACCCTGTCCGTAATACGCGTAGTTACTTCTGATTTAATAAATTATAGTTACTTCAGCGTTAAGTACTGATCGCCCTAGGCAAAGTTGTATAAGATGTTTGCAAAGCGATCATCGAATGCAATTTATGTGGTATTTCATGTCTGAAATAAATTAACTGTACCTTCATGTTATTTATACAGAAGGAGTGGGCTGCCGGTCAGGACTAACACAGTTTGTCAGTTACATGTATTTACCTCTCTGTGGAAAAAAAACGTGCAAAATAGCTTACCTTGTATACATCATAGTTTTCTATGATTCTGTCAAAGCACGTATACAGGTCATTGAGAAAATCGACTATCTGAAGTGAATATGAACAACAGAGAAAGATTATATATCCGTTCAGTTTTAAGAGCGTGCTCTTGTAATGCTTCAGGGAAAGTGTCCGTGAGTTGGGGCAGTCAATAAACACTAAGAAATACATAGGGTCGCGTGAGTGGTTTTGCTTCGGATATTTTTCATTAATGCAAGTGTACGTGGTAAATGTATACATCTTGTTGTCCGTGTATGATTAATGCTACTCAGTGCTTCTCAAAAACCACGTTACCTATATCGCAGTGTAATTTCAAAATATGTAAGCGTCAATACACAACATACGATATTAGAATTTTGCCCTTCGTCATTTCAAAAGGTATTTGGACAAGATTTAAACTTGACGAGTAATTTTATTCACGTATGTCATGTGTTCTCTTGTGCTAACTTTATATTTTCACAGGCAGATTTTTCAAACATAAGCTTAAGTATTAGGTATTTCACATTACACTTTTCTTCATTCTTGCTTTCAAAATTCTTACTTTACAGAAAATCCTTGCCCACGATGTTTTCAATTATAAACATTGTTTCACATGCTTTATTTATCAATACATTGACATCTATCCGCCAAGATAGATGACTGTACCACTGAAAGTTGTACATGCACAACAGTGACAAGAATGCGTACTTTACCTGTAAAGGCATGGACTCAGAGGCCAAAGCAGTAAAGCCGACAATGTCGCTGAAGAAAACAGTGACACTCGCAAAACTCTCCGGATGGACTGTTCTACCGTATTTCAGTTCCTCTGCGACCGTTCTGTATGAACAAATTCCCAGTTGTCATTTTATGTACAAAGGTAATCATATGCACCCTCCGTTTTGTTTTTGTTTTTGTTTTTGTTTTTTTTTTTTAAAGTCAGAGAACTGAGTTGTTAATTTGCACCATTTGCATGTATTTTGTTTTCGCGGAAAAAAAACTTGAATGATATGGTATGCAAAGATGTTGAACGATTTTTTCCTCTTCCCTTTTTTTTTTTTTTTTTTTTTTTGTTTTGTTTTTTTTTTGTTTTCTTTTTTGAGTAAAGTGTTGATTTTGTGGAAAACACTGGTCATCATCGACATCAGAAATTAACAAATTTTGAGGTCGAATGTTACAGCTGAAAAAAAATGAACTTCAGTCACTTTAGACCTCCCAGAATTAGAAATACATTCCTTTAATCCTTTCTCCTTGAATTAAGACGGAGTTAACAACTTTCTTTGGGGGTGTATTGGGGCCCATTATGCCCAAAGGAAAACTGTTGACACGGGGCACGCTATGCTGATAGGCCCCTTCTGTAATTCGCAGTCAAACTGTTCAATACTGTTACACAAAAATTAATAGCAATCATTGAAACAGATGACACTTTAATTATCTCCAACCGGCCTTAGTCGGTTTAAGTGAGAAAGAGTGAATCAATTACTTAGGCCTACGTTTTAAATATCTGTTATCACACCATCTAACCAAAAAGATAATTGCTCTATCTAGACATATGCTCTAGGCCTAGCAGGGAAGCATGCATGGTTGAAATAGACCTAAACCTTGACTCGTTCTCTACAAGCCTTGTTCACTGGACGGCAGTGCTCTCATTTTTTTTCTACAAGCCTTGTATGTGGGGGTGTGGTTTTTTATTATTATTATTTTTTTTTTTTTTTAAGATGTGCCAGTATTGTTCCTGTTTTTTTTTTTTTTTTTTTTGTTTTTGTTTTGTTTGTTTTGTTTTGTTTTGTTTTGTGTAACAGTGCTTTTACTACCTCTTTTGGAAGGATGTGATCGTCCTGAAAAGGATCTTTTTGTTTGTTGGTTTGAAGGCTACATGCATCGTACTTGCATGTCCCTGACTCGACGGCCGAGCAATTTCATAAGTGTTCAACGGGGGCCAGGTCAGGAGCTCGGGCTGACCATGGCAACATTTGGATGTTGTGCTGGTGGAGATGCTGCGTGCTCATTCGTGCAGTTTGTGACCGTGCATTGTTTTGCTGCAACAGGGGCCCAGGATGTTGCTGGAACCATTGGGCGACTGTTGGTAGGATCGCATCCACATGGCACTACCCTGTTTACAGTCCCCGTTTACCCTGATGAGTTCTGTTCTTCATGTCGCCGTGATTACCCCCCACCCTCCACCCCGACAAAAGGCGACATCATGCTGCCTCTTCCATAGCACAAGCAGTCATGTTTCAGCATGCATCCACTCGCAAAATCTCTCTGAAGGAACACGTCTAGAACCCATCATGGAAATCGAGTCAGAATAGCTTCTCGTCGGACCACACCACACTCCTCCAAATGGTCTCTGGTCCAGTCATCAGGTTCCTGACATCACTGCATCCATGCAACCTTGTGTGCAGGAGCAACAGGGACAGAGACTCCAACCCACAGCTTCATACAAACTGGAGATCCTCCCTCCTGGAGCATTGGTGAAACTGGAGATGTGACGGAGCGCAGCGACTGCGCTTGGGATGGTTGTGGGAGGGCAACGCCCCCTCCTGGAGTGAGAAAATTTTGAAGAAAAAAAAGGAGTTAAAATGGTGTATGTTGATGGGTTTTTTTTTTACCTCATCCATTTTTTTTAATCCGGGCGGGAGAAAACATATTTTTACTCTACGCGGGAGAACGGGAGAATTTGGAAAAAGGGCAAAAAAATCGGAGATATCCCGCTGAAAACGGAAGGGTTGGAGTCTCTGCAGGGATGAGGATGGCAGGATGGTATGCCTGTGACCTCAGCTTGGCTGACACCAGTCTCCTGTTGATTCTATGCGGTGACGTTGCAATGTTGCAGGTGTGACAGTACTGCTGATGAAGCCCCTCTAGATAGAACTTGCATGTAGATTTAAAAGAAACCTGTGTCTCACTTCGCGTGCCACACCGGGTAACGGCTAACGGTCATCGCTCATTATGGATTCACATTGCTCCGTGTTGCCAGTGGCCCCTTATAATGCCCATAGGCAACCCATTAGGTGAGGAAAAAGTCAACTGTGTGGTTTATGTGAGTTCTGTAGGCAGGCGGGCCAGGCAGGTGTACTTCCATTAGTTTCCATTGTAATTTGCACCTATGTAACTTTAAAACTGCCTTACTTAGAAACTCCCAATTTCTTGTGGTAAATGGCTGTAGGCCTATATAGTTAAAATACTCGTGCAAATTGATAACTTTAGCTGCAAAACTATTCGAAGTATTGAATGTTATTTTATAATTAAATCTTTTAAGGCAATACACACCTCTAGCCCACAAGATTGTTGTGTATTGCATTGTGTTTTCAGCAAATACACATGAAATTGCATATTGTGACCTCCCCTATACCATAAACACTTTGTTGCTGTGATCTTATTCCCTGGTCATTTTGTTTTTGTGTCTCTGTTCAGGCGTGCTCTTAACTTCCTGTCCATGTTACGTAAGAGTCCACATAAAATTGCCAATTGTGACCTCCCCTGTACCATAAACACTTTTCGCAGTTTTGTTGCTGTGATCTCATTCCCTGGTCATTTTGTTTTTGTGTCTCTGCTCAGGCGTGCTTCCTGTCCATGTTACATAAGAGTCCATTTTTTGCACGAACTAATATTGAGAATAGCTCATGTTAAGCCAGTGGGGGTGTCTGTTTTTCTATCTATCTATCTATCTATCTATCTATCTATCTATCTATCTATCTATCTATCTATCTATCTATCTATCTATCTATCCGTCTCTCTGTTTGTCTGTCTGTCTGTGTTAATGTTAGCTTTTCTAAACCAGACAAAAAAGCCATTTTAGGCTGCGAAACATGCTTGATGGTTTCCAGTCGATGATCATTTTATAAATTAATTTGGCTGTTGAGGCCTAGTATTTTCCAAATTTTCAATTGAACGTCATAATATGTTCATTAATCTATATGTTTAGACATTTAGACAGTGACTGATCGGTTATGGAGAGTAGAGAGATTATATTGTAAATTTTGTTCAGAACGACAGGTTAGTTGTGGCAGTATTCCTCGATCCTGTTTGTAAAAAAAAGTAAAGTTTATCTCGTTTCGTCTCGTGACGTGGCCCGTCCCGTCCCGTCTTATCTCGCCTTACCGAGGCAACATCCGGGCTAGCAGATCTTCAGTCTTCTTCTGTTCTTCCACTAACTGTTTAGTGCGCTCCTCTACCACTTCCTCCAAATGGTCGGCATACTTCTCCATCATGTGCATCATCTGGTCCACCAGATTCGTCACCCTGCATATATATTAATGATGATTTTCAACTTTGATGGCCAGTTGCACACATCCATGTTCACTGCTCGTGTCAACGAGTAGAAACTTGTCGTTAACTTGGAAGTTGGTTTGCACACCCTGTTGTTACTGTCGACCTTAGGCTAATATGTGACAGAAACTTACTTCAGCTTTTACATTTCTGTCATGTCTTTTTGACCAATATTCAATTAAGCAACATGTAATAGGCATGGAAATATGTTCCCGATGCAACTAACGGTATATAATCTAATCCTTTCAGAATGCACAGTAAAACGGGATGAAGAGTATCGCCTGACAAGAATTTCTGCATGGCATTTGTTTTGCCTGCCTAAGGAGAAGTCAAGATTAACACCGCAATACGTCAACACTTCCGCTAGGTTCAATGGCTATTCTCCTACTAATTTGACAGAAAACATTGTCACTGGATTTATTTATACTACACACACACACACACACACACACATACACATAAATAAATAAATAAATAAATAAATAAATAAATAAATAAAAATAAATAAATAAATTGAGATGTATGTTAAGCAAGTCAAATCAGTGACGTAAAATAATTCCTGTTCAGTCTAAAACTGACACAGCATACCTACATTCAAAACGCTGTAAATACATACAGTGGGAATATTTATAGCTTTCGTCATAATTAAGGTACCCAGCTTTATTCAGTATACGTTTCTCTTATCCACTGAGAAATGTTTCCAAACGAACTCAAAACTCACTTTCCCTGGTTCATCTTGCGCAAAGAGTCTTTTACTGTTCCAAAATTTGGCCTGAAAGCGGGAATTTCCTCCCAGCATACTCTCATCAAGTCCATCAATTCCTCCTCGGTGTCTGCGGTCAAGATGAACGGCCGGAAAACGGGATGCTCCTTTTCCGTGACTCGCCGAATCACATCTTGTAAAGTAGGAAAACGATTTATTATGAGACAAGTGCTTTATCGACATTATCTATCGAAAATTGTGAGTATTAGGTTGGGAGTGTAGGTATATATCTCGCATGCTTTTCTAAAAAAGTCAAACGATACGTTATTTTCCAGTGGCTACTCAGAAGAGTTGACTCGGGGGCGGGGAGGGGGGGAGGTACTTCCATGTAGGATTGTACTGGGTATGTGCCGCGGGAAAGGCCCTGTTTTCATCACTCCCAGGATTAGAAAAGGCCCCCAAAATGTACACACCTGGATTAGGATAGGGGTAACAATTAGGATGCACCAATACAGCAATCTTTTCAACACCTTACAGGTTTAAGAAAGGCTACCTTTTTACATCTGGTGTAGGATTAAGATAGGGTATTGTATAAAAATGTCCGCGGCACACACCCACCCTGACGTTGAGTATGTGCCCCCCCCCCCCCCGAGTTGACTTCAAGATCAGGAACCAGGATTCATTTATTCATTCAAATTACAATCATGAAGGACGGAGCTTTCAACAACATATTTCGATTCTAATGACATACATAATTCGACAAACATCCATACAAAATGGTTGTGCGTAATTTCAGATCAAAAGCCACACATCTCTGGTATTTCTGTCATTCACTTTCAGCACAATTACGATTGTTTTTGTGAGAAGGATACACTGATAAACATGGGTCGCTGTAATGTTTTACTCCAGTTTTGTGTTATTTGCATACTATTATGCCTACAGAAGTGCTGGAGTTTTAGCTTCCTGCATTACAATATATAATCGCCAAAAAAAAATAAAAAATAAAAAATACATGTGACAATTAAAGCGAAATGAATGTATTTTAGCAATTTCACATACAGGCAATCTTAAGACCCATATATATTTCCCTGTACCTTCGGGCTCTCCAGAAAATTTGCCAAATGGTCCAGTGCGCATTGTAATTTCTTGTAGAACTATGCCAAAACTGTACACGTCTCCTTTCTGACTGCCACCTCTGACCGTATCGTCCTCTCGTAAATGCTCGGGAGCAGTCCACATAAGCTCTGAAATAAAAGCAAGTTCCCCGACAAGTTAGCTGTCGATTTCCTCGACTCTATACCCTCATGGCACTTTTCAACAATTTCACTTTTTTTAAGCGTTGGTAAAACTCGCCGTCTTCAATGACGAAAATTTGTCAACTCACTTCACCAGCTCCACCATAGCATTCTCCATTTTGAAAATGTTCCCAGAAATTTAGATTTCAACAAAGACTAAGATTAGTTTGATTATCCTAAGTGTTATTGAAAACCTGAAACAGAATCCATGTTCTTTCATAAACTTTTTCCTGAGGACTACCTACACAGTTTTCACGAGCAGTGGAAATATTGTCATGAAATTTTAAGTTTTGTTTCAGTGTGCATCGTCGAACAAAGCCCAAGCCACCGCGCAGTGCTGCCTTTGGCACGGCTGGGGTCTCGCGACATTGTCAGTGCATTTGACAGCACAACACCAAAAACACAGCTGGGCCTACGTTAGGCATGTTCGCATACTAAAATAATGCGCTGTGTAAGGGAGCTGACCAGTCGCTGTCATTTCAGCAGGAAAGCGCTTTTCCAGCGCAATCTTAACTGGCGATTTTGCTTCTTTTGTCTTTTTAACGAAATAAAACTACCCACATTTTACCGAGGCCATTTTGTGCGACTTGACCTGTGAGAGTCGGCGATAAATCAAGTTTGCCCACCTGAACTAATTACTAACGTGCACACACCCTACTGTTGCATCCTACGCAGACTATTGAAGGGGGGTTAAGGGGGGGGGGGTTCAGTACGCTGGTACAGGTAATTATTTTTCTACAGTAGGCCTACGCAATACGGAAAATAAAAATCTTTCAAAATTTTGGATAGTACGAAGTAAGTAAAATCAGAGGCTTCCAGTACGCCAGTACGGTAAATATAAAGCCACAGTACGCCAGTACGGGAAACCCCTTACCCACCCTCACTATTACAGCTCTATGTTCCTGTTCACCCATGAAACTTAATCTGAGCAGGCTCACCTTATACAAAGTTCATCTGGCATATATTGCGGACGTCTCTTTGTTTTATGTTGCACTGAGATGGAACGATGTCCCAATGTGACACACACACACACACACACACACACACACACACACACAGAAAAAATGGCATATCGTATCTAGGCCTGTGTGCCGCTAACTCTTTTGAAATAATTCCCTACTCAAGTCCATGCGTGCTTATGTATGTATGTATGTATGTATGTATTTACGTCATGCTCACGGTAATAATACTGCGGGTCACTTGGCGTAAGTGCCCGCTCGCCTTCTCGGAAACGTCTCAATCCACCATCCGTGACCCTGCATGTCCATCTGCTGTCGATCAGCACATTACATGACTTCAGTCGCCCGTGAAAAACCATTTTGGAATTGTGAAGATACTGCATTCCCTGCAAAACCACGACAGGTGCATTACGTATGGCAAGGTATGTGTCATAAGAATTTTTGAATTCTCACTCAATTTTGAAAGGGCAATGTAGCATTATCACAACGAATGTCAGGAGTCTAAACGACGTTACATCTGTGCACATCCCTTGCATTAATAAATGCTGGTAGAGACAGCCGAACGTCACGCGGACTTACCGTTTCATCCCTTAAGCCTACTTATAGCAATATCCCTACAACACGTGTTTGGTCGTTTGTCACATTTGGAAAATGCATGAAGGTTCTGGTCTGCATTTTGTGTGTGAAACAAATCTTGAAAACAATTGATTTTTTTCTTTTTAGTCCATTTTGAACTTGAGGCTATATTAGCGGATTAAAATATAACTGGTAGCGTATAACTTAGATTTGGGATTATTTTCCGGTTTGTTCAATGTCTTATCTGCCAATCTGCAAAAAAAAATCAATTCTATGGGAAAATTAGAAATGTGATAAAAGGACAGAAAAAATACGGATTACCAAGTACCCCGTGGCCTTTCGTGGACTTCGAAATGCCTTTTCTGCAGAGGAAGAATGAGAATAGTTTTACAAATTTTTATTTTAGGAAAATTGATGGATGAAAATCACTCGCACAAGGGGCGTTTGTTTTTTTGAAATCATAACTGTAAAACTGTATCAGTAATTTTTTGTTTTGTTTCATTATTTTCTATAGAATAAAGACAAAAGGATTGTGTCAGTCCTGTGCTCAGCTGACCTTCCATGCATAGTCTGAACTGGTGCTTTGAACTTCAAAATAATATCAAGGTCGATTTTAAGAGTGTCATGACTGTTTGTAATATTAGTCTTCACCCATACAGTTCACGACTCATACTTAAATAGAAAGTGTCGGAATCTATGGTTACCTAGACATATTCCAACATTGTATTTGTGGCCTTTTTATGTCAGTTTGACATTTCAGTGTCACTCAAAGTTAAAATTAACAACATCAAAAGCAACTTGGTACTTTCCTTTTGATATTTAATGGTAACCATGGTCCTTGTCCATCAATACTGAGATACTAGCCATTATTTCAATTGACATCATAACCGCCTGGTAAAAAGAATATAATAGGAGCCGGATAAGCGCATGACATCTAGGCTCCATTTTCATTGCTGTAGACAGTTGTTTGAAAACGAGGCTGTTACACACTTCACGAACGATGGTACTTGTTTTGGTTGAATTTTTACGCGACCCACTCATTTCCACTCACCTGGGCAATATCTGTTGCAAAGGAGAGTTTAAAAATGCGATCAAGTTTAACATTATCATTTTCCAGCACATCTTGCAAGCTTCCTTTGTTGCAATATGGCGTCAATATGCAGATTTTATTCGGTTCTACGCATGCGCCGATGAAACGGTTCAGGTTAGGGTGACGAAGATGCCGCACCTGTTGGCAAAAATGAAAACAGTCACGTAGCTAAAAACAAACAAACAAAACACCCACACACAGCATCATCTGAATTTTCGGACATAGTTATGTACTTGTATGACAATTGTCCTTGAACCCCAACAATAAATAAATAAGACCACGACAACAATTAACCAAACTGCATCTGGATGCAGCGGAACACATTACCCGCTTGCTCCCGAATTTTTATTCAAATTTAAATGTGTAAAATGCAAAATTAAAGAAAAAATACATGAATGCAACACTTGAAATTTCCAGTCGTTGCCTGTTGGTTTTCCGTTAATGTCAATGAAATGTTGGTTTCTATGACTGATAGGCCTGCATTTCGTATTAGCGCATTATGTACATAACACTCAATGCCAAACAACGGATATTAAAGGTAACTCTTTGCATTCCAAAGTTGTCGCACTGAGGAGAAAGTAGCCTAGCAACAATAGTAGGAGGAGGAGGAGGAGGAGGCCATGGGGCTCCCTCGTGGTAGCTCCATGGAGAGACATAATACACGTCGGAGTCAGTTAGTTTACCATGAAAGCAATTTAACTGAAACATATATTTTGGAAATCAAGTCTTTCTGATATTTTTCATTCTTTTTTACGTTACAGCCATTTATTATTCATTATTCACACAGTTAGGTGTTCATTTTTATCAGCATTTAATGCAAGGGAACATGTATACCTCGTTCAGTTCTTGAATGATGTCCACTGTAAGGTAGATAAATGGCTTTCTGATGACTTTAACGGCTACAAGTTCCCCGCAGTAACGCCCCACCTGAGTGAAAATCTGCCCCTCAGGATGACAAAGGACGCTTTCTCGTCCGCTGTTGAACGAACTCGGCGTGGTGCTTGGGTCCTATAAATGGTAACATATTCATTGGAGGCGAGTTATAACAGTGGCCAAGCCAGTGGCAGTCCTCATAAACATTTCCTATTCTACACTAACACTGATTGGTCATCACAAGAAAACATATGACGATGAAACTAATGTCAGTTGTGTAGAATATGTGAAATACCGTATGGGCAACATGGTGATTATCATGGCAACCCCTCAGGCACTGGTTGTCACGATATTCATCCGCCACCCCCAAAGGCATCGGACTCAACGGCCATACAACGACACATGCCTTCACATGACGCTACACTGGTTTGTTCCCAGCTCATTTCATGTCATTGAATCTAGTTATTGGGGCATTTACCGTCTGGTTTGGTATCAGATGGCTCTACTGGAAACGCACGAAGCCTTTGTTCGCCATCTGAGAACACGAAACTTAGTCGAAGTTGTTTCTTGTTCACTATGGATAACTCTAACGTCTAACAGGTTAAAAAATATAAACATCCAGGCACACATGTCGACGAACACAATTTTTGAAGTTTTCATTATTAACGTTTGGAGACAACAGCTATATTGTGGAAATTTATTTAAATTGATGTGGAAGAAGGACTTTAATTTCCTGGCTATAGGTCTAGCACAACAGCATATTTAAACCAAGATACATTGAAAAACTTTTTTCTTTCCATCGGTTGTACGATTGTGGAATAACTTGCCTACTGATGTGCGTAATTCCGAAGACCTTACATCTTTTAAGAAAAAAGCAGAGCAGGGGAAAAAAGTGCAAACAAGCTATACTACAGAGGTGACAGAAGGCTTGCTATTTCCCACGCACGGTTGCGTATGGGATGCAGCAAGCTAAACACGGAAAGGTTCAAAAAGCGTCTGATAGACTCCCCTCAGTGTGCCTGTGGAAACGGAAATGAAGATGTTTTTCATTATTGTTGCGAGTGTCCTTTTTATATAACTCAGAGAGATACACTTCAGAACCAAATTATGTCCTTTGCACCATTTACGGCTTTAACGTTTTCATATGGGTCCAAAACATGTACCTCCAAGCAAAATGAAATTATTTTTGACGCAGTCCACAACTTTATCAAAACAACAGCCAGAATGGGAGCTGTGACGTAGTTCATACTATGGTCAAAATCTTGAAACTAGAAATGTGTCGTCTGTGCATATAGTTAAGCGAAGGCGGGCTTCATCTCCCCACCCTCTATCTGTGACGTCTTGTGCCGTTCCACTTATGCTCGTGTGGCGCCGCCACTCTACCTGGCCTCGTCTTGTGGCGTTCTTTCTTATGGTGAATTGTCTCTGAACCTGTGATACGTAACGCCTCTTCTTTAATCTTTTTCATGTGCAAGATGGATTTATATAGGACTTTGCCCTGTTTCGCATTTGTATCCGTGCGGAAATAAAAATATGTTTAAAACGATGAAAAACATTACGATCAATGCAAAGTGCTGAGTATCCTATCATCCTATAAAGGTGTGTAAGTCGGCGGCTCATCGCCATGCAGTGAATTGTGTAACACCGTGTTTGCATTCTTGTTACCTTTCCCATAACTCTGCTCCCAAATAAGCTGATTTTACTCTTGAAATTAACTGCAAAGTCGATGTCTTGATATTGAACTTTGAATGCCATGCTTCCAAGTTCGAAGTGGAATTTTCTCTTCCTAAAATGTACAGAAAGGTCAAGGAATCAACATATAAGTTACATGACAACCAATCGTTACCAGGCTTACCTCAGGATAATTTATGTTTCCTTTCTTATCAGGCGATGCAAAATTATTTACATTGTCGACAGACAACAAAGGTGGACAAACAAAGTGGACAACACAGTGGAAGAACTGGAGGTACAGGCTCTCGAGGACCACAGAAAAACAAAAAAAACAAAACAAAAAAAAAACCAAACAAAAAAAAGAAAAAAAAAAAAAGAAAAAAAAAAAACAAAACAAAACAAAAACGGCAGCCAAAGGCTACAGTTTTTTGTTTTTGTTTTTTGTTTTTGTTTTTTGTTTTTGTTTGTTTTTGTTTTTGGTTTTTTTTTTTTTTGTTTTTTGTTTTTGTTTTGTTTTGTTTTTGTTTTTCTTTGTTTTTTTTTTTTTTGAAGAGCGTTCACAACTGCTATGGACGTTATATACACATCTTGAATGCGTTCAAAAGTAATTAGTCACCAAATCGAAGAACAACTTTCCTGGATTTTTTTCTTTCAGGCTCTGCTTGTGTCTGACCACATCAAAACTTTTCAGGCAAATGATAAGGACATGGATGACATTTTCCCTTAATGTTTCTATGTAGACATATTGCTTATAGTTTGTGCACACGCGCCATCCACCCCCAGGTAATGTTTCCAAAAGTTCCGCACATACGAAAAAAAAAAAAACAACAACAAAAGGTGCCACCAAAATGCAAACTTCGGTGTAGTATTAATGAAGATATTGCAAAATTAAAATGAGACTTTATACGTAAGAATTTAACGTGGCTTATATATTGTGCAGTTGATAAAATGACAACTTATCGATTGAGCCAGTATCAACGTTCTCCGAGGTCACAATTTCCAGAGGAAGATGACTATACTTATACCAGGGGGTGCCTCCTTAAGAAGGCTTTCATTTGCCTGGCGGCCGAAACTCTTGATGGTTTGCACATACATGTGAATGATCAAAATTACTTAATGTGCAAAGTTGCAAGCACTTGATACATGATCGCAAACGCAATCCAGAAAACCTTGAAACATCGGTGACTAGGACTTTCTTTGTTGGCCTAGATGTTCTTTCACATAAAAATACAAGGGTTATTGCCACCGAAAATAATATAAATCGTTGAGTTTTAATGGTCCAACTGAGCCTCCAGCGTAACGATGCTCCAATATTTTGACAAGTTTCCGCTAAAATTGGCTACTAGCAACTTACAGTATCGTAAATATCGTCAGCAGACATGATAGTTACATATACGTACAGTTTCAGCAAATTGAATTCACATGTAAAAGAGCGAAACCCACTTTAGTCAAAAGCATAAGTAGAGAAAAAAGGAGAAAGAGCTTTAAAAAAGCTCCCGAAGACAAGCACACCAAATGTTCACACCCATATAAGTGAGAACAGTTCACCAGATATAGATAGGAAAAAACAGGGTAGACAAGCCATGAAATTGATATAAAGTCAAAAGCCTTGATATTTACCTGTATAGGCTGCAGCCAATGGTTGTAGCAATGCAGGCAAATGCCAGCACTGTTACGGATAAAAATGCGTGCCACGCTTGAAAACCTGCAAAAACCATTAGCTAGCATTTGAAAAGTGCGAAACTATCTAGCTATGCACTAAAGACCTTTAGTCGGGCCATTTCCAAGAGCATTTATTCAATAGATTGACATAGACTACATTTATGGAATCTCTTGGTATTTTATACTTTATTTGGTCGAGGTACAATGAGACTTACAGATATAAAATTCCAATGAAACAAATTTGAAGATTGAGTTGGGGCACGAGGGTATTTCAATTGTCAAAATTCGCATATTCAAGTACCCAATTCAAAATGACATTCAAATTCGCCTGATATAAGACACCAGTTTCCAGACAAAGATTAGTCTGGGCGAGGTTTTCTGTTTTTTTTCACACAACATAGGCATCCCACGCCTCATGTATTTCCTGAAATTCCTATGTAAAAATGATTTGGTTTGTGCGTTTTTCTTGTATTTGCCAACAAAATTCTGTGTATTCTTTTATGTTTGGTTTTCATCATCTACTTTATCCATTCACCTATAAATTTTGCTTGAGAAAATTATTGCATGTCATGAAATTTGTACGTATTATTGATTTTTTTTAATCATCCTTATCATTATCATCGTATGCATGCAAGCAATTCATTTTATAGTGCAACAGAATGCAGGATGTCAGTTATTTGCAAAGGCTTCTCACCTTGCGAGGGATATGCCCTCTCCTAATTCCTCCCCCCTCCCACCCCCACCCCACTTCACCGCCATTCAGCGGCGAAACTCCCTCTCAATCATTCCTCTTTTGAAGTCTTTAGGCTTCCAAGCGTGTGGGTGTAGCCATGATGCTACATGACGTCGAGTCCTACATAATATGAGCGTCACACATTTGTTCAAACTTCTGGCTTGCAGCCATTTTCAGCAACATTACTTTTATGGTTCCATTTTATTTGAATACTTGTTGCCGCTCCAAGGTCCCGGATTTTACCTCTTAATCCCTTCACTTGTCCTGTAGTTTGTGGATACATTACTGGGATGTCTGGTACCATGACTTATACGAAATTCGTAGCCATACATGTTCCTTTTCCTTCGTCCACCATAGGATCTGGGCTGATCATTGTCAGGGCGGTAGCGTTTCTTTTAAATGACCTATGCATCTCTGCACGCTCTTATCGGTTATGCCGGACAGGTATGCGGATGCAGCGACTCCCCAAATGCGGGAACTCAGGTACGAAATATTGAAACCCGATAATGTTCATTTACAGGCGTAGAATGACAAGCTTAGGTATGTATATGTGCGTTTGTGGGCGTGTACCCGCGCTTACGCGTGGGCACTTGCGTAAGCCCAGGCCCAGAAAACACACACACACACACACACACACACACATTTGAAAGCATTCATCCATGTTTTCCTATACCATGAAGCCCTTACCAGAATACCGTTAACTACCTTGCCGTTCAAACAATTCTGTGTATATAACATCAAGTGATGATTGAAACCCACCTTTCTTGAATATCATTACATTATGTGCAGTCAATGTATAAATTGTGAAGAGGAAAAGTTTATTTCTGCATAAAGACGGGATTCACAATGCTGAATGTATCTGGAATTTAGTATGTAAAGACATTATGTTGTGTTGTGATGTACACTGGAGCATCTCAAGTGTTGCATGTTCAAGCCTAGCATGTGCACAGTGACAACAAAAATGCGCAAAAAGGTTGGGTGTATTGGGGCAAAAAGAAAACTAGAGTATAGTATGAAAGCGCCAACTTCCAGTAAGTTTACTTTCTCACTATAAGTTGAACTCTGTCTTTCTGTTAATAGTCTTCTCGTACCTAAATCTACCCAAACAGTGGACACAATGCAGCAACGGGAGAGGGGGCAGAGGGTGCACTGGGGCACAATTATGGAACTGATGCCATATATTATAAAAGGTAATAACAAGGGAAACATAATGATCCTGTGCTCTGATGACTGGAATCTGCAGCTTGTGCAAGTGCAGACTTTACTGCCTTATCACCTGTACTGTATAAGTGCTTATCAATAAATAGCAAGACGTTTGATGTTACCAAAATATAAGACAATAAGTCAGTTTGCCCTTTGAAGGTCATTCAAAGTGAAAATTAGCCACGCCAAGAGAAACCCCATCAGTATTTTCCTTCTTATGTTTAATGGTCATTTTGGTCCAGGATCCACCATAACAAAATATAAGCCAATATGTCAGTTTAACCTTTCAAGGTCGCTCAAGGTTTAAATTGACAAAAAACAAAAGAAACCCCAAAGGTATTTTCATTTTTGTTTTTAACAGTAAACATGGGCCTACGATCCACCATTACAGGTATATTATGGCAAATTTGCTGAATCGGCAAAAAGCTTCAAATTGTACCAAAATATAAGACAATAAGTCAGTTTGGCATTTGAAGGCCATTCAAATCGAAAATTAGCCACACCAAGAGAAACCCCATCAGTATTTTCGTACTCATGTTTAATGGTCATTTTGGTCCAGGATGCAAGTACTGTACGTGCCGCTGCTCTCCACATATACAGTTGTAGGACTTACTGGCTCTTGGTCCCAAAGTTTGATATCCCATAGCTTTATCAAAACGTACCATAATTCCATTAGTTTTGCAAACTTGCATTTTCATTAGAAAGTTTACATTGCGATAAATTTCAAAACAATTCAGTTTAAGCATTCTGGAGAAAATTCGAAAATAGCCTCAACTCACAAAATTTCATTGCAAGAATTGGGAAGATTACAGCACCACCAGTAGCCAAAATGTAAATTACATGACCACAAGTGATTCTGTATGCCATATCAGAAGCAATAACTCAAGTGGTTCCACAGAAAAGGAAATTTTGATTTAAAAAAAATATAATTCATAGAAGTTGAAAAAATATTGAATCATCCATTCCTTCATAATGGGGACAGAGACCCACCTGGGGAACATCCGTGTGTAAAATCAAACCATTTCATAAAAACTATTTAACAATGTTAGAATATATTCATGTACTTACCGTCACATGGCTCCAAAGTTTGATATCCAATAGCTTCGTCAAAAATTAACATGCCCTCACTATTTTCGCAAACTTTCCTCATCTTTAGTCACATTATATTTTGACAAAATTTCATAAATTTCTATTCATTCATTCAGGAGAGGAAGTCAAAAATATTCTTAGCACACAAAACTTCATTCCAAGTATAGAAAAAATTGCAGCACCGCCTGGTGGATAAAATGCAAACTGAGTGACCCCAGGTGACTTTGTAAGCAATATCAAAGCACAGGTTGCACTGAGCGATTTTATGTGTATTTGGCTGAATACGCATCTCAATACACAGAATTATTGTGGGCTAGAGTTGTGTATTCCCATATGATTCTATGTTAAAGTAATATTCAGTATGTTGAATAGTTTTGCAGCAAAAGTTATCAAATTCGCAACAGTATTTTAACTGTATACAGCCATTTAGCACAAGGAATTTGGTGTTTCTAAGGAGAGCAGTTTTAAAGTTACCTGGGTGCAAATTACGATGGAAATGCACATATCCCGCCTGCCTACAGAGCCCTCTACTGAGAACCCAACATGAACCATTTGGTCTTGTTTTTGAGAAAAAGATTTTTTTTTCAAAAACAATTGTTTTTTTTTTAATAACGAAAAATAGTAAAATTATTAGAACATGATTTCAAACTTGGTAGGGGACCACATGGGAACACCCATGTGCAAAATCAAATATTCCATGCAACAGTTTTTGAACAGACGAAAATGTAACCTCTAACAGACAGACGGGCGCAAGCTCTCCTGACAAGTCAGCGGAGCTAAACAAGAGCGTATCAAATTTGAAACACAGTCTTACAATAACAACGTAACGATACAGTCAATAGCGATACAGTTTGCCTTTAAGCTTAACAATTCTACAATAAAGTCGACAAATTGAACAAAAGTGTCTCAATGTGGCCTACTTTTATAAAATTAAATATACTGACCCGTCTTTTCAGAAATTACAGGAGACCTTATCTCTTCTCACACCTAGACAAACACTCTGTTCTTTGTTTAGTATATTGCATTTTGTAATAATAGCCCATCATTTATTTTGCCTAAAAATATCACTGGATATTAAAGAAGATATTACATGGGGCCTGGATGAAAATAGTACAATGTAGCCGCAGTGCAACAGCCAAATCTGTATTTGATAATTTCTCTGAAAAGTACTTGCCTTTCAAGCAAGCGGTTTCTTTCCAGCCACAGGTGGGTTGTCCTGTGGGCGAAGACGTGTGCCCACCTGGCCACAGTATACTTTCATTGGCAACCATTTCCAACGTTCTATTGCTTGTTTGGAAATACAAAACATAAAAATGAATGGCATTATGGAAGTTGATGGCATATTTGGTTTTGGATTAGCCATTCTTGGTACTTTCAAAACGAATGATTTAGACCAAAAAATGTAATCTGGAATCTAATATCCTCAGTACGGACCATTTTATCATCAGAGTAAAGTTCATGATTCGAAGTTATAAACTATTGTTGATTATTGTAGATTATTAGGCAGGTAAAGATTTGTTCACAAACGGGTCCCGAACGACTCCTGCTAGAGTTAAGCACGTCCGGGTGTCTGTAATCCGAACATATGACTGACCAGAATATGTGTCACGTCATTTCACAGTTGTAGCTGTGCAATATTGGTATTCTTAGTGTGTGGAAATTACAGCGACTTCGAACATGCGACTTCGCATTCCTGTGTCTGCTTGCTTTCATTGCTAAAACGTCTTTTATTGTTTTCCAAACATGTCCTAAAATATGTGTACATTTGCTAAGCATTTAGCGCAAATCACCAAAAAGTGGGCGCTTCCCAGTTGTGACATAACTTTGATGCAATGCATGTACTTAATATAAACTTACGCCATGTAGAAGTTCATGACCGGCGCAAACTGCCCGCTACGGAAGTTTTTTATGGTGTAAACCGACCTGTGTGGATCCCCGTTTTGGTCGATGGTTGCTGTGCCCAGTATTCCTACGCGACGAAAAAAAAGTAGGGCTTACTTCTGACAACTACATGGGAGAAACAGGACGATGATGCAATTTTCAATCATAAACATTTGTGATGCCAGGAGCGTCATTACCTGTTATAATAGCGGGTTATCATTGTTTCAGAAATAAGAAATAATTCATATTTATTCTAACATATATAGACCTGCGCTTCAAAGGTGTGATACAATTGGTTGATACAGTTACCACTACAAAAACGTCAAGGCAATACATCCTTCAATTTTACGTATCAGTGACAACAGTAACTGATCTGAGTTTCCTAAGGATTTGGTTCCCAGGGGAGATGTTTTGAAGTAGACAAAGCTGGTCTTACCTTCAAATGTCAAATTAAACAGATAGCGCGAAATACTGTCACTGTCGACTTCTTTTACACCAACTGCCAGGCTGTTGTTGAGTGCGTTTGCGTATAAGAATATCGCATCATGCACCAGTAAGGAATGAGGATCGAGCTGAAGGGAAGCAGTGAAAGTGCAAATAATATACTGGTGGACAAAATTTGAGGAAGTGGTAGATATGTTACCAATTTTTTGCATATATATATACATATATATTTTTTCTCTCTTTTTGGGGTAAATATGTAGGCCTGTTTGTACTGTATTAAATGTACCTTGAATGTATTATATTTATTGCTCAAAGAAATTAAATATAAAATGATAAATATTAAAAGAAATTGAATGCAACAGTTAGACACTAATTCAAAGTTCCTAATATTGTCTTGTATTGAAAGAAAAAGAAGAGAGCCACAACTGATAACGTACAGTCAGACGTTTTTGAGTAAGGTGGCTTCTCCCTCCAGTGTAGGCATGCATGATCTTCATGTATGACTAATGAGATGATAGTAATATTGTTAATGGTCCCAGAAAACGTTGATAATGCAATCATGTGCTGTCATACTATATGAGTCGTCCTCCATAAGTGGTCAAAAATTGAAAATGATGGTTTGGTTATGATTCAGCATGTAATGAAGAGACGTAATTGGTTGGAAGTGGCGGGCAGAATAACTGCTCGTCTAGAGGGCAATAAACAGTGACTTGCCTCTACAATAAAAGAGAGTGAAACCTGCCTGCTGGTAGACCAGTCAGTATCAAGGTATGGACATGCCAACCCATTGAATTGTTTCTATCCCTACTGGATGGGATAGAAAAACCTCTTATCAAGAACTGGTGATATTTATGGCATTATCATATGCAATTACTTCCCTGTAAAAGCAAGTTTAAGCTGACTAATTCCAAATTATAAGTTCTTGTTGGTGATGTGTTTTCTGTGACTTCTATACTCTCCCAAAATTGAGAATATCTACACAGGTGACCAACATATGATAAAGATATAGGTAAAATATATTAGTAGTCCTCCTCATATTTCTGTAAACTCTATTAAATGAACACTTGGTAAATCATAAGTCAAAATGATGTAAAATATGGTGTAACAGATATGCGGATAAATTATTATTTGAAGAGTAATCATGCATATGGATTTTGTCATGTAGGCTTAAAGTTTTTGGTACACTTATGGCATGGTTACATCTGAATATGTATGAACGACTGAGAAGAAATGAGCCCATCAGGTAGGACTGGTATACATTTGAAACTTTTTGTCAGTGAATGCATAACTGAGGACAAAGGCCAGCAGTGTCACTGGCACACTCGCTAGCTTCACGTTTTGAATGAATTGAGTACCCTTCAGACGATATCACTTCTCAAATATGAGGACCAGACAAGGTATTCACCAGCCCAGCCAGCGTCTCAGCTGAGCACGGTCATTTAGATGCGTCCTCTAATTCAGGAATGTCATTCAATATATCTTTCGCTGACTTAACAGAGAAAAGTATTGTGGTCAAATTTAAAGCAATACAAACAAAATTTTCTGGATGAATGCCTGACTTTTCTGTGTAAGAAGGTTGGTATTGTCAACAGGGGTATAGTCTTAAATGTGTTCATATAGCTGGCACTGTAAGGATATAACAAGGGTGGGGAGAACAGCCCGTCCTTAGCTGACCTTGCAATTCAGCCCCGAAAACAGTTCCACCGTGGACTGGGGGTATCCAAAAGTGTCTGTATGAAATTTAAAGCCATTGGTCAAGTGTTTTAAAGAATCCCCCCCCCCCGCGCCACAAGAAAAAAAAAGAATAATAAATAAATCCAGTGTGCTAAATAGAAACATTAAATCGAATGAGACCTAATTGGATGTGTCATTTGGTAATCACACGAAAATCAAAAATTGATTATGCATTTTAAGGCATTGTTATGTAATTCATGTCAAGTATTCTTTATAATGGTATCTTAGTTGTACTTCCTCACCAGGCTGCGAAAAGTGTTGAGCAACTAGGCCTTAAGCATTCATGGACATTCATTGTCTCGGGCTAATTGGTCTGGACCAATCTGATTTAGGCTTTGTGACGTATCATGTAAGCATCAATTCCTTCCACACTTTCGCCAATCTTACTAAGGATTATGTACATAGTCAACTTAATAATTTGAGTGGTGACGTTTAAAAACTGCAAAGTCTTCACTTGCAACATTTTGAGTATTATCAGCAATAAATATGGTTTGAAAGCTAATCTTGTCTTTTTGTGCAAAGGGAAAACCAATCTGCCAATATCAGTATTTTTGTCTATTAAATTTTAAACACAGTGGAAAAGATTTCTTCGAATTTGCATCTGAACCAAACCAAATTGTGAAATGTATTTGCTCTAATATATAAGTGAGTGAAGTTAGCCCTTCTGAGATCTTGTGCAAAATAATTGATTTGCATCTGCATATTTACTTGAATTCATATGTTTATGTTGCATCCCAGATTTCAGTTGTATTTGAAAATGATTTCATAACAACAATAGGACACATTTTTTATTTGCATAATTTGAGATCAAATGTTGCATAATGGCAACGATTTATTCCAAATGTGGACATTGAAAGTTATTTTTCTCTCATTCACACACAAATTAATTTTGGCAATAGCTCTGCAGGTTCCTTTGAATGCAAATGTTTCTGTTGCAACAAAAACATTGTTGTGCTGTTAGGTTGTGATACTAATTGATAAAATAATGATGAAGTTAAACTTCGCAAGGGTCCATCCTCCCCCATTTGAAAGGGAAGATGGTCCTCTGAACATGACCTGCCGATCGGTTTCAGCAGCTTTCATATTAATTATACATGTTATGGGACAATGATTTATTTTCGTTTTCAACTGAGGTAGTGACTTTCAATAACTTTTATCTGCCAATTAAGATTTTTATTTTACAGGAGAAATAAATGACTTATTCCCTTTCATCTTCCGCCACTCCACCCCATTATTGCATTAAGAAACATCCCCATAATGGTTGCGTTGTTGCTTTCATACTTAATCATATTGTTTCGATTGGCTTTATTTCCGGGTAAAAATCTAGGGTTGCGTCTCACTTGACTAATGGTGACAATGCTCGACAGCACTCAATTGACCGTTTGACGGCAGAGTAAGGTAGCGGCTGACGAGGGCTCTCTGGCCGCTTACGTGACAGCAGACGAAAAAAAAACCCATCCCGGGCATGTATTAAAACCACATATTGGGCAGAATGCACTTTATCAGTTCCCCTTTCTGTACTCGTTTAAACCCTCAATTTCTCCCACAAAGATCCGGGTTGACCAGAAAAATAATTTCCCAGCACGGCGGCTCTATTATAGCTATCTCCGATTTCCGATTTCAAAGGTGTCTAATTAATCAAATGTAGGAATGGCAGTAAATTTTGGTATAGGTGTACAAAATACAACAACACATTAGCACGTTACAGAGTCAGAACCATACAATCCACATTTCATTGTAACAGTTACGCTAGACCAGCTAGACTGGCAGCGGCTGATAAGCGGCACAGAGAGAGAGAGAGAGAGAGAGAGAGAGAGAGAGAGAGAGAGAGAGAGAGAGAGAGAGAGAGAGAGTGAGAGAGAGAGATGCCTTTATTTAAGAGCGTGGTATACTCTCATGTATAAATGTTTAATTTCTGTCTATGGTTACTATCTAATACCCTAAAATATATATATCAAATTTGATTCTGGTGGTGAATATAAAATTTTAGTGTCGCTATTGATGTGATTAAATTCTAATTAAAATTCTTAAATATTGCGTAAAAAATGTAGATAAGCATTTTGAAAAATGAAAATCGGGTTTCGTTTCTAGCTCTCCAAACCATATTTTAAATGTGTGAAAACGAACTTAGTTCTAATCTTATTGCTGTTCAGTTTTTTGTAATTTAGAATTTTAACTTTAATTTAAACATGCTGAAATTTGTGAAGTAAAACCCTCTAGGCTTATCCAAAATTTAAAATACTGTTTTCTGCTATAAGTATGCTGTTTCATTTCCCATCAGAAAATAATGTTTCTCATTTTAAGTGTTTGCGCAATTCTTTTGACAAAAACATTTGAAATTGTTTCTTTTTAATGAAGCAATTAAAATTCAATTTCTCAACACTAACAAATATTTCATTTTTAATAACTTAACCCGAATGTATGCTTTTAGAAAATATATAGTTTATATGATCTCAAACAAGAAGTGTAGTGTATATAAGGACACGTTTGGAGCAAACTCTTATTTTCTCTGTTAAGTGCTGCACAAGTGTACCAGGCCTCCAAGGGTAGAATCTGGGGCAATTAGTCACTTGACAATGGCTCTCACAGCAGTCACTCCGTGCCTCATGAGGCCCTTAAAGGGTTTTTGTATCACATATCAGGGAGGCACTTAGTTTTAATGTAACATATCATTCTCCCTTTTTGGTGCATATCACACTTGGCAGACATCAAATTAGTTTATCACACTTTGCCTGCGATCCATGGATGCCCCTAACTGCATCGGTGTAGTCCATTCCTGCCCATGTTTGTGAGCCTAACTGCCTTGAAAGACCAACTTTTTGAGACACTTTAGACAGTAATTGGTATTTTATCTATCCCTAATATGAGAGACCACATCTTGAGATATCACAGTTTGGTCATCCCTAAGGATGGTCTTTAGAAGCAGGTTTCAACTTTATTACTATACTTTATAATATTTGATGGCGTAACAAGGAATCAGATCTGGTATTTATCAAGGCCTTATTTTGGTGTGTCAGCAGAATTGGATTTTACAAATCAGGGGCATTATGTTTATAATATCACATATCATAGGGCCCCTGTCAAATATCACATATAAAGGCACCCTCTGCAAGGGCCTCGCTAATGGCGATAAGGCTCAACAGCACGTACACACGCACACACAGCTTCATTCTGAGATTCCAGATTCCATTTTGTGCACGACCTGAACAAAACCGCCTGTGTTGCCACTACCTTTCACGTGTCATGAACAGATTAAGCAAATGCCTGGAATCCAAACAACAGAAAAACATTTGCAGGTGTTGTTTGATGGCATAGAGCAAGCGTGTAGAGGTCCGGAGATCATATCAGCTCTCTCATGCACACAAATTTCATGAATATTGCTGAAACGGCAAGCGAATTAACGAATACGCCTAAATGATAAATGAGCCATAAATCCGCTGTTGAAGCCCATATCTGCCATATCGTGATCAGCCCCAAATCTCTTAACTCCTCATTCCCAAGATTTCTGTAATAAGCTGAGCGGTGTTCCCATTTGGCGGCCTCTTTGCCAAAGACTGTTCATAATCGATTGTCTTGACGCAGACTTAGCTGTGGACAAACAAACTTGCGCATTAAGGCACAAAAAAGCGGACTAAATAGATGGGTGGGTACCGACAAAATGCTAATTGTGTGAATATATTGATAGAAACTCTCAAACAACAAACTTGATTATGTTTCATAGTGCCCTGTTACCCACGACAAACACATAATTGTTTATTTCACTGTCGCCCTTTTGTAAAGGGTGATTGCCATGGGCCCATCAACTGGGCTTTGGCGTCCCTTAAGAAAATCACTGCCGGTCAAAGCCCAACGGAACCCAGGTTTCCTGATGGTGAAAAGAAAACACCTCACCTTGTGACTTTCATGATGGCCGTGAAGAAAAGAATAGCCGGTTTCGTTGCAAAGTATACGGTGAAATTCGTCCAAAACGCAAGATCCAGAGACATGATTCATCGATACATCCAGTATCCCTGGGCCATTTCGGTGGAAATAAAAAGCTTTAGTTTTGAAAAGGCAATACATATATAAGATCGAAACCTGCTACTGTTTCCCTGTTATTCTCTTTCTTTGTGTTTCAGATGTCAATCAAACCAATACCGTTTAAACGCTAACACTTTTTGCAATTTGCAATTATCTACTTGGCATTAGCCCAGAAATGGATTACGTATTGGAGTCTTCACTGATTCGCTAAGGGTTGTGTCCGAAGTTTAATTCAGCTCCGCTGACTGACAAGTTAGCTTGCAAAAGAAAGGATGATACAATAATTTTTCTACTTTTTATAATTTACTTTTTAAATTCAAAAAATGAATATTTCTTCTCAAGAACTATTTGACCCATTACTTTGATATTGCATAAAGGATCACCTGGAATCAAGTAGTTCAAATTTTGTCCACCAGGTGGCTCTGCAATTTTTTCCTGCTTTAAAAGAACTTTTGTGCTCAGGATATTTTCGACTTTTCAAAAACAGCTCACCAGAATTGCCTGTAATTTCGCCACACTACAATTTGATTAAAGGTAATGAACGTTAATGAAAATGATAAAGGTCTGATTATACCTGGCGAAGCAACGGGATATTGAACTTTTGGGACCATGTGTCGTAATTGCTGACTGCAGTAAATATATATATATATATATATATATATATATATATATATATATATATATATATATATATATATATATATATATATATATATATACATATATATGTATATATATGTATATATGTGTGTATATATGTGTATGTATTTTATATATATATATATATATATATATATATATATATATATATATATATATATATTCGTAGTGTTTGGTTATTTCTTGACAAATTGTGTTTACAAACTAATATGCCATGACAGAATAACTGACCATCTAACCGTTGCATGGCAGAATGCCCAGTCGTGATGTTTGCCGGATTATTGACGTCTGACGTCAGTCCAAGGTCCGCCGTTATAAAAGCATATCGCGCATCGTAAAATCCCAGTTGTTGGGCACTGTGCAGTGTATACTGTACGTCCACATAATCCATGCATAGGACAAAGACTGCAAACAATGTAAACGCGCTCCAAAAGTTATCTTCACATGCAGGTATAGTTTGCATTTCATAGGCCTAACACAATTTAGTTACATCTAGACTGATGTAATTTGAAGATAGTGTGAAAAAAGTGTGACAGATTTTTTTTCCACAGAAGATACACATTAAATTTGCCGTTTTCGTGGCTTTGATGAAATTTACATTTTTCTGCATTAATTTTGTCAAAATCGTCGGATAAACAGACAGAGTGTGCTAAGAGGAGGGGGGGGAGAGAGAGAGAGAGAGAGAGAGAGAGAGAGAGAGAGAGAGGGGGGGGAGGGAGAGAGAGAGAGAGAGAGAGAGAGAGAGAGAGAGAGAGAGAGAGAGAGAGAGAGAGAGAGAACCTTTGCCATTGGTTGAAGAATCCAATAACTATGGTTAATCTTTACTAAGAAAATAAGATGAAAATATTTACTCATATTATCTGAAGCATGTATTGCTTTAATATAGAGAAATTCACTCTACTTGGAAACTGTATTATGCTACCGTCTTAAAGACATGGTAAAAACCAACCCGAAAAAAGCACCCGTGAAAAAGCTGACTTATTATGCTACCGCTTTACAGACATAGTAAAAACAACTCGAAAAGCAACCGTGAAAATAAGTTGACTTACTTCTGACATGTTGTGACAAGACTCTGAGCAGGTTGACGTGTGTGTCCGTTTGCAAACTGATGGCCTGCGTGCTGACCTCTGATACATCGTGTATAATGTTGTCGTATACCGTGAAGTTGTTTTCTGCAAGTTGTTTCTGTTGAGACAAAAGTTATTGTCTCCTGCATTACCTTGACTCAAGTTCAAAGGGGGTCATTTCCAGTCTCCATTTTTAGGTATTGCTTTAGAGAAAATGGTTGAGGGAAAAACGACTAATTGTTGTATTTCTACGCACTGAAAGTCAGCCGGGAGATTAAATTTGTGTTTCTTTTTATGATACGGAATAGATCATTAGGGCCGCGGAATGTCTCCTCCAAGAGTCCTGCAGCCTTTTCAACTTTTTGCTCAAACCGGTCGATAGACCAGTGTTTGGTAATTTGAAGTCTCTACTGTGCTTTCACAGAACGTCTTGAACGAAAGTCTGAGAGGATGTCCAGCAGCTTGTTGTCCATAGTCTGCATGCTTCCGTAGCCGACTCAAGTCTTTTTGCATGACAAGGATCCTGCTGCATCAATTTTGACCGAAAGCGACCGCTATTTCATAATTCCGTACGTGTGCTTCATCTAAATTCTCTAATTTTGCGCTTTTACAAAGAAAGAAAGAAAGAAAGAAAGAAAGAAAGAAAGAAAGAAAGAAAGAAAGAAAGAAAGAAAGAAAGAAAGAAAATTCACTGTACACCGAGCCAGAGCAGCCGATACATTCTGATAATTTAACCGGTTGCGAGTTGCTGTCTATTACCGATATGCTTTGGTTTCTTAGCAACTGAAAGGAATCAAACAAGCTAAGATCACAGGATCCTGACAAGCACGCGATGTTAAATGCTCGAGCGTCTCAAAGAAAGGTCGTCTGACAGGAAGTTCTCATTTTCTGAGAGAGTGATTTGTGTATTCCATACTTCCGATTGAAAATGTTACTTGCCAGTGGATGTCCATATAGTTCCAGCGACATGCTTGGTGTTCAACGCAAAACAAAACAAACAGAACTAGAACAGATGGACTTGCAAGTAAATCTGTCTGTGCGTAGCAGTTACGAAGATATTGAAGACATGAATTACGCTTACTGTCCTTCTTTAAATGAATGAAAATGTTAGAGCTTTGCTCTGTTCATTGGATGTGCCTGTTACACAAACCTATAAATCGTTATAGGAATGGTATCTCTATCGGTATGTGTTTTGAAGATACTCAAGATTTAAATTGTGCGCATTTGCCTAATTTACATACATCAAAATGCTGCAAAATGTTGGTTTAGGGTTCAGTAGAAGCGGCTACAAAGGCTACATATTGAAGTCAGAATGGCACCTCTATCTATATTGCTTTCGAATATATTCCAGATTTCCTGTTTGTGCATTTGAATAATTTGCAGAAATTGAAATGGTAAAACTTTGGTACATGGTTCATTGGCTGGGCTTGCAGTACAAACCTATAAATTGCATTTGGATTGGTTCACTACCTATTATAGAATTGAAGATATTAAGCGTTTAAGGTTTCCAAGTGCCTCAAATGACTTAAAAGTTGCAATTTTTTTCAACGGCCCATTGCTAGAGTTCCGAACCTATATGCTCAACTTGAAATTTTCTGTCTATCTCCAACAATTTTGAAGATATGTAACTTAAATCAAATATCCAGTGTTCCCACCAATTTCCAAAGTTGTTGCCGTTATGGTGTCCGAGAAAAGGGTCGTACAGGATAAATAAAGGAACAAACAAAAAAAGAAAAAAATGAAGAAAGAACTCCAGGAAAAACCGAATATCTGTGTTTGCACACAGACATAATCAATACTGAGGTCCTCCTTTGATATTAAGTGATAAAGCAAAGCTTAAATTAGCGATACATGCATGCAGGGATTGCCCCCAACAATCCATGGTACTGTGGGACTGTTGGAACAGACAAGGCAGAAGAAAACAGAGTACTCTAGTGTATCATGCAGTCAAAAGGTTTTACTCTGTGGTTTTTTCTAGCATATATATATATATACATATATATATATATATATATATATATATATATATATATATATATATATATATATATGTGTGTGTGTGTGTGTGTGTGTGTGTGTGTGTGTGTGTGTGTGTGTGTGTGTGTGCGCGCGCATGCTTTGCAATTTGCAAGACAAAATGTTACTTGATACAACTAAACAAATTCTTGTACTTTGACATTTGCAAGAAATAATTTCATATACTTGTTGCAAAGTAGAAGGTGATTAATAGTAGCGATTACTTGAAACGTGATTAATAGTAGCGATTACTTGAAACTTGTAAATATACTACCGAGATAAGCAATTATTACTGCAAATTAGCCAATTCTACAAATAATTACATTAAATCTGTGGAAACCTGAAAATATGTGAAAGTAAACAGTTTATACTAGTTTCTTTTATAGTGTACTTGTATCTGTCAATCAGAAAGTTCAAAGCTAAGACATAAATCGATAACAAAATCGTTATGATGTAATACATATCCGTAGGCGAATTGAAACCCTATCCATTACTCCAAAAACAACGTTTACCTTTATTGCAAATACTGCTTCCGACCAAACGGTCTTCTTTGTTCCAACCAGGGCAACTCTCCGCCACCGGAAATGTGTCATCAGAGCATCAATGACATACGCAAGGTTCCGGTACGGAGTTACTGTCCGTGCCATTGTTGGGTAAATTGCTTTATTTGATAGCGCATCAGTGGAACACCCGTAACTTACGATAGGTATTCGCCATTGTGCCGCCACAACGCCCAACACTTCACATAGAGTGTCACACAATGGTCCTGTATTGAGACAAAAAATAACATTTAAGGAACGGAAGACAGCTCTAGGTCTCTTGTTCGTTTTAAACAAGTTCAATGTGATTGGCTGACCGTGTGGCAATTAGAAAAACAATAGGAGACATTCATATTTAACTGCAATCCTGCTCACACCCTGTGTTGCCAGGGCAACAGACTGATGCTTCGCCCACGATCAGGGCACATTTGTATTATATACTGCATAAGCATCCATAAATAACACATTTTCAACCAAAAGAGAGCCAGATTCTAATCAATTTAGGCATCCTTTATGTTTCAAATATATGTTAATACATTTTCTTAAGATCATTCTGTGTTTGTATTGTTTATTTTGTTGAGAAAGTACTTTTGACCATGCTAAACACATGGATCTGCCCTGATGCAGGTGGCTCCCTCTTTTGCTCAATAGGCGTTAGAGTAGGACCGCACTTAAATATGAATACATCCTATTCTAACGTCATTTGCTTTTCTTAAATTAGCTGATGCATCAGCATGTCAGAGTAATACTGAAAAACACTAGAGACTCGAAACACGGAAAGCTAAGTGTTGTAGAAACAACATTTTGATTTTGATGTATGAGTAACATATGAGAAAGTTGGATTCCATTCTAAAATTTTAGCATAACATTTTTGTAAAACCCACACATTTTTAAAACCCACTTCAGTTAAGGTTTATTCATGGAAATGAACGTACGGTCAAAGGTTTCTATACCGTATATGCAGGCTGATCTTAATTTTTAGAATAACTGCGACGTAGGGATGGGTGCAGATATATCAGCTACACTGCTTGCAATTCTTCATGATTGTCGAAGGATTTTAGAGAACTAAGTTTGTGGCATTCACAGTACCATTGCTATTGTAGTCGTACATAAACGCACTTTCCAGATGTAGTTAATTTTCTCGATGCAAATTCCGTACAAATCTTTTGATTATGACCTTTATAGGCATACTGACATACATAAACTTTTGATAATTTCACATTAACGCATATACAGCTTACTTATTTTTTATGATATCGACGTACCAGGCAAGTCAAATCTAATGTTGGGTATGGGATGGGACAGGGTTAATTTTTAACACACCAAAGGACGGCAGGACATTTTCCCCGCACACACGGGCTGTTAAGCTTATACTGTGATGGCTCTGGATATTTCATGAAAATCCCAGAAAAGACGAAAAAAAAAATAACATCATGATAACAGAGCTGTGTACAAAAATTGACCAAAAAAATCCGGTGCTGTTTTTTTTTTTTTTTTTGTTTTTTTGTTTTTTTTCTTTTTTTTGTTTTTTTTTGTTTTGTTTGATTTTTTGCCTTGAAGAATTAAAGGGGACGCTAGTTGAGCCGCGTCTTCAAAGTCTGGGGGTACTTTGAAGTAGAGACCTGCACACGATGTGGAAGTTCACTTTTATCTGCAGCAATTATGAACACGTAACAGTTTTCCTACGCTCGTTCTGAACTCAACAGTACAAGTTTTCAGATTAAAGCAATTAATATGGACAGTTTCTTTAGCTTTGCAGGCAAAACATTTATCGACAGCGTCCAACAAAAGGGAAATTGACAAATCACTTGAAATTTAAAATCGTGATTCGCCATTAAACAATTACTCGAAATGATATGTAATATCACTCAGCCACGTTGTGATGGAATTTTTTGTCGCTTCTGTGATTATTCGACACAGAGGTAATTAATTATGGGGACTTTAATGTTTCTCTGGTGTATTGTGTCGATTCAAATTTTGTCAAGACCTTTCATTTCGATCAACATAGGCCAACATTATATTGAGTGTAGGGTCCTATATCAATCGTTTTGTTCTACCTAGCTGACACCGGCAAATCATACCAACATGACTCTGAACTATAGAAGTTCTGAAAGTGCTGTCAATAAGCTGTATGATTTGCCCTCATCGCTGCAGCCCGTTAGTTTTTTCGTCTGGTAAAATGTTTTTCGTTACCGGTCGGGGCTTCACGCTGGTAAGCACGTTCGTTTCATATTTTGTCAGGCATCAGTGATTTTTTTAAAACAAATATTGTCAGTGCCTGTCAAATTATGGGGGTAACTTTGAACATTTAATGTTGTACCAGACCTTATTTATCTACGTGATATATCCTGGTATCAGTGGGTTAAATACATATGCTAATGTCTCTCTCTAAAATGGGATATAAATCACTTTCCCCTAGCCCATGTATGTGTGTTTTAATGCATGGATGTGCTCATACAAAATAAGGGGGCTGGCATTATGGGGGGCGGGGGGGGGGGGTCCGGGACTCGGGATATTGGCCCGGGGAGGGGCACAAAATTTTGCCATCCCAAAACAGGGGTGATTTATGGATAGTTTTGGGGCTCGGAATATTGGGAGGAGCATACATCGGCTCTCTTGTCCCCCACCCCCTAAAAAAATAAGAAAAAAAAAAGAAAAATGGCCCAGAGATTACAAAATGTTGCCGCTCGGGTAATAACAGGAAACTATGATTATATATTATATATGTACGGGGGGGGGGAGACTTAGCAAAACAATTAAAATGGCAAACTAAAGCAGAGCGGCAGCAATTTCACACCGCACTCTAAATGTTTAAATGTGTAAACTGTTTAGCCCCAAACGATCTTTCGGGCCAAGAAAACCTCCTGAGGGACAATAACATGTACCAGACACGTCAAACCAATGAACTGAATGTTTGGACTCCTTGTCCACGTCAGGATATCTTTAAAAGATCCATTTTATACAATGGTGCTACAGTGTGGAACAGCCTTCCCAACTTTTTACAGAAAAGTGACAACATCGATAATTTTAAAACCAATTACATAAACACAACTTTCATTGATTTGTTTATTTGTGGACTATGTATGCTTTAAACTAAACTGTGTGTGTATATACATTTATTTCTTCATTTGTATATGTATTTTTTCTGTATTGCTTTGTATTTTATCTGTAACAGAGCTTTGTGGAAGAACAGCCACTAGCTGAACGAGTGCCCTTGTATTAATGAATTCGAATAGAAATAATAAAAAAACAAAAAAACATGGCTGGAACCCGTAGCCCCACTCCGTTAAATTTGTATGGATATTTTGGGCCCTACTTACCCCCACACCCACACCCGAATGTCTCGACAGACACCCCGCTGCAGCTAAATGTAGGATATATGACTAAATTTTATTAAGTTGGATATGTAGAGTTAGTCTGAGTTGCGTGGGGAGGAACAAGCCATAAGTCAAGACTGGTCACGTGACCAGAAAGGAGGAAAAGGAGACAATTTGAAAAAAAAAAAAAAGATAACCGAGTCTCCTGCCTTCACGTCCCAGTGGATCGGGCTCTGCGTCTTCCTTTCACGATGACAGTTTTCCACAGCTCCATGTGTGATGTTGCGCCAGGCCACAGGCCTATTACATATGAGAGAATAAGTCACTTGTGTTTTGAATTAGAAGACGTATTCACTACATTTTAATTTGCCAAAGTTCTGTGAAGCCAGGACACAACTTATAGATAACGTCTCAGAATTTCTAGCCGATTTTGAATATTTAACTCCGGAAGATAAATTTATGAAGTTAATGAAATGTGATGACGTGGACATAATTTGGAACTTGGAATTTAGGGAAATTTGTAACAGAAATTGTAAAAATCAGAGGAAAGTTTTGATTGAAAGGTATCCTATTCTTTTGGTTCAACTCAATACACATACGTTTGTATGTTTTTTTTATAGGCTATCTATATACAATTCTTATTATCATCTTTATATGTATGTGTTTATGCTCCAAACAGGTTTGCTGATGGGGGATCTTTATGATGTGGACTGTGTTTGTACTGTTTTTTTTTTTTTTTTTTTTTTGGTTTGTTTGTTTGTTTATTTTTTTTTTCAATTTTTAGCCCCATCAACAAAATACCATGGAAATGTATGAAATGGTGCTATTGCAATAAACGTCATTCATTCATTCATATGCCGAAGCAAAGACACCACAGCTCCTGGAGCTTCCAGTATATTTGTATGAGCCGTTGTAAATGCTTAGAATTTTTTTTAGGAAAAGGAGTGTCATTCGGATGGAAATGTGTGAAAAAGTGAAACATCTGACAAACATTTGCAACGAAAAAAATGTTATTTTCATGATATTATCAGTGTAGTATAAATTCGATATGAAGTTATATATTCATTTTGTATACTCCAAATTGACCTGGGTTTACCCAGATTCACCGAAAACTGCGTGTAGTATCAGTTTCTGTTATTGTTCGTTTGGAAAGACTGATAGTTCGATAAAAAAAACACATACGAAGGAATTAATGAACCGGTAAAGTACAAATACTAGTAGTCAAACAACAATATTATCCATTTAAACAGTTCATTCCTCACTTTCATCTCTTTTTGAATGACGGATTAACCTGAAATAGAGTAAAAGAAAAGTTTTGTTTCCTTTTCTCGAGACGTAATCTCTTTGCAATGTGTTCGTGTATTTATGTAATATCAGGCCGCGATATTTGGTTTGATTGCAGTGCAAGGCTTTTTGTGTCAGTAATGCGACTGAATTGATTAAACATTCCATGTGTACCAAAAGATAGCTGTTGCTCCTATTGGAATCTAGGCAACTCCCCAAAATCAATTGAAACATTTTGTACAATTTTAGGATATCAACTTTGGCCTAATTTGTATATTAGGTGTTTAATATATCTGTCCGACTTTTCCTGAATGTTGCTGTTCGAGATAAAATGAAAAATTAGAAAAACTCGGACACATCCAAATGCCACAGAAACTGGGTTGTTTTGTAACAATTCTAAATTCTATTTAATTCACAAGCGCAATTCCCAGGTGCCGTCATGAAAAAGATCAAGCTGCTTTGATTCATTGAATACGTATCACAGAGAGACACTCAATTGTGTAAGGATGAGGTTGTATAAGAACATCGTCTCTGAAACATTTTTCTTTCATTTTGTTGAAGGTGACCAGTGCGCAGCATATTAAGGTTTCAAGTAAATTAGAATTTCATAAAGTAAATAATCATCTAGTCTTGGACAACCAGCACAAATCTTTTTCTTCAGGGTCAGTTCTCTGTATTAGTCAAAAGAACTTTTCACAAACGTGGACTATAAAAAGCGCAGGTAAGGGGAAGGGTAAAGCTTTGTCTGCGCTTTTATACAATGCATAAAAATGTCGATTGATTTTTTTTTGTGCTCTTAAATTTGAATGCCCCTGCACAAATCACCTCTTACTTACAGTAGTATCTTCTCCGGCTTTTTAGGAAAATGTATGTATGTATGTATGTATGTATGTATGTATGTATGCACGCACGCACGTATTGTATTTGTGTCTTTTTGCCCAGAACCACTTCCTAGTGGTCATTACCCTATTCCGCAGTCCGAACTCTTCACTCTTCATGAGCTAACCTGTCCCTGTATGTATGTATGTATGTATGTATGTATATATGTATGCATGCATGCATGCATGCATGTATGTATGCAGTTAAAGCGACTCACGCCTTGTTACTTTTGAGATGAACAAAATCGACTTTAAATTGCCAATTTGAGGGTTTTTTTGAAAATTAATAGTACTCCCTAACCTCATTCGGGAAGCCGTGTTAAATTCAGTACTTACCTATTATTGCATCGATGGTACAGAGAGAACTGTTGTATTTTGTTCTCTGCTGATGAGCTATCCATTTTAGGGTTTCTGCCAAACCCGCATCAAGACGGCAAGCAGTGTCTCTGATATCAACGGTAAAGTTATGTCCCCCGTGTCGTAGCATTGACAGGCTCGGGTCCGTGTTCACTTTTTCTATTGCTACATTTACTGCGGATTCAATGGTTCTGTGGGGATACTGGCCCGTCAGAGGCGCGAGAATTCCTAAACGAAACGTTCTACCATCGGTCAGTGCTACCAGAAGACTGACGCAAAATATAAGAGATGTCCGGAGAAGAAGACAACCTTGCATGGCTAGCGTCTCTTCTCATAAACCGTGACTGCAGTCATGTGGATGAAAAACGAGGTAGCCAGATGTTTCGTTTTCCCCGTTACGAATCGAATCATTAGTTTACGTCGACGTCCAAATCCACATCAGAGTTCTCCAGAAGATTCGTCCTGACTACTTTTTTTTTGCCCTGTTCCAATCCTCTTTTTGTCCTCGCGGGAACAGTATAGCCAGCTCTCCTGGAAGAAAGCTAAGGGTCTGGTTTTCAAACAAACAGTATAAATTTAAAGGTACATGAGACTAAAACTACCTCACATAGTGACGCGAAGTTAGGCCCTACGTATGACCATTGAAATAAAGAAACGGGATTTCCTTGCTTGCCCTTGAAACAGCTATTAATTCCAGTCATGTCATTCTGCACCATAAGCGTGCAAAATCTGTAAATTTTAACAAATGTCGAGGCCACACTTACTTCCTTGATCAATCGATAGTGTCCGTAGAACGGCTGTTTGCAAGAAAACATCGTGTAGCATATGCATTTGATATGTCATAGGAGCTATGTTGTATCGCCTTTAAAATCACTTTCAAAGGATACAAAAATCAATATTTACCTTCATCAAGAGTGCCGAACAACCAGTCTGTCGGTTCAAAGCTAAACTCTACCGGGCTCCAAGGCGGAACACTGGGTTGATTGGGCAACGGAGAATAATAATAACAATACTATCAATGCAATGACCATCCTTATCATTATTGCAATCGGTATCATTTTCATCTCACATATCGCATCATTCTAGTCACCATTATTAACGGCATCATATTAATGTGACGTTTGTTGCCATCTTTTCCTTTGTATTCTGGTTTTTGGGGTCTAAATAAGAAATGTATTCCCCTGTGCTCACGTGAATTTCACAAATACGAACATACTACCGAAAGCACCAAACTCATCAATGTTGTATGTATGGTTAAATTTCCTGAGGGATAACATAGGGAGAGAGCCAATTTAAAAGTGTTTTTAATCCTAATTGAGGGCTTGGATCCATTGGTAGTAATGCATGCTGTCGGTGATTCCGGGACTTTCATACAAACTTATTTCCTGTTGTAAGTTCCACTGAAATATTTAGATATCGCTTCTATTGGTGCTAAGTACAGGTCATCACCACATCATCATCGTCTTTGTCGCCGTCAACACCACCAGCGCATCAAAACCATTAGTATTTTCCATATATAGAGTGAATTTCCATCTTTGTCTTGCATGTTGTGTAATGTTGTAATACAACACTCTTTTTCTTTTGTCTGCGTGGGCTTTGAAAATTAGTGAGTTCAACTTCAGTTGTAAATATTTCATTGAAGACTTTTCTATTGACATGAAGGATCAAGAAAATAAGCGCAGCCAATATATTTATACCTTCTTATTCTTCCACCTATTTTGAGAGAGAGACAGAGAGAGAGAGAGAGAGAGAGAGAGAGAGAGAGAGAGAGAGAGAGAGAGAGAGAGAGAGAGAGAGAGAGTTGGCCAACTTTGAAATAGACATCGGATGATTTTTATATACGATTGCTCAAACTAAAGGTGAACAAGATTATAAGACCAGACGCATGTATTCACTCGAAAATGCTCAAGGAGCTAGCAGAGACTATTACATACCCTCTACAAATAATATTTCAAAAATCACTTCAGTAAGGCATAGTACGAAATGATTGGGATACTGGAAATGTCACACCTATATTTAGAAAAAGCTCAAAGAAGCGGCGAAACAACTACCGACCGGTCAACTTAAAAACCATTGTGTATAAAGTCATGGAAGATATCATTAGGCAGAAATTAAAAGCACACATGCAAGAAAAAAAATTGTTTACAAAATACCAACACGGATTTTTCAAAGGAAGATAGACTGTATCTCAATTACTTCAATGTTTAGTAATGTGGCCCGACTGGATGGAGAAAGGTCAGCCTATTGATGTTTTGTACTTACACTTTAAAAAGTCATTTGATTCAGTTCCGGATATCTGCTTGTTAAAAAAAAAAAGTTACGGTATCACAGGTAATGTTCTCTGATGGATAGCATCTTTTCTTACAAACAGAAAATAGAGAGTTTGTGTAAATGGAACTGTCTTCATGGTCAGATGTTACAAGTGGGGTGCCCCAAGGTAGCGTCTTAGGACTAGTGCTGTTCATTATGTATGTTAATGACATGCATGATGTGGAGTCATTCATAATGTTGTTTGCAGATTATGCGAAACTATTCAGACCGGTAATTAATGCAACAGATTGTGAATTTATGCAACGAGACATCCATAGTCTTCATGCGTGGTCATATAATAGGCAGCTGGATTTTCAGTAAGTAAATCATCAGTCTTGACGGTAGGTGATAACGACCCAGACTACCAATATAAAATGGTTAATGACTCTCACAAGGAAGCCAATTCGACAAAAACAACACTGGAGAGGGATTTACGAGTCTTGAGAGACAAAGATCTAATTTTTGAAGAGCATATCAAAGCAATGGTCAAGATCGAAGGCCAATCAGATTACTGGGCTTATGTGGAGGTCATTTGAGTATATTGATGAAAAGACATTCGATTTGCTGTATAAATCAATGATCAGGCCTCATTTAGAATACACCTCCAGTGTTTGGGCTCCTCACTTATGGGGATTAGCAGAAGTGATTGAATCCGTACAGAGAAGAGCCACGAAAAGAGTACTAAGCTTAAAAGATCTTGGCTATAAAGACAGACTGAAGAAAATCAAAGTACATAGGCTACATAAGCAATTTAACACTGGTTCGTGTTTGCTTGAATCTGCAGACAATGAAAGAGCCAGGGACCGTCAATATAAACTTTAAAAAGCTACAGCTTACAATGATAAGAGACTTTTTTTTTCTTTCGGCAATACAGTTGTTTCTTAGTGGTAATTATTGTTAGAAGATTAAGTAGCACCGGACATAACATCATTTAAGATCAAATTGGACATTTACTTTAAAGATCATCCTGTTCTATATAACTACAAAGCTCTTGCCTATCCACAAAGACAGCAAATGACAATCACATGACAAGACCTATGAGCGGTTTACATTATGGAACTTTAGTTCCTACCTAGCTGTATTTACTTAACTTGATTCACAAACGATTGAGGCGTGCACGTGCATACCCAAAATTCATGTTAGCGGCATGTCACGTATGGTGGATCTTCAACAGTGCTCGCTAACGATAGCGACCAGAAGCAGACGCAGGGCAAAAATGGTCCTGTGTGTCATAGAACATGTTGGTGGCAAACACTTACCATACGGTAACTCGTTGTCTTGTCGTGTGAAGTCACAGGCAAAATGATCACACATATTCGCAATATCCATTGAGGTTTTTGCAAGTATTGAATGAAGTTCGCCCTTGTCTTTTAACAGATCATAGTTCTTTCGTGTTGCACAACAGAACGCTAACTGATGAACTATCAAAACCACCCTTTAGCAGTGCCTTGGGAATGTCAGGCACAAATCGGGGGGGGGGGGGGGGGGGGGAGGGTGATTCGAGTGCTCTAGCCCTCCCCCTTTCACCTAACTCAATCTATTTGTGTTATTAATTACAGTTATTTCTTCCCGAAATGGCTCAAAATGCACCGACTTGCATACCCAAATTCAATTTTTTCGGGGGGGAGGGGGGCCCTAGGCCTGCTTCGCGCCCTGAAGGCGATGGCTCGGGCACTACATACTTTGCAAGTGCAGGACTCAGCATCGCCCTTGCAAAAAATCTGGATCCACCCCTGAATGTTTCAAAAGAGGCGTCAATGCAAGGAGTACAATAAAAATTTTAATTTCTTTATTTACTGTGTTTCATAACCAAGAGTCAAGTTTTTGAAATCATTGCGGAGGATAAACCAGCAGAGGGTACACCACAAATAAATGCAAATTATGCCAACATAGACACTCATTCTCCTCCTTTTTCTACACCAGCAATGTTGTCCTAGTTTTCTCGGACACAGTAACACTTAGAAGCTTCAAACTTGGTAGGGTTATTGATCTATATATGATGTGCCATTTCACCAAGACAGTGGAGTGCATTTGAAATTATAGAAATTAGGGCCATTTGAAATTTTAAATCGTGAAAACAGTCAAGGAAAACTGAGAAGATAAAGTAACTGTCCATTGTTCCCACTACAACATAAAACAACAGACGAAAGCACTCACAACATTCAGCTGATTGCAGATCGATGGGCAAATTTATAGAAATTTCCAGTCAACTTTGGCTATGTAAACCTAGGTATTGTAGCTGACATTTTATACAATGTGCGAATGAGGCAAGATGTTTCTTAAAGTTGAGAGTTGCTAGAAACTGAATCGATTTAAACTACTATTAACATTAGTTGGCACCTGTCAGGAGAGATGTTTTCCATCATACTGCATTTCATATTCATTCACTGACATAAAAATGATACCAAGTTGTTGGTGGGTCCGCCTTGCATTTTTCGGATTTTGACTTTGCTTCTTTGATGGCCGAAGGATTTTGATCATGGGTGATTCATGTTTGCTCGGATTTTTGGTGCAGTTTCTCAGGCACTGTTGCAAACTGTTTTCCGCTTCTATTTTTTATGACAGTAATTATTTTATGTAGTCAGTGTGACATCTTATGATCATTATCACATCAAAAACAAAAACAAAAAAAAACCTAAGTCGAGGAAACACTCGATGGAATTGCTTTTTTTTAGTAGAAATGATATAGAAAAAGCATTGCCATATACCCAACAGCTCATCAAAGGTGGTTGGTTGAAATCAGACTCCAAGTTTGTCGTGTTTAAAAAAGATCTCTACATTATTATAGCAGTTTACATTAATCCTAAGAACTCTACATTTTCACTGAAGCAGGGCGGTGGTGTTCTATCTTTATCAATATAATGATGTTGCCCCCTTGTCAACAAAAACAAAACAAAAAAAAAAAAAACAAAAAAAAACAAAAAAAAAAAAAAAACAAAAAACAAACAGCTTTGTAAAAGTTAGATGGGAAATTCAAATGGAGTCATCTTTGCAATGGACAATTTCATAGAGCTTGTGCTACTGAAACAGGAACCGAAGAAATGGAAAAAATAGCAATTTTTTTTCAAAATGGTTACCTTTATGAATGTGTGGGGAAACTGAACGAATTTAAGAACGCAAACAAGATCTGTGGTAGAAAAATGGAACAAAACATCTAGGGAAAATAGATGGTTTGATAACTCCTGTAGATAATTGAGGGATGAAGTCGAATAATTAAGTGTCAGGCTTCATAAGGATCCGAACAACAGCTACTGAAGAGGACTACCATTTACTAAAATGAAATGGTATCAAAATTTGTACCAAAAAAAAACTGATAACGGAAATTTAAAGATATGCTTTTACAAAAGATCTTGGACCTACAGGATAGAGACCCAAAAGTATACTGCAAGCCGATTAATGAACCACGCACACTAAAAAGTAAGACTGATGGTAAATATATAAAAATATAAAGACTGGTGTGTGGGAAAAATATTACAAACAACTACTGGCTGAGAATGACCTGTCTAAGTGGGATGACCATGTCTTCAAAAAGTTAAGCAATTTGGGAAGGGGAAATTACTTCTCTGAACAAGATTATGTAATTAGCAAACATAAAGTTTTAAAAGCTGTTAAGAATCTCAAAAGTGGTAAAGCCCTTGGTTTGGATAGGCTAGGTAGTGGAATCATTCAGAGTAATATCATCAGTAAACTTTTTTTTCTATTATTATGAATACAAGATTAAAGGAGTTTGTTCAAAAAAACAAAATTTTGAATGAGCCAGATCTCCAAAAACTGTGGCGCTGGTACAACAGACCATATCTTTGTACTAGGAATTTTATTCGAAAAGTATGTAGAAAGAGAAAAAAAGTCTACATTATTTGCATGCTTTATAAATTTCAAGAAAGCCTTTGACAAAGTGTGGAGGGTGTTTATTATACAACTTACAATAAATGGGCACAAAAGGATATTTCTATAATGTGATTAAAGATATGTACCACAAGAGTGAAGTCTGTGTGGAAACAGGGGTAGGAAAACAAGCTTTTTTACCCCCTAATATTGTAGTCAAGCAGTGTGATGTTATGAGCCCTCTACTATTCAACCTCTTTATTTAAGATATTATTCAGATAAGTTTGTTGTAAATGACAACAACCCCATGCTGGGTAATGAATTCCTGAACTGTCTAATGCAGGCTGATGACCTGGTCATACTGTCAACTTCAGCCCAAGACTTTCTTTCTCTAAATAAGTTACACGCATGTTGTACTGAGTGGCATCTTGATGTTAATATAGCGAAAACTGTAATGGTAGAGCTAAACATCAGGGGAAGACAAATCTCTCGCATTTTCTACTATGGTAAAAAAATTGAAAATGTAAAAGAATTTCAGTATTTAGGCACTCTGATATCAATGAGTGGAACTTATATGCCAGCCGTAAATAACTTATAACAAAAAGGCTCAGAAAGCTTTCTTTCACTTGAAGAGTTTTACAGATGACTGTAATTTAAGTCCCGTCCCAGAACTGAAGTTCTTTGATAATTTAATGAAACCAATTCCAATTATGGTTCAAAACTGTGAGGGCGTTTTTGTGTATGGCAGATCCCCCAAAAGGAGAGAGCTCTGGTTTGAAACTATAAAGGGAATGGATGCTAAGTGTGAAAAACGGCATGTCCACTTGTGCAAATATATCCTGAATATACATTATAGAGCGACAAATATGGCTGTATTTGGGGAATTAGGGAGCTTCCGACTATATAGTAATGTGGAAACAGACTATTAAGTATTCAGATTACATACAAACCTCTGATGATGATAGCATGCTAAAGGCATCATATGATAAAGCTCGCAGCTTCAAACATGTTAAAAATACGACCTGTACAATGTAAACCAAATTGGATATTGATGGCAGCAGGCCAAATTTGGATGAAAAAAATAAAAGTGAGATTCAACAGTGCATAGCAGTCAACTTTAAACAAAAACAAGGAAATTCATTATCAGGGTCACAAGGAAAGATTTTATAGATTCTTGAAACAATTGGTTTTTTCTGTTTGTTTTTTTGTTTTGTTTTTTTTGTTTTGAAACATATCCAAGTGAAACTTAAAAACCCAGACCACAGAGCTGCCATCACCAGATTGTGGACCAGCCCTCACAAACTACATATCGAAGCAGGATGCTATACAGCTACCCCTGAAGAGTTGATGGCGTATAGAGAGGACGCTGAAGTGCGGAATTATCTTGAAACTGATGGCCCGAGAAGGTGCAAGTGGTTCAATAAAGAATCTGAATCTGAAGATATTCAAGGAATAATGCATTGCTATGTGGATATTCAAATGTTACTTTTATATCTGGTGATGTTCATGTTGGTGGGCTTGCCAAGGCAGGTTTCGACTTGGATTAAATCAACAAGTACGATACTAACATGTAATGGTCTGATACTACTTTTTGATTCAATTGATGCCAAACAACTCGGACACACCACTCTTGGATCATATCTGTGGACGACCTGGAATATTTCCTTTTATCCGCTGGTGGTCAGCTTCTGGGAATAAAGTTGACACAGCGATTACAAAAATGAAACATGCCAACATCTAGAACATGGTTTCAGCTTCAGTTTTGAAAATGTATCTTCAAAACATTCTGAATTAGTTAAATAACGTTACCTCTACACCACCATTGCCACGACCTCCATGTCTGGCCAAATTGCCTGACAAAATTGAGTTGAGTTACGGACTCCATTTTTCCGAAAAACCTGACGGTCCTGTTGGTGCCATCTCTCGGTTCTTGTGGACCCGGTGGGGACTCCTGGTGGGCATTCACCCTTGAACTTCCTTACTCCTTGGGCACTTAAATGGCGTGGTCGAACAGAGTTGGAAGCTCTGTGAACTTTTGTTCACAAACAAGGTTCTAGACTCTAGGCATATTCCCTTGGGTAGAAAACCCTTTCTGAGTGGTCCAGGACTCTTCGGAGGCTATGATAGCTTATACTTGATTTACGGATACATGTCGAAATGTGGAAGTAAAGCTGGTCGATTTGGCTTTAAGCCAAGATCTTAACATGGCATCTCGATAAACAGATTGCAGAGAGGAGGGCAGTGCCCACCAGGCAATAGCTGCTTGGTGTTGATCCATAACCACTTCTCCTTCACCCTAGCCAGGGATGAACATAAGCATGGTTGCCACCGGCAATTTGGCAGTGTTTGCTCTCACGACAAAACATGCCAGTTAAGGTGATTCTGGAGAGGACAAGTGTCTGCTCTATGAGCAGGCCTGATAAAAGAGCGACAAAGCTAGATGTAGGCAGCAAGTTCTTGCTGCCAAATGATGGGCTTTGGACTCTGACGCTGTAGTCTTCTCCAACGTCTCCACTAGAGAAGCACAGACGAACCCACAAGGCTCACTCACAGGCTGAGGTGGCTACAATCCCTAAACCTGAAACACCCAAGTAGAGCAAGAAGAGAAGGTGACGTAGTTCAAGCAGGAAGGCAAGGGATCACCTCACCATGATCACAAGCACCCAGCTAAACCTTTGGCAATGACCAGTGCTGCTTTAGCCAGTGACATAAGGCCTGTCCTTGCCCCGGCTATGGCTCGGACCATGCAGATACAGGCTGACATGCTCATGGCACTGATAAAACCTCTCAGCCCACCACCTCAGGGGCCCCTCCGAAGAGGCAGGCTAAGCACAAGTTGGAACAACTGCAAGGTCAGTCCCACCAGTCCAAGCACTCAGACTCCAAACAGCACAAATCAGTGAAACCTGAATGGAAAACCTACATAACAGGTTCCTGTCTGGGCATCCAGGAACCCCAGTCTATTTCCCAAGCACTCGGGTCATAAGTCTGGATGTGCTCAAACACGATAGCCTTGACTAATTTTGAGCTCGAGTCGAATGTTCAGGTACATTGGAGCACAGAAGAGGGTACCCAAGTCTGTGGTGGCATCTTGTATTTGTAGTGCGTGTTCAGCTCCTATGGTGGCATCCCCCTCCAAGACCCAAGTGACATCTCTGGTCAAAAGTGGCCACTCAATCTTCTTTGGACAGACTTCTGTTTCATGAGGCTTTGGGCATCCATGCCCCTCTTGTGGTCACGGAGTCTTCAGACATCAGCACTGATAAGGAAGATGAGCTCCTGCTTTCGGTTTTTGTCCATCAGCTGGTTGAGGCTGCGGGCTTCCAGCCCGCCCTCATGCCATCGCAGTCTCTCTGGCTGCACTCTGGGTGAGGGTGGAACTTGCTTCCGCCGCTATGGATACCACTCCTGCTGTCCCAGGACCTTGATCACCACTGAGCAGTTGCTCAGAGCCTGGCGGGTGACAAAGAGGTCATCATCTCACTGGAGGAGAGATGTGGGGCTGTCGCCATGTGCTGCTGTGGCTTCCCCCTGGAGGATATGCATCACAAGACCGCCATACCTTTCTTACTTTTCGTAACCAAGTTCTATGACTAAGATATGAGGCACTCGGGCTCCCATGAAGACTCCAACCGCTAGCTATCTTTGGCAAGGGAGACTCCTCCCCAAGCCAGATGTTCAGGGGAAGAGGTACTCTGTCTAGAAGGGGTGGAAAAAAAAGAGGCCAGGGGCTTTGTGTTTATGGCGTCTATTCTGATTTCTCTTTGGCGGCCTTGAGGTCTCTCCTGGAGGACCTCCTGCACTCTGCCCAGATTATGGAAGCAGTGCAGGACTGAATTGGCCAGGTGTCATTGCGTGGGGCTTTGTTGTCCTGAGCAATCGACCACCAGGTTAGGGCAGCTTGTACACTCGAGGTGAACCTGCTTTTGTTACAGAGGGATGTCTACTTCAAGCAGCTGCTTGACCTGATCTTTTGCAGAACAAGAATGGGACCCATGCCAACTGTCTGGCGGCGTGAGGTCCCAAGAAGAGTTAGAAGCCATCTGAGAAGGGCAAGCAGTTTGCCAAAGCAAAGAAATCGGGCAATCCACAGGGCTTCTGACTAGTGCTTTCTGAACTCCCCAGTATCTGGGCTGCTCTACGCCACCACTCTGGACTTCGCAGACTGCCCTGTTTCCGGTTGTTCTTCCAATTTTTGTGCTCAATGGGAGTCCATTACAGACGATTTGCTCATCTTGAATGTGCCAAGACACAGCTATTCACTGCCCTTTGCCAAAGACAAGCCTCTGTTGTGACGCAAACCCAATTGGTTTGTGCCTCCCGTGCTGGAACCCAAAGCAGTGATGTTCCTTGAGGCAGTGGAGAAACTTTGGAGCAAGAGCTCCATACAGCAGGTCCAGGATCCCTTCTCGCCAGGTTCTACAATCTACTCTTCCTTGTCCCAAGACAAGAGGTTGGGGCCTGGTCATAGACCTGTCAACACTGAACTCGTACTAAGCCGTACCCCAAAATGACAAAAAATATAAAGGGGACATTCTGATGATACTATCTTTTTTTTAAGCTACATATTTGTATTGCATTGAATTGATTTTGAAATGTTATGTATTTTATTTCCCCAATTTTGGGGGTCAAAATAAATTTAATGGTGTTACAGGTATGGAGCAGACAGAAATGTCTGTGTAACTCGCATGTTATTTAAATTAAATGTTTTTCTCATATGCAGCACATGCCAGGTATCATGTCACTGGCCTGCTCTGGCCACCATAACAGCTTTGTATAAAAAGTTGAGCCATGTCCTCTGATTAAGTATGCAATTAACATGAATAAATTATGCTCATAATCAGCTCGTAGTGCTTAAGAAAAAAGTTCAGACACACTCCTGCATGAAGGATTGGAGCCCTGCCACAGCCCGGCACTGTGCCCTTTTAAAAGGCAATCAGATTTGCTAGATATATGCCCTGCCCCAACCCGGCTCTGTGACCTTGGAATTTGGGTCAAGGTGATCCATCTTCGAACTTGTCTCAGACCTTATGCACGAATAAAACAATGTGCAATCAGAAACTTCTATGTTAAAAACTTTTCTACTTATCCTGTGAAAACCAAATTTACTGAAATGGCTCTGTGGCCTTGGGCATTAGGTCAAGGTCAACCATATTCGAACTCATCTGAGACCTTATTCATGACTATAAGCATGTGCAATATGAAAGTCCTTAGCAAAAAACTTTTTGAGTTATCGCATACAAACTGTCAGTCCAGACACACAAACACACACAGAGACAAAGTAATCATTATACGCCCCCTCCTCCTTCTGGGGGTGTCGGGTGTGTGTAATTACATCCACACAATTTTCAAGGAATAGAACAGGTCAGGGATAATAACACAATGGAAAGGCATATATATATATATATAAAAGCGACAATGCATTACAATCAAAGTTACAGGAACATCCCTACTCATTTATTCAGTGTTCTTCAGAGAATTTATAGCAGCAGGAGGCCCATGGGCTCTGGTGACCTGTAATGGATAGTATTAATATAGAGATTCAAAACAAAATAAAAAATGGTTGAGCAAATTGATGTTTTATTTATTTTATGGGGGGGGGGGCAAAGTTTCTGTCTAACGGTAGACAGCACCACTAGTATCACAAGGAATTGAGATGTTGGTCGCCTCCACAATCTCACAAATTTCATTTCATTAAGATTTACAAGAATTTTACATGCCAGCGTACTCACACGATTTTCACATTTTGATCTCTACATGGGTGGCCATATGACCTACACTTTCATCTTTGACTGAAAATTGTTTCTTTTCAAAATGTGTGTCCAAAGTCCTGCTTTCCATTGATGACCTGTTGGTTCCAAATATGACAATTCTTAGATTGCCTGCCAGGACAGACTCAGTAACACTATTGGGGTGAGACTGGGCATGCTGCATTTTCTGTGAAGCCCTCAGAATTACCACTTAACAAGAGTCTGTCTACACAGGGAAATTTTAGTTATTTTGGAAAAATCATACTGCAGGACAAGTGCCACATATCATAATTAGGTCACGTGACTCCCAAAATTGGTCAACAAGTAGTTTTATGTAACGTGCATTTGAGCGAAATATTTATCAAAAAACTACCATTAGTTAAATGAGTATTTGGTGTTATTCTAGTTCCATCTCAATTCATCATCAAAATAATGAATTTAATGTGTTTTTAATACCTATGATGTCAGTTCCATTTATGCCACCACAGGTGCCACTATGAGCCCACACATCATATACTTTTATCTGCATAATGTTCCTGTGGTGGTATAGGAAGATAGGTGCACAAGTTCAGATGTACATGCAATAACCATGAAAAAAAAAAAAAAAAATCTTGGAATGTATTCCCACAGTGACCTTGAAACAGTCGGTCAAGGTGACCCACATTATGTAATATTTAACTTTCACATGATGCATGTTTGTTACGCATTTTGTAAAATTAGCCTTACGCTTTTTCCAAGATACTGAATTTCATAAATCTCACCACACATCAACTCATATTCCATTCACTTATAGATGGCCCCACTAGTAGTGTACTGGTTTGACACATTAGCCTCCACATATTCTCTACTAATTTTTAAGGATCCGTTGAAACCCAAGCACAGCAGAGCATTTTCAAGTTTTTTCACTTTTCAGACCCTATATTATGTAATCCACAAGGTGGTGCCAGCAAAAATGAAAGGAGCCTAGCTTCTTATTCATTGAACACACCCAACAAATTTCAAATTGTATATGTTATCGTGTTGACAAGAAATCGTTTATGGACAGACAGAACGCATGATGGACAGGCAGACATAAGTGATCACATAAACTCTGAGACTTATGGTCAGTTGAGCTAAAAACTATGATTTTTTACTGTCATGGTTCCAGTCCAAAATATGGTTAGTTGGGACATGGAAAACACACAAAGTACCACTGGTGCCCCAAGACTACTTTGGTGAGTATCACCAATTGTGCATATTCGTGGTAATACGCAGGTATATACATCCATAACGTTAATACGCAGGTATATACATCCATAACGTTGAGCCAAACTGCAAACTGAATGATCATCAATATCCCATACAGTATATCTTTCAAGTTGACTCAATGCAAATGGCAGCCAGTTCTGTATTGTATTTCTATAGCATTCTCCTTTAGCCCATAACATTTCATTTTGCTGAAAGTTTCATTTGTCAAACAATTTCAAAACTAGAAAAAAATTACATCCACTCTCTGTGTACCTTGCAAATTAGTCAAATTACAAATGTTTAACATTTTGCCATGGCCAAATTCTATGATTAATATGTTGATCTGAAGCATTTCATTTTCAAATTTAGGGAAAAAACTTGCAATTACTTTTCAAATTGACTAAATTTACAAGCAAATGAAAAAAACAGACAGTGATTCGGAGTAGTTATCCATGTATATATTTCAGTGATTACAAAATACTTATCAGTATGGACTTCATGGTGAGTCTTTGAGGTCCCCATGGCCAACCAGTGCTTTCCACGTTGGGCCTGAGAAATGGGGGTCAGATCTCCTGGGCTGGGTATTGGCAGCTGAGATGTACACAGCATGACAAACGGAAGATTCAAAATTTAAATTGCCAGTAATTTGCCTCAATTAAAAAAAGAGGTGTCATTGTTCCAAATAAGAAGATCAATTTCTGTAATAGGGCTATGACCATGCATCAGTTTGGATTATCTATACACATGTACAGGTACAAGAGTGTCTGAGAAAAGCTGCAGGCCAAACTTAGGTATTGAAAAAGAAGATGGGAGGGAGGGAGGGAGGGAGGGAGGGAGAGAGAGAGAGAGAGAGAGAGAGAGAGAGAGAGAGAGAGAGAGAGAATACAATGTCTGTTTCTACACAGATATCACAAGTAACCTTTATTTTACTGTCCAGCGTTAACATTGAAAAAACTATATGCACTTCCACACTAAACAGCTGTTTTCCCTCAAAATGATACCAGACTTCCTCCATGGTCATACAGTTGGGGAGATCATGCTTCCTAACACTAGATATGTACAGATTGAACCCATTTCTGTAATGCCACAAAGCCTCATTTTGGCACCCAAAGGTCCATTTTGACCAATTAGTACAGTTCCATATATTTATGAGGGCCAACTCCTCTGTGAAAGGAGTAGTTTCAGGATCACAGTGCATCCAACTTATGAGGACAGCTCATTGGTCATTCCCAGTGTCTGTCAGCTGTCACTTGCCCTTCTTGGATTTCTTTGGTTTGGCATACTTGGCTTCGAGTTGCGAGAAGAAGTCCTCGGCTTGGTTCTGTCTGGACTGCTGTTTGCCGAGTATAAGCGCCTGAAGTGATGCCTCATCTCCAATTCCCATTTCTTTCTTCATCTCATCTGCCTCTGCCGCCTCTTTGGCTGCCTGCAAATGTGACTGGATTTGAAAAAACCTTCACTAATTCTACCAAACATTGTATTCATTTAATTGGTCACGCCACTAAGATACTGTAAATGTACTTTTTTCCGTGTGTATAATTTTCATGGTTTTTGTATTTCACACATTTCATTGAATTTTTAATTTCACTATTTTCAACATAATTGCTATTAAATCAATGTTAAACTGCTATTTCACTGAACCCCCCCCCCCCCATTAAAATCACAATTTCCATTTTTGTAATGACACATCACACCAAACTCCACTGCGTAATGCATAATCATGATAACACTGGTATCAGGGAATTGACAGCCTCCCTGACTGGACACAGGTGTTCACCTGGTAACATCACAAGTGGTTTTAATTTTTAATTGATCGTCAAACCTTTGAAATAGACGCAGTTGTTTTGTACCATTATCAATGACTTTCTACAACTGACTATTGAAGCTGGACAATGCATGCAATGTTCCACTTTGAGCTTACCATTTTTCAAAAACAAATTTGCATAAAACTTGAATGACTCCTTTGTATCCTGCCCATGTGGGATCAAAGCAACTAACTGTAATCAAAACTGATACTCATTGTACACATGTATATATACTGTATAATGATTCTACACACAGACAGCATGAAAGAACAATATATTCAAAAGATCTTTGGGTTGAGACGGCAAGCTCCTGCCTATTTTAAGAGCATAAAGGTCCACATATGACAAAGAACATCATCTGCAGAAGAGACACACTTATAATTGACCTTTAACCCTTTGCCCCCTCACACCGGCTAAAACCAGGTAACGTTCACAAGTCATCTGCTTCAGGGTTTTCAACTAATTTCAAAAGTGATTAAAAACACTTTAAAAATTGTAGACAAGACCTATCAAAATAACATGACCCAGGTTAACAGCTTTCCTTGGCATGGTTCAACCCATGTCAAGGAAAGCGGTTGACTCATTCTTAATTCAAAAGGGAAAGAGTTACGAACAAACAGACCAATGTACATTTGAGGCCTTGGCAGTAATGCTGTTGGCCAATAAGTCCACAACTGTTGTAAAAATCCACATAGGTCGTACAAAGATCTGTATTAGTATTACGACAACTTTAAAAAAGCCTCTACTTTGGCCATGCAATTTATTTAAAAAGTCAGTACCAGTTACATGTTCAACAAAATCAGTTAGAATGGACTTTTTTTTCTCTTTTCATTTTTACCATTATTTGTCACAACGAGGCCAAAATATGACAAAAATTAAATAAAAACCACAACTTTTTCTGGGGTTGGGCTCAACTCACAACCAAGGCAGCAACTGCCTCGAGGCTTTTTCTAACCAGGAAAGCCTTTAATCGCTCTCCATGTGGTTACAGTTATCGCTGCGTAACAGTTAGCTTCCTGTGACATAGACTGGGCATACATGTACACATACCTTTTTCCTTCTTTGCGCTTTTTTTGACTTTTTCTCTTTAGTGAATTCATTGAACTCTGGGAGCTCTCCTTGGTCCACCAGCCCTTGTAAAATTCCTCTAAATCTGTCCTCGTCATCAATACTTGCACAGAGAACAGTGTCCAGGATAAAGTCCAGGTCTCCCTCGCACTCAACATAGGCAGCTTTCAGGTCTTCTAATTCATCTTGTGACCCTACAGGGAAATGCCCTGCTTGTTATCATGACCCATACACATCTAGTACCATTGCCTACTCTATCAAGAAGCCACATCACACTGGCCAATAAGTGTTGACTGTTGGCACAGAAAAACTGTCCACATTTGCCAAGGGGTAAAAAATCTTAAATGTTTTTTGACATATAGCAGTAACGAATTCGTCCATCCCGCATAACATAAATATTCATATACAATGCTTTTCCAGGACAAACTAACAGGGTAATTAAATTAGAAGCATCTGATTTTCCAACAGAAAATCAAAAGTCTTCCCATGTGCCTTTACCAGCTGTCCCCCTTACATATCTTCCAAACTTCTCGTACTAATAATGACAGTGACCAACAAATAAGGTCAAGGTACCCAGGAACTTTTTTTCGAAATTTCATGATCGAAATAAATTTTCCATTTCCGTAAGTCTAATGCTTCCGCAGTAATCATATCTGTAATCCTGTTAAGCTTCAAGCAGGGTTTCTGCGAGAGGGTAAACAGGGTAAAATAGCATACCCTAAAAAATGTCAAGGGTACCTGTGCTTATCCTAAAACATTACCAAAATAGTAAAATTTTGGCATATATTACCCAAAAATACCTCATTAAATCTTTATTTTGAGACTTTTTACTTCAGAATATGAGTATTTGAGTACCCTAAAATTTCACTCTGGCAGAAACCCTGTCAAGTGACCTTGAAAAAAGACTAAAATTCACCCGTCTTCACATAAGAACTAGCCCTTAAAGAACTATCATGCTCTTCAATATGAATGCCCTGACACAAAAACTTCTGGAGTTATTTTGTTGAAGAAATAGGAAGGGCTGATTTTTCCACAGACAATCAAATGTTTTCCTGTGTGCCCTTACAAATTTTTTATGCTAATAATGGCAGTGACCCACAAACAACAATGTGGCTCTTTCACCTTGGAAATGGTGTCAAGATCACCCATCTTGGAATCTGATTGAGCCCTTACAGCAGACTATAATCCTGTAGCAATAAAAAAAGCCCTTGCTCAAAAACTTCTGGAGTTATCAAGTTTATATTGACATGTTGAAGAAAACCTAGACTAAGCTGACTAAATGGACACAAGAGGCTCATGGGCCTTATGCTCTGCTGGCATCTTGGCTATACTGCACCTGCTCATTTCAAAGGTGTGAGTCCTCAAGTGGCTTCTGAACATATAAAGCTTATGCACATTTAATGTAAAAATTGTCTACCAGATGGCACTTCGCTCCACATGTAATCATAGCTTATTTGTGCAACTGCTGTGATGAATATTGTTGCATGTGTCAAGACAACAATGAGTGAGTCCTTGACGATATGTCCTCAGTGACCTTGGGACAGAAGATCAAGGGCATTCAGATTATGTGATACAAGAGACCCATAGGCCTGCCTGGTACTGTGCTGACATTGAAGTCCAAGCTATACCCTGTCATTACAAAATTACCTCTTTCATCTTTACAGGCATGGTGACCTCACAAAAATATGTCAAGGTCACTGGTATTATATACAATTTTAGCTTTGGACATTGTCTGTATATCCTATAAACTGGCAAGCCTAAACCGATTACTTTTCAAGATATGGAACCTTAATATTAAAACCCATTTTGGCTCATAATTTCCATTAAATTATAGGTGGCTCCACTAATATCATTAGCAACTTAAGACTTTGACCTCCTCAACAATCCCACCACATTTGGTGAAGATGGCACCACCAATATCGAAAAGAAACTAGATTTTATACCCCTATAAGTCCTGACAATTATATTGGGCTAACTTGAAAACTGTGGACAGTACTAATATCACAAAATTTTCACATTTTGACCTGTATATTACATAATACTATAGGTAGCACCACCAACACTGATGTCCACAAAGATTTTTATACACTTTATAACTCCTAAACGTTATATAGGCCTATCTCAAGAATTGTGTGGTGCAGAGCATTCATGAGATGACCCCTATATTCAAACTGGCCATTTGACCTTGACCTTCAACTCGGATTAAAAGATTGTCATTTTCAAAATATGCGCACCACATCCAGCTTTCCATATATAGTCTGTTTCTTCAAATTGGGTCATAACTTTTCCAGTTATTGACAAAAATCAATTAATTTAGACAAGCACCAAACTCTGTAATTACTGGGTCACAGTGACCAAAAAAGTAGGTCAACAAGTACAGTTCAATGTATTCTGTATTCAAGTGCAATTTTGATCTGGAGGCTCAATTTTCTTTGCCATTGATGTCCAAGCTACACTCAGCCATTACAAAATCACCTTTTCAACTTTACAGGCATGGTGACGTCCCAAAAATATGTCAAGGTTACTGATATTACACAACGCTCTACCTTTGGCCATGGTCTATATATCATATAAATTTGGTAAGCTTAATCCAATAACTTTTGGGAATATGGAACTTTGCATCTTAAAATATATTTCGGCTCATAATTTCAGTTTAATTATAGGTGGCGCCACTAGTATCATTACCACAATCCCACCACATTTGGTGAAGATCTGCCAAAAATTAAAGATGCTATAGTGTTCACAAGATTTTCACATTTCGACCCCTATATTACATAATAATGTAGGTGGCACCACCAATATTGAAAGGGGCCTAGATTTTTACACCTCCTACAAGTCCTGAAAGTTATGTTGGGCTTACTTGAAAACTGTGGACTGTATAGCACTAATGAGCAAAAGTTTACAGACGGACGGATGTCTCTAGTATGTGACACTTACATACAAACAATGGTCATGAAGTCAGTGGTTAAGCCAAGGTGATTGCCTAAGTCACCTCTACACCCAAGTGATGAAATAGGAGAAAACAACAATGCATGATGGTTTCTGACTGTACACAGACTAGAGAAAATCTCTAGGTTGGTTTAAGTTTTAGGGACGGACAGACATGAGCAATTGCATAAGCTCTGCGACCTTTGGTCAGCAGAGCTAAAAACCAAGTGAACAGGAGACCTGATTCACTGATGTGGCTCTGTGACCCTCAGAATGGGGTCAAGGTCACTTATCATTGAACTTGATGTACCCCTTGTAGTGGACTATATAATACATATAAATCCTAGCTCCAAAACTCCTGGAGTTATCTTGTTCACATTGATATGCTGAAGAATTCCCCAATGTGGCTCTGTGACCTTAGGAATGTACTTCAAGGTCACCAATCTTTGAACTTGACCAATCCCTTGTAAAGAACTATCATCCTGTGCAATATGAAAGCCCAAGCTCAAAAGCTAGTCAAGTTGCCACACCCAAAACCAAATTCATTAAATGTGGCTACTGACCCTGGGAATGTGGTCAAGGTCACCCATCTTTGAATTTGATTGAGCCCTTACAGCGGACTATAACCCTGCACACTATGAAAGTGCTAGTTTAAGCAGTTTTACTAATGGAGTTATTTAGTTCATGTCACGGTCACCCATCTTCAAACTTGGCCAAGTCCTTATACAGAATTATCATCCAGTACAATATGAAAACCCTAACTAAAAAAACTTCTGAGTTATTATGCGAAAACCAAATTCATTAATGTGGCTCTGTGACCTTGGGAATGGGGTCAAGGTCACCCATCTTCCTACTGGAACAAGCCCTTATAAAGGACTATAATCCTGTGCAATATGAAAGGCCTTACTCAAAAACATCTGGCGTTGTCGTGTTCATGCCAATGTGTTGAAGAATTGGCAGAAATGGGCACAACATCAGGCCCCCCCCCTCACCCTTCCACATTGCTCAATCTGAAAATTCCTGGGTTTTTTTTCAAAAATTTTTATCTACAATTTACAAGGCTGACATTTTAGATCAGCTTTTATATGAGAAAGAACACATTATGTTGAAAGCAAGACTTGACTCGTATGCCACATTCAAGGGTCTTTTAAAAAATGTACCATTTTGAAAGGCAGAGCACAAATAGGTGTACCTTTGTATTTTTCTTCAAATTCCTCAATGTCCTTGACAGAAATCTTTGCAAACAATATCCTCCAATACTGGTACCAGTCACGCTCTTGGGACAAGTCATTTTCTTCGTCAACCTCTCCTGGAAATATATACACAGAAGAATGGACCTTAACTAACTTTTCCTTTCCCCACCACCGCAGCAAAAGAAAAAAAATACTCTGCTGACATGCTGATGTGACAACTCAATTTTCGAATTTCCACATCAATTCATTGTCACTAGTTACTAGAGCCTGACCGAACATGCATTTTGAAACATAACTGGGTACTCGGTACACATTACCGATCCCGAACCGGGCCCCCGGTCGGGTTCGGTATATGCAATTCCAACATGCCATAAATTAACTTAGGCATCTTAGGATGCTCATTTAAAGCTTTATTTAAACAGGGGTTTATAGCTGTTACCCTTTTGCACTGGGGCAATACTATTGTTAATGTAATTCAGGAGATTAATGCAACCCATGTGATGCACTTGATTGCAAAGTAGCGTTTGGTGCATTGTTTAAAGTGTATACAAGTGCAACAGGTAACCTCAGTGACCTTCTTATTCAACTTTATTGCCAACATTGACAATGATAACTGAACCCGAACGTTCAGTGACTGTAAAAGCCAAACCCGAGCCGGGCTTAAATCCTGAAACCTGGTAAGCTCGGGTTCGGTTGTTCGGGTTCGGCCAGGCTCTACTAGTTCCTAGACTTCAACACTTCTCACACTCATTATAAGTTGTAGTAATCCGACTCATCGGTTGTGGTAATCTGACTCCTCATAAATTGTGGTAATCTGACTCATCACAGTCAATACTACAGTGCTCCCTCTTTATAACACCCTTCGTTACTTCTAAGGCGGTTTCTGATATAACACAGTGGGTACCGAGGCTCCCATGAAATAGTTTTCCCATTACTTCTATGTTAAAAGTCCCTCTGTTATAAGGGGGTTATGCTATAACACTGTATACCCTGTGGACCCCAACACCAGCGTTATAAAGGGGGAGCACTGTAGTTAGTACTGACTAACTTGACTTATCATAAGCTGTCAACACTATTAAACTCTTCACCCAATTTACCAATTAATCTCAATATTATATACTTCTACTACAAAGTAACACCACACCTATTATACTAGTACAAGACTCCATAGCACTTACCTGACTCGTCATAAACTGCTCTCTTGTCTTTATCAGACAGAATGCTGTAAACTTTGCCTAAGGTTTGAAACTTTTTTGTGGCATCTTCTTTGTCATCCTCAGTAACTCTGTCTGGGTGAACCTTCAGAGACATCCGATGATAACCTCGTTTGACTATTCACAAAAATTTAAATGCATATTTTAATAAAATGTACTCAAATCCTTTATATCACGTTTCACACATAACAGTCATGTGACATGGTTATATTTACCCGATGGGAAATGTGGCATGAAAATTTAATACAGGTCACACTTGTTACCTCAAATACTGTAAATTGTTTTACTTTAGCATGTATAAATTTTCATGGTTTTTGTATTTTTAACATTTCACTGTAGTTTTAATTTCATGTGTTTTTATTTTCACGATTTTGTGCCACCTGTGAAATAAGTGAAAATATGAGTACATGTAAAGCGAAATTAAAGCAATTTACAGCATATGCATGAATTGGTGCAGAATTGCCCTGAAAGTGAATCTAAACTGATCTTCAAAGAAATATTCAGGAAACTTAGGACTTGATACAGTCAAGAGGGGGTAAAGGGTTTTTTACACGGGTGTAATGCACATTTCATCTTTAGAAAGACATGGCAAGTGTTGATGAGAGAAGACCTAATGCACAATGTGCCAAAATGCCTGACCAGTTTCATCCTTTGCCAGGCTGATCAGAGGGTAGGGTGTTCTGTTCAACGCTACAGTAAACATTAAAACTAGAGGACTGTGACAGTCCTGTGCTCAGCTGAACTCGGATTATGAAACTTAAGTGGTCCTGTGACCTTTGAAATAATATCAAGGTCATTTTCTGTGATACTACACATATATTGCCTACTGTAAAAATTAAAATAATTAAAACAAACAGGTGAAGACAAGGAATACGTTAGTCTTTTTTTAATAGACCAGTTCATAGGACTCAGGTTTCTTCGGTTCACTTTGGCCCGAGTTTGGGAAGCACATCCTGCTTTGTTTACATTTTGTGCTTGACCACGCTGGCCGGATTTAACGTGGAAGGATCAGAAAGTAAAACAAAGGATGTGCTTGGGTTTAATGAAAAATCAAACCATCAGCCAACTAAACATGCACATTTCACCACTGATGTGACATTTTAGGTAAAAGATTTGCACTCTCCAGCACAATCCATGCTGTAATCACTAGCGTTAGCCGTGGCATCTGTTGTGAACATATGAAAGCATGGGCCGGACTCCATGGGTGAAAGTTTTTAAAAGGCTCAAAACTGAAAAGTTTAGAGTCACTGCGAGGGCGCAACGTGCCCGAGCGGGGGGAGGCTGTGGGAGGGGGGCCCGCCCCCCTCCCACAGTAGAGACTTTTGGCAAAATTGAAGTTAAAATGGTGCATTCTGGTGCATTTTGAGGCAATGTAGTTCAACTTCCTTTACCTAAGTGTTTTGTATCAAAAAGACAACTTTCTTGCTGTTCCCCTTCAAGTTTTAATATACATGGATCATACTAGATGCCAGGAACAGCAGGACCAACAATCAAACTATCTAGTTGTCATGAGCATACTGTCACTATCAGTCAAATTTTTGTACAGTGTACAGTCAACAGCAGAAGCAATGCACTTTCTCTGAATTAATTTCATTTATACAGTGCCATGCACTACCAAGGTCACAAATGGTCGTTTTTCCACAACAACAAAATAATGACAGTGTTGCCAAGTCCAGGTGTGCATTATATACAATTTTTGATGTTTTGTGTCTACCTGAAAAAAAAAGGAAAGAGTTGTTTGTTTTGTCTTTTTGGGTGGCATTGTTGTGAGATCTACATCAGAGGCCCTCTTTGGTGCTTTGTTGGTTATTTTAGCAGATGAAGTGCTATCAACAGCTGGCTATCAACTTTCTCCATCCAGGCCCGTAATGATCGCCCTTCGTCATCCTTGGCGTCTTTCCAAGCTGCTCGCCACAGATTTTTAAGTCCTGCCTTCTTATCATCGGCTCTGCAGTCACGAGTTCCATCCTTAACAAACTTCATGATGGAGATGATTTTTCAGCACAAAACTCCTCAAAAGTCCTCACGATTTCTTCAAACTTATTCAACAACGCACTGAACTTGAAATCAAAACATCCCACTCACATGTGACCCGCCACGTGGCCGTTTTACGTTAGTTCTCTATATTTTGTGCTGCCCTCTATTGTCGCAAAACGGTTCACAATGCTTTCTAATGTATTTCCCATGTATTTACCGCAAACAGTATCTTCTGTTATTATTTACCGACGAAAGATGGACTATTTACAGATGTTTAGTTCTTACCAAGAGTGGCAAGACTTGGTTTATAAAAATATCATTCCAGATTGACAAAAATATGCACTTGTAAAAGGTTCATGGCCCTGTATTTGAGCCCTACCAACCTATATATTCACATTTTCAGATCTCCCCGGATTTAGACGTTTCACAAGATTGATCTCTCCAGCTCCCGCAAAAACGGAATTCGGTTTCAAAACGGAAAACTTTCACCCATGCGACTCGGCCACTTGCTGATTGGACAATCAGGCCAACAATGGAATGCATAAATAATAAGGGTCCGGAAAAGTTCGATACAAGTCCGTATGAACAGGTCTATTGACGAAAGCTTGCCCGTCTTGGCTACTTGCCTTGTCTTTAATTGACTAAAGGGAGAATCTGATAGATCACTGCAGTTGTCTTACAGTTACTGATTTTGATATTTATCCTGCATCAATACTGACATTTCTGTCCTGGCCCAGGGCAGCAGCTTTCATTTTTTTCTTTTTTAATTTTTTTTTTGAGACCTACAATTTAACCATTTACCATAGCCGGGGGGGGGGGGGGGGGGGGGAACTTAAGGCAATGTGCCTTTCATATTATGAAACACACAATCCATTTTGCATAGCAATTTCATCAGAAAGAGATGGACATTGACAAAATACTTATTGAACCTATCAGCAACATTCTCTGAGTCTGTTTGATTTTGGTCATTGTCTTAAAACATGTTGAAAGTGTTGGGAAAAATGAGACTTGACTTTTTTCTAACTGATATCATTGATTATGATTATTTTCCAGGATTTTTTCACATTAAATGCACTAGTCCATTGTAACCTGCAACCTCCCCCTTCCCTCCCCCTCCCACACAGGGCTGTACATGTGTGCAGGAATTCCCTGATGAGGAAAATCCTGGAGTTCTGCCATAATCTTAACCTAAGATCTCTGGGGCATTTACAAGCCTTTACAAGGGAATTTCTGTGTCAAATGGCAGGAGGGTGGACAAACCTTCATTTTTGGTCGCTTCCTTGGCAAGATCTAGCACTTCATAAAGGTCTCTTGATCCGAAAAGATCTTGACAGCTGTCAAGAAGGCCCGGCATCTTAATTGAGAAAGTTGAAAACAGAAACTGCGTTACGCGTGTACTATTTCAGCTGCGTCTTGCGAACATCTCTTCCGACGAAAATGGCGCGCAATGCTGTCATCGCAGGAGGACGCACATGACAGTCACATGGTACATTGTATGCCATAAACTATCAGGGATCGGTCCTTGCTGCCTGTCAAATAGGATACCTGAGAAAGCACTTCTTTTGGATTTGACGTTATTTTCACCGATTTTTACTACTATTTTATTTTTGCTACAAGTGCAATCAACATATTTTTTCATGGTCAGAAAGGAATGCGGGAGAAATAGGTTTTGGTCTTCCTCAGGCAGCTTTTAGCTAAGTGATTTGTTTTCCATACTCAACGATGATTTTAATTAAATTTTTCTCCTACACTTAACCATTGGTGAACAACGTTCGTCATCGATATATATATATATATATATATATATATATGGGTGAAAGCTATCAGTGTAGAGACTGAATTATGTAAAAAGTAGAATGTCCTGTCCGTCATAAAGCATAGGTAAGTGACATTTTCAGTGAATTTCATTAAAATCAAATGCAGTAAACTTTCACTCATGTATACACATACAAATTTTGTGTGGCATATCAGAAGCTGGGCCAAATTAGAATATTTCCATAATGTGCTGTACCACCATGGAATTCCAATATGGCACGGCCATATCTGAATCGTATTCAGCAGCGCAAGTCAAAACGATTACAGTAAAACCTCTCTAACTGAACACCTCCCTATACCGAACACCTCTCCAACCTGAACACCTTTTCTTGGTCCCAAATATATACTTTCAATGTTATCAAACCTCACTCTACCGAACACTTTTTTCCAGTCTTAAGGTTGTTCGGTACATGGAGGTTTTACTGTAGTTATTGTTTTCCATAATTTATTTCTTGCTTCTACTCAAACATTGAAGTAACTGTGTCCAAGCTCAATTTTGTGCAATTCAAAGGGGCATCAACTGCCATTTTGCTTACTTGTCATTACAAATGGGTCAGAGATGGGTTATAACCTGGATCACCAGTAGGACACACTGGCCTGGGGCCGTTTAATAACCAGGACCATATAGGAATTCCAATATGGTCCAAGACTCTGCTTTTTTTATATATATAATTTCCCTGTGGGTGAATAAAATCAGAAGTTTATCAAATTTATATGGTAGTGTCCAGGACTGAATAGGAATTTCAATATGGTTCAGGACCATACAAGAATTCTAATGTGGAAGCGGAATAGTGGCAGGGATCACATTTCACGAGATTCCAATTTGGCTGCACCGTTTCAGAATTCTGATAATGTGCTTCCCCATTTCAGAAACGTCGCAGATTCCAATATGGCACATAACACATACATACACATATACATACATACATACATACATACACACACACACATACATACATACATACATACACACACATACATACTTACATACATACACACACACATACATACACACACATACATACATACATACATACATGTACACATACATACATACATGCATACATACATATATACATACATACTTTATGATTGCCTATTTAGCTAGAGTGGCCATAATACCCCTTACAACTCACAAACTAGAAGCTAGTGCTCTTCAAGTCTTTAAATCTGTGCATAAGCTTTGACCATTATACATGCTCAATCATTTAAACAAAAAATAAACTTGCATTCTCACAGGAACAAAAACTTAGTAATCTTTCCCAGAGTAAACACAGCTACTTTTGGCCAACAAAGTTTAAAATCTTATGGGCCCAAACTGTGGAATGATCTTCCAAATAAATACAAAAAGGCCACAGACATCAATGAGTTAAAGGGACTCATAATCAGCTGGAGGGTCCCCAGTGCAAATATGCTTTTTGCAAAACGAAACTGATATAAATCTTGAGTCTTCATCAAGTTCATGCCAGTCCCTACTTGTTTTGAGATGCTCATGACCATGCTCTGTTTTAATTTTGTTTATATGGTCGGTCCAGAGCCTGGGTCGCTCATGTCATCTATTTGTACATTTTTTACCGACTTGAAATAAATCTTATCATACATATACACATGTCAGACCATAGAGTTATTATCTGTATAATACCTATATGGTCAGACGTGATCGCTATTTTCCAAAACTGAGTCTGAACACAAGGAAATCCACATATTCATTGTTTTATTTTCATTTGTTACATTCTTGCTCGTGTGTTTATTTTTATTTCGCTTATTTATTTTTGGAAAATTTTTCAACAGACTTCTTTGATGCTGCATTCTAGGAGGGCTTTTTCCAAACTGCACCAGAACATGGAGTTACGCACGTTTACCGTGAAAATATCCCTTGCCTATGTGCTATGAATAATAATGGTTGGTCCCCGTAGTCTTCATTGATTGAAGGGACCTTGCGGCATCAATGCTGCAGTCGAAAGCTGCAAACGCCTAGTTTTGTTGGATCCTCAGGACGGACTTACCTGGGAACTGGCAAGTGCTGATGCATGATAAACGACAAGTCTACATCCCGTGCTCAGCCATTAAGATAAAAAGACAGATCCCCAGCTCAGAGTTATAGACCAGATCAGTCTGGATAAGCAGGGACGAGCGCGTCCCTGGGATAAGGCACCACTGCTGACTTGGTACCAACCAGCCACTATGGCAATGTGACTAAATCTCGAGATCCAAATCTCAATGAGATTCTCATGTCACCTTGCTTTGGCTTGGACATGCATGTCATTGATAGAATTTTGAGAATACTATACTTATTTTTCAAAGCTTTTTTATCAGATGATATGAATTCTGCTGTACTTGGCCACTTTTCTTACTGGATCCACTGCCCCCCAAACAGAACAGCCAAGAACCAAACTGTGACTTAGTGAGTCTGTGTGCAATGGAATGTCACAACGGGTCAATTCCTGTCCAATGCAGTGTTGATGATCACAGTGGCAACAGTTCAAGTAACCAGGGACAATATCAACAACTTTAAAATTTAATGGGGTGGTGTGTGTTAGGGGAGGGGGAGCAGCTAGGGGGAGGTACAAACAATACAACACAATTTGAACAATAAAATAGTTATATACTTGAATTACTCTTGCTCCTATCAACCCTGGTTCTGCCACAACTTTTTTTTTGGTCTAAGTTTACAGTTTTTCTTGTATAACTCTAAAAGTTATTACCTGATTTGAACAAACAGACCATGTATGAAAAGCTGGATGCGGGGCACACATTTTGCAGAACATAGCAATTTTTTAGTCTGAGTTGAAAGTCAAGGTCAAATAGCCAGTTGGAATGTAGGTGTCATCTTGTGAATGCTCTGCACTCATTTTTTATTTTAATTTTTCAGGTCAGGTTTTGTCTTTTTGTAAGAAAAAAAAAGTATTGTTAAGAAAATATGCTTGTTTCTTTGAGAGTATTATTTTACTTCACTAAGGAAGAGAAATATCAAATTACATGAAAGTTGATTACTCAATTTCAAATGAGATGAAATTAATATGATAAGATTTATAACCCCCCCCCCAAAAAAAAAAAACATCTGCCATTTACGGTCTACCATCAGACACTGCCTGCTCCACAGTGCATCTTAACTGTATGGAAATTGTTCTCTTATTTCGGCTGTTCTGCATGCAGATGATGGGGTAACCAGGTTGTATTTATGTCAGAAGATGCTTGAATATAAAAGAATAAAATGCATCTGCATCATTTTAAGTATGAATACAGGAATGCAGGACTTTCCATTCTTTTGTAAGATACCTTTCCCTTTGATTTTTTAATGAATGTGCAGGAATTATAAAGCATGTGATCTTTAAAATCTTGCCTGCTTGTACTTTATCCTACCTTTATATGTTTTCTGATATTGAAATTAAATGGTTATAATTTACAGTTATTTTACTTCTGTAGATCCATCTGTTTTATGGGAGCTGTCCTAACAATAGTTTATTACTAGATACTTCATTTTTTTTAAAATCTGACATAGAAGGAGTAAGGTACTTACCAGCAGACAATTAAGAAAGATACCTGCCATGTACCCTTTTTCAGCTTGTACAAGTGTATGAATGTCAAGCACATAGTGATTGATCACCTTGATAACGCAATATTATTGCATCATCAGTAAATGTACGTGTACTTGTTTTTGCATGCATAAATTTTCATGGTTTTTGCGTGTCACATATTTCATTGAATTTTTTAATTTTACTGTTTTCAATATAGTTCCTATTTAATCAATGTTAAACTCCCATTTCACAGTATTTTTATTTTCATGGTTTTGTGCCATCAGCAAAGTAAGCGAAAATAAAAATACAGCAAAATAAAAGCAATCTACAGTATTACACAGTCTAATTTTCTATTCATATGCTTGACATTGCCACATAATTTTTCACAGCAAACATTCACATGTACACCTTCTTGTCATTGTACCCAAATTGCCTGCTCGTGGATTTTACACTGTCTTTATTTCTTGCAGGGAACAGTGCCAAACTCTAGCTGACCTTCTATACATATCTACGCTGTAACCATGACACATGCCTTGTACCTGTACACTTCAGGTTTTCTGGTACCAAGCCATATTTTCTGTACACAGACTTTACAGCTTCTCCAGCTCTGCTGTTAAGGTCAGTTATCAGGTGACGTGTACCTTAATTGGCAACACATCTTTTGTATTATAAAATTGTTCAAAATTTTCCCTGCACCACCAGAATTCCTCAATAATTGTTTCATCCATGGGTGGGAAAATTGGCTGCGAGTTTGGCTTCATGGTGTGGGCAAGCTGGTCTGTACAAATTATGTTTTCTGGCATGCATTTGACCAGCTTTGCTTGGTTTATTTTTCATGGTGATCCTCATAATGCTCTTTTTCAAATTTATTTTTCACACACTGTAAATCAACATGCTGAGCTGCAGGCTGGAAGGGTGTCTTTCCACCACCAAATGTTAGTGCATTGTTGTTGTAATGATATCATTTACTCTGTTGGAACTTGCTTGCAATTGACTTTTTGGCAGGAGCTGGAATGTTCATATGAAGCAAAATACTTCTCAGTCTTAGCTGTGCTCAGGATATACTTGTCATAAGGCCAGCTTGAGTTGCCAAATTAACATTTGGTGCTTTCTGAGTTGGTTCAGATGAATTATCCATTGTGACTTCTTTGTACAGTTTCTCTTTATTGGAAAGGAAACCAACATGCTGTACATTTTGGTGACTCCCCCCAGGGTTAGGCCCACTTTTTAGGGGGCTGTACAGACTTGTCATTCCATTTCTTTCAAAGGGATTTTTGCGTATTACCGCTATTTTCAACTTCTCCAGAACTATCTCTCAGGTTGTGCTGAAACTTGGTGGAAATGTACCTTCCAGAAAGGTCAGATAAAGTTCCATTGGTAGTGATATTTTGGTACCCTGATTTTTTTGCACATGTTTTTCAATTTAGGTACATGTAATGTCTGTTTAATTCATTCATTCCTATTGATTACTACTTGGAAGTCAATGGGGATTGCTATGGTAATTCATATTTTTAGCTTCTCCAATTTAACTGTCAGCCAGATTCACTTCAAGCATGGTGGGAATGTACTTTAGGTGGGTCTCAATTGAGTTTTTTTCAATGGTTATACTTCCGTCATTTTATTTATTTTTTTTATGAATTTTTATGTTCATTGTTAGGTAAAATCTGAAAAGAAAAAAAAATCTTCTCCAAAAGCACTTAGCCAATTCCTTTCAAGGTTTTTGTGCACATTTTTGGAGACTCTTAGAGCTTAATTTGTTTGGTGATGCTGTAGCTCTTTAAATATGTTTTTTATGAATTTTAATCTTTTTTATTTTTTCACTATTTGTATTTTGTCTCCTAAAGTGTGTGTTGGATTCTCTTCAAACTTGGTGAGAATGTACAAAGACGCAATCTGCACTAAATTTGTTTGCTACGTGGTGCTGCTGGCGTTTCCTTATTTTAAATCAATTATTGAAATTAGAAATTCTTGGTGAGGGTTCACTTATACATGTTAGCATTGTTGCTATTGGAGTAGCAGCAACTGTGACATATTAGATCATGTCTTGGTAATTGTGAATCATAGGGCTGTGCCTACTGTTAAACAGTAACAGGAAGATACAGTGCCCATTTTGCTTTCGTGTACTTTTGGTGAGTGGGTGTGTCAGCACCTTTGCCATGGCAGAAATCATAGCATTTGAGACATTGTGGCATGCATGCGAGAAATCAAGCATGTTGATGTTCACAAGGCTAGCACCTAAAAAAAGGGGGCACTTGGCTTGAATGGAAATGTGCTATGCTTGAAATTTTATGCTCTATGCCAGGGAAATAATGGATGGTTGAGCATATGGCCAGACTGGGAAATATCAAGTGCTAGGCCTACCATATTGGTACCGTACTGGGCAGCCTGGTGTGAAGCGGGCACTGCGCCACTTTCTACGCTGCCAATTAAAAACAGATATTTCAGGGTATTTGTACATGTAGGTGCAGTGTCCAGCTTCATTTTCGCTTGTTGATTCGTGTACATGTAGGCCTATGCAGAAATCGGGGATGTCATTTCGTTGGTGAGTGGATTGACAGGATTTATGGAATTACATGTACTATTTTATCACTTTTTTTTCTTTAATTTATGCCTACAAGTACAGTGGGGATGTGACTTTTTGTCTGGAGATCCTGCAGGCCAAGGCAGCATGTGGATGTTGTTGTCATTCAGTACTGTTTACTGACTCTGGCAGTGTGGGGGGTCTGGCGTTATCTTGCTGGAAGATTAAATCTGGATGTCGCTGTGTCCATTGTACCACTGTAGGGAGAATCTTATTCACATAACACCTGTCAGTGAGGGGACCGTTCACCCTAATCAGGTCAGTTCTTCCTGCTGCGGTGATCACTGTCCACATCTTTACGCTGCCATCTCCATAGCAGTCATGGTGAATTTTGTTAATTTCAAAATGATTAATTGGGACAGGGAGGACATACCTTGGCATTATCATTAGTACTGATTTTTGCACTTGGGTAGCCAAAGGTCAGCTTTTGTTTCTTGGTGTCATGTGACTAATCCGAAATTTGGGCGCGATTCAGTCTTTGTGTTCAGTACCTGATTTTCCAGCAGACTGAACAGACTGTCTTTCCTTCCCTCCCTCCCAACCACAAGGATGAACTGTATTATGGTTATTATTTGTTAATACTTTTTATTTATCACCGTTATACGAGTTTTTCAGTGTTGCCTTTTGGTTTTTGTTCAAATTCTAATTTAATTTATTTTGTTTAATTCTTTTGTTTGCAACACTTTCTGTCTGCTCAGCCAAAAATAAAATATTGTAATTTAAGTTGTTTTTGTTGTGTTGTTTTATTTACATGTTCAGTTACAAGGTATTGAATTCTGATCTGGAGTAATTCTGTACAGTGCATCCTGATTCCTCCTGCAAATTTCTGTGATGCCATGCAGCAAAATCATCCATCTTCATCTATAATATACATTCTGATGAAAAAATAGCAGACAGTTTGCATGTGTAAAAGGATGTGACGGTGGTTCAAGGATAAATAGGGTGGAGAAAAAGGCTTGGTGCCTTGGGTGATGCCACTGGTGAGGACCGAGGTTGAGAGATTACTTCATCACTGGCCAAACAGCCAAATTTATTTTGTGACCCAACACAAAGTGAAATGCTATGGTAGCAAATGCCAATGGCATGTTCTTGGAATCTTGGAATGCTATGACAAATAGCACAGTTTAGGGTCACACAAGAATTCTGGACAAGAGTCTTAGGTGGTAAGTGGCTGGGGGGGGGGGGGATCTACCTCTATTAGCTGTACCCTTGCACAGGACTGGCACAGTATTCTTGTTCAAGGTCAGACTTATAGGCACTCAAGTAAAAGACTCTTAATTCAAGATGTTTCAAAGAAATCAGCCACAGCATAACAAATGTACCAGAGATGTGAATCAAATGTGGAATTTGATATTACACATTGTGGATGACCTTGACCTACATACTTTCTCAGGGTCACAGGGCACTTGTATCTCAGGAAATAGAATTTTTTGCAATGGTCATCTAATTATGTGTGAGCAGAGCATTATGCCCATAGGCATCTTCTCTCTCTCTCTCTCTCTCTCTCTCTCTCTCTCTCTCTCTCTCTCTCTCTCTCTCTCTCTCTCCCTCCCTCCCTCCCTCCCTCCCTCCCTCCTGTTTTCATATTTTTTGCAGGTGGAACAAAATTCAAAATAAAGCTTCAATGAAAATGTTTGTATTAAGTTTCATATTTTTAATGTGCATTTTACAGCAGATTTAAATTTATTTGGGTGTTCTTCCTATAAAATCTATGTGAACATATGGTTAATTAGAAGAATGTCTAAAATAGCAAATTTAAATCTGTACTAAAATGTTCAAAGTTAAAAAAAAATGCCAAAAATTATACATGCAGAAGTAAGCAAGCAATCTTCAGAGTGCATTGGCATGTACTGAGTAAGAGTCAAAATGACTGGTAATCTGTTTGACTGGTTTTCTCTTTACTAGTCATGATTCATCAGGAACAAAAATGTGCAGAATACAATTGTCGTCTTGTAAGTCTGGGTTACTTCATCTTTGTGATATTTTAATAAGTGATAGATATATGAAATGATTTCATTATGCAGGCCTTTAATTCTTTCCAGGTTTCCATACTGATCTGTGGAAGGGAACATTTTCAGTCTAGTCATGACAACCTGCTTGAATGACTATGACTACGGCAGTTTTTCCATTGATGACTTTGTGCCAGACCCTGCGAGGCCGGGAGCCCGAAGTGTACCAGTTGTGTCCACTTTAACTGACCTGACGGCGCGGGCCATTACGTTGAATCGCATGGTGGACACAGCTGTCCGGTTTCTGCCTAAAAGTTTTGCTCCTCTTCTCTTTGTGGCTGCACTAGAGGTAAATCTAAGAGTTCATAGAACAATTTTGAAAGTGTCTTGTACATTAGGGGTCAGACCAAATTTTCAACATATTCAAATTGGCACAAAGAGTACTTTAAAAACGTTGATTTTTGTCAAAAGGAAGAAGCTGTGAGATGCTCTCTTTCATGACTATATATGTATGTATGTATGTATGTATGTATGTATGTGTGTATATATGTATGTGTGTATGTATGTACGTATGTACGTACATACATATGTATGTATGTATATATGTATGTACGTACATACGTCTGTATGTATGTATGTTCATATGTATGATGTGTATGTATGTATGTATGTATGACATGTTTGTATGTACTTACATACATACATATAAATGTGGGCTTGGAGCCTGCAATAAAACCTTTGAATTTAAAATACATACTATTTCTTGAAAAGGCCCTGCCAATAATACTGTAGGTATGATATACATATGTATATTTATTACAGTTGTGCTTGTCTAAAAAGAAAATCAGTGTGTCCATAAAATGTGGTCCAAATGATTGGTATCTTTAAGTGCAAAAGCTCAACAGTTTGATGCATTCCACACTCAGAATTAAGATCACACACCGAGGTCAGTAGTTCTCCCAGACTTGAGGGTATGGGTATTTTACACAGCACGCTTTGGGGGCATTGCACCCAAAGTGCACAGAGGAAAGCTTTGTCCAATCATAAACTGAGTCTCACTTACAAAGCGGGATACCATATCTATGTAGGGACAGGGCAGATGGTATAGAGGGGAGAAGACTGGGTCCCTTTTACAAAGCTGAAAAAGATTTCCCTGTAGCAACAGGACAGGTGGTATGAGCGGAGTATACACGGAACTTTGTGCCACAGGCAATGTATGTATGCTTATTGACCAGAGTGACAATTGTGCTAGAAGTTTAACTCTTTCAGTGCCACATTTTGGACTGAGTCAACAGTTTCCCAAAGCATGCTGCGGAAAGTTGTTGACCTTGACTATTATATTCTATGTAACTATAGGCCTGCTGGTACTCAAATGAAGGATCTTTGTACAAGGAATGTGAATGTAGCATCTGTATTATAATTCAGAGCAGCTTATTTTAAGTATTTTGACTTCAGATGCAGTTGGCACTAAATGAGTGAAATTTAATAGGGGAGTAGGCTTAGGTGATAGGATTCAATTAAAGATTAACCTGGTGTGTAAATTGGTGGTCATAATATTGAAGTCTCTTTATAGAGGCAGTCTTAATTGCTATACTTTATTTACATAACAATCACATGATATGCCAACATTATACATATATATTGCATATATTATGCCTCTGAAGGAAAAGCCAAGTTTTCAAGAAAGTCTTAAGCTGGTCTCAAGAGGACAACAGAAATGGGTGCCGGACATGGTACTAAGACTTCTGGAACATTGGCCAACAGAACAGCTGAGGTAAGTGGTAATGTTACCATGGTTACATCGTCTTATCACGGTTACGTGGTGTTTCCATGGTTACACTGCTTGCACATGTACGCTGACATGAACGTACTGTTGCACGAGAATGGGCGGTTTAATTCGGTTTAAAGAAGACAATGGAAGGAATCATATGGACTTCCTCAGGTCCCTGTCTTGAGTGGTTTTCTATTGTATACGTACATGTAATTTCCATAAAATAAGAGAATAAAACCTAAATAATTAATGTGAAGGCAATCAAAGTGTCAAGCCAGAGTGAACCCTGCTGCAAAGCAGCTGGATGAGTCCTTGAGGAAATGGACTTTTCACAACAGCAGTGTTCATAGTGCAGCCAGCAGATGTCTCCACCTGTTTGATCCACTTGTTTGTGCTACTAATTGTTCATAAGGTTTGGCAACTTGGTGTCGCATAGACCAGTACTGCTTGGCACTGTTCTTGCCCTGATAATCAGAGAAGGGACGTGACACTGGAAAATGTGCCACAACAGGCTGCTCCATGGAGACTGAAGTTCTGAAAAGTAGATTTCTTCAACAACTCATCCCGCTCCTTCGTGCCATTCTGACTTGACGCTATGATAGCCCTGACATCCATATGCCTGTTTTAATTAATATGTTATTGAATGCAAATTATATATTATAGAAAACTGACCAAGAGAGGGACTTGTGAAAGTCTAGGAATCATAATACAGATAAGGAGTTTTTGCATGGAGTAAGGTCACTGCATAAAGTGGCAGCTAGTTTATTTTTAAATACATTTGGCAGACAAAGTTACAAAGCTCTCACACAATTGGGCTGGATGACCGCTGGACCATAGAACAAAGAATTATTTTCAAGAATGCAGTAGTAGTATTGAAAACTGTAAATGGTTTATTACCTCGCTAAATGTGAGAAATGATGTTCAGCTAGTAGCATACCAAAAATACCAGATCTGTGATCAACAGCAACTTGTATCTCAGACCTTTGCTTTTGGGTCAAGTGTTTCAGAAGTTTTGGTCCCGTTATGAATATATAGACAAAATTACCTGAGTCGTTCATCTGTCAAACCGAATCCCCCGAGTTGTTTGCCTGCCTGTGCGCCTGATCACCCAAGCGCGAAGGCCATTTATATCACTTGTAACATTTTATTTCACTACATAACATGGGACTTTGACACAGTCATGCCACGCGTATAAATATAAAATTTAAACAACAAAGAAAAGCGGTCGACCACAGGCCTAATGGCGGATTTTTTTTGAACGGCCGTTGCTTCAGACAAAAATCTCGACGAAAAGACACTTTTTTATTATTTCTATATGGAATTAATTTGGTGGAGAGGAGAATTGGAAGGTCATGTTGACTTGGAATGTTGCACCAGCAAACATTCCAAAGTATGCACCCGTGGAGCTCAACTGACTGTTGGCCGTCAGATTTGGCCCGTCAGTGCATCACTGACGGCAGCATTGCCCAAAGGAACAGGGCGATGGCTCCCTGCCACACCAGCTGGGACAAATGATGAAGACAGAGTCTGGGGAGTGTTTTGGACAGATGTTAGAGATCTCTGAAAAGAAGAATAATTTCCCTGGAGAAGGCTGCACGTGGCGTGCTGTTGATTTTGGCTTACTGTTGCATAATTGTTCACAGACTGCGTATTTTTGTGCCCCCTCAGCTGTTGAATAATGGTCGGTGGCCGGGACACTTGGATGTCAAAGTCGACTGCACATCGTGCGTCTCACAGAGTGGTCGTTTTTACTGGTAACCATCAGTCCTGCATTTTGGCCCTAGTTTGCATCACAGAATCAAGTTTATTCTTACCCGTGGGCTGGGATTTATACCACGGACCATCAGGTTTTCGGCCGTGATTTATGGCAAGGTTATTATTATATAAGGCGAGTTTGGATATACCAAATATGGAATTGATTCCTTCCATATTTGGAAACCTGTATCTCTGATTTTACAAATATGGTAAAAAGTAGTCCCACCCATGGGATATGGTCAACAATTTCACATAGGCCATATCCCATCGGTTTTCAATGTAATATGGTACAAAGTAGGGGATAAACTTATATACACCTGTGCTGATTGGTGTTAAAATGTAAATAATAAATTTATAGCAGCACCAACTATTTCTATGCAGTAAACACATTTATTAAAAAGCATGTTGTGTATATTCCCCTTGAATTTCATTGAGCTTTCCAGAACCTGGAAATAACAAGCATATGATATACCTACATATCCATGTGAATATATAGAACTAAACAAGTAAATTACTTTGCCTTGTTGGACATTGCCATAAGACTTAAATGTCAGCATGGATTTTACTAAAAAGACCACCTAAAATAGTACTCTTTTCTTAGCACAAAATGATCTGGGTTTATCATACTTGTCCAGGTAGTCTAACCTATGACATGGTTGTTTAATGCAGCCTAAAACTAACATCTTCACTTTTGTTCAGCTTTCATGTGGCTCAAAATGGTGACATCCTGTGTGAAAATGACTTAACTGTAAGCTTAAAGTTAATACAAATCCTTAACTATCCAGTCTTGAGTAATGATATTTAATTTACCTGTTGTATTACATGTATGCAGAAAATAGGCCTGATATAAGGAGCTTGATTTGTGCCGTCTCCCCTCTTTCAGGTTCAAGGACGTGTGGCCATCTCTTAGAGGGAAACCTGAAAAAACAAATTTTTTTGTGACATATCTCTTTACTGGTCTCAAATTCCTTCGGTCAAAGTCTGTGACCCCAGGAAAGCTGCAGTATATAGATCTCGTGGGGCTCTCAATGGGTGAGTATGTCTTTAAGACTTGATGTACATGTCGCAGTTTTAACCCTTTCTGCTCAAATCACCCAAAAGTATTTGGGTTAAATTGTCATCTACTTTGAAATTGAGCAAGACCTGAAGACTTACAGTCACAGTGGTGACCTTGACTTTATTTACAAGGTCACAAAGCCACTTACTAAAATTTACTGTTCACTTGATAACTTGAGGACTGTCTGAGCAAGGATTTTGATGCTGATGGTCCTCTCCGTGGGCCAGATTTACACATTACATGAGTGACCTTGACTTCAGTCCCAAGATCACAGGGTCATTAACGTGGCTTTTATTGATCACTTGACTTGAAACTGTTTGACCTAGGCCTCTGACTGGTAAGCCATTTGATGTTTGTGCTTGAAAAGTCACTTTGACCTAATTCCAATGGTCACAGGACCACTAGATTCATTTGGTGCATGCAAGGTCAGCTGAGCACAGGACTGTCACAGTGTCCTCAAGTCCTCTTGTTTCTATGTACGAAGAACTTTAAGAATTGAATGAAACCAAAACATCTGTGCATACTATCAATGTTGGTCAGTCAGTCTCGATATAAAAGTCTGCTGTATGCACCAAAATTTTGCACCTCAAGACTCAAATACTTTTATTTGACCATAAAAGACAACAATTTGTACAAAACATGATAAAAATTACAGGCCAGGAGACTCTCATTAAAGCTATTTGTAGCTGCTAGAGCGACCTCAAATTTATGGTGAACAGATGAAACAGGAGACATTTTTTTATTGCAAAGTCAAAATAGGAATTGTGAAGTACCAGTGCAACTTATTTTGTGCCAAAATTTTGGACAGTTATCTTAACTAGCAGCACCATGTTCGCATATAATATTTTGTAGAAACAAGTTGAGCCCAATCAGACATGTATATTAGAAGTGTTTGATTGTCTCAAATTCCCACAAGCCAAGCAGTCCTAGCCGTATACTAAAAATGTTTTTGGTAAATTAAAAGAGTTTACATAGAGGTCATAAACAAAAAATAATCAGCATTAGGTTACACCAATTGTTGGAGGTATTCATCAGAAACTGTGGTCACGTGCTGCCTCCTATCCTGCAACAAGGAACTTGACAGGATGAAGGGCACATGTATTCAGGAGGGCAAAATGTGTATTTGTAATAAAAGATAACAAGCAATCTAAGAAAGCAAAAGCATGATGAAGGTCCTTCATGTGGTTCAAAACATAAAAAGTTGCTGAAAATATTCAGAATTTTCATTTGATTAGCAGAAAAAGTGTAGCTTTCACATTTTTTAGAAACAAAATTGCTGCAAGTGTCCTCATCATGGCGGAGCCATAGTTCCGTTGGCAAGCAACATAATTAGCAAAAACAGGTCCGCAGTGATCTATGAATTCCTCCTACTACACAACTGTAATCTAAAAGCTAACCAAAAACAGAATTATTAGAGGCCCAAGTGAATTTTGTGACCAGAATCGAAAAGCTACAGTAAATACATGATGAAGAAGTAGCCGAGATGCCTGGACAACTGTTCCTGTCGTTCATCAACTCTTTATATACATATAGGTGCATAGCATTTGCATAGGATACAACCCAACTGTCTAAAGTTGCAATTGTCTGAATTATTATAATGATCCCAAGTGCAAATTTTCTGGTTTGAACTTCAAGGCCTTTCATTAAGGACCAGCATATTTTTCATAAAAGAAAATGAAATGGTCAATATGACAATACCTTTGCGTGGCACACTTGGTGTGTGGTGCACTTGAAACGTACCAAGGCAAGCTATTGACTCCGTCTGCTAGCACTAGACGGGTTAAGGCAAGCTGACATGTTGCTTAATGTATCAACATGTTTCTTGCATTCAGTATGTGATACCCAAAGTCCTGGTCTGAGAGAAATCTCAAACGATACAAAATGTCAATATTTTACTCTCCTTTTAATAGTTTAAGATCAATTATCTGCAAAGTGTAGATCTAAACTACAGGTCTACATGTATGTTAGGGATGGTTCAACATTATCATCATTTTTAAATTAGTACTTAGGGTACTAAATTTCATGACCCCCCTCCCTCCCCCCAAATTAGTACTTTAAAAATGATGATTTTCCCCCAAAATCATAGCAAAATTGCACAAAACTGGCCAAACATTGACCATCATTTTCCATATCCTGTGAAAGTGTACAGACCCATTTAACCTCCTCCCCCCTTGTGTACTGTAAGTACTAATTCAAAAAAGATGAAAATGTTGAACCTTCCCTTACTTAAATGGACTATGAATAGGATAATTACAATATACATGTACACATAACATGCAATATGAATGCAAGACTACATGTTAAATAAATGTATGAACATTACACTGTGATTTATGAAATACTTGAAATGTTGGGTTTTATTCTCAGAGCATCAATTTTTACCTGTCCTTTCTTGTAGATCTACAAACAGTCCAGAACTTGGTTGTTGAAAACACGCTTCCGTTTTATAAAGATCACAATGTCTATCAAATTTTGGAATCAAGCAAAGGTAAGCAGTGAAGTGTAGTCAACTCTCAGTGTGGTACTTGCCTGCTTAATATATTCACTATTATTAGCAATAGGCAAGGACAAGAACAGAAGGTTCAAGAACTGGCTAAAAGAGGGCACTGCAGTCAGTGGAGGGCGAGGGTTGTGTATTCCCATTACTTTACATTGTAATTTGCAACTTATTAACTTGAAAACTACGGCACACAGAAACACCAATCAGACAGTAAATCTAGATGCATAACTAAATACCTCACAAAAATCGTATAACCACAGCTACAAAAGCGACTGGTTTATTAAAGGTTGCTTTAACATGTAAACGAATGTGAATATGCAACTCTAGCCCTCCAAATGTTTGTGTATTCAGTTGTGTATTGGGAGGGAATACATACCTTGGATCTAAGTCTGACCTTTCCTGTTGTTGTATATTTACATATCCACCATGTATTGGCTCTGTGTCTTTCATCATCACCACTACTTTTACCAGCTTTAAGTTATGATTGGTGGATGAGGGGGGGGGGGCGTGGGTAGGTTGGGTTTAATGCTTTTATTGCCAATACATGTACGAGACATCCATATAAATTTCCCGCCGCAAAGCATGGGTTCTTGTCTGTCAATCATCAAAGACACATGGGCATATCACTGTCACAAACAGGGCTAGATACCCCTTTCTCACAAAATTAGTGTTGTTTTTAGCGAAATTTAAGTGTGCAAATGCCAAAGTCATATATTCATTGAGTGCTTCCTAAACTGGATATAAAAAGAAATTTCCATCTGCCTGTACTAAGTATTTTTAATTTCCAAAAATCTTCGTAGTGTCCCACTAGCCTAACAGGCAGCTGTCCATATCTTGCGAGGCGAGACTGTGGTTACTAAGGCAACCAGGTATGCAGTTGTGGCGGGAAATTATTATGCATGCCTCGTGTGTCGACCAAAGTCAATGTCCTGTGAATTGACATTATGATGCCAGATTTGTGTTCTTTGCAAGCCGGCCTTTCATTCCTGGTAACAGAGTGCCTACACTTACAGACACCACACAGACTGCTCAGGTCAACAGCTGTCTCCTCCACACTGTGCACAAAGCACATTTAGGACAGATGTTGACTCAGTCACAACTTGGCGCTGAAAGAGTTAAATGTGGAGTAACATAATCTGGCAGACATTGAACACTTTCCCGCTAAGCTCGTCCAAAAGCACCTGGATGTAAATTTGTCTTCTACCGTAACGATTTTGATTAAATTTTTCGGTATTAAAAAACATTTTTGCTGAGAATTGTACAGAAGACCATTTGTGATGGCACACCCCAGATCAATTGGTTTCAATGGTGCGGGTTGGCTGTGCCCAACTCGCACTAAGGAAAGTTATGTGACTCAATCGTACTCTGACCAGGAATGTGTTATGGACAACTTAATACCAGTGCACAGAGTGTTTTGTGGATCAGAGATGTATATGTATGTAAAAGCACTTTGTTTTACATTTATAGCTGGTTGATCTTGAGTGCATGTAATCCTGACTTATGATATTTTTGTATCATTTGTCCAGTTAAGCTGGACTCTGGGTTCATTTCAGTGACCTGGAAAGCTAAGAAACAGAACGAAAATCATTATTACATGTACCACCAAACTGCCATTACATGTACCACCAAACTGCCTTTACTTGAACAATTTAACTCATTTCTGCTGCACATGTCATGAAAGTTCTTCGCAAAGGCTTGCATCAGGTCAGTTTTATCTAACTGTTTGACTTTTTTCTATTTTACAGTGTTTAAGGATCTGCCCGTGGAAGTCAATCAAGTGTTCACATCACAGATCTATAGAGAGTGGAGCATAATTTGTACAAATCTTGGACACTTGACATCTTCAGGAGAGAGTTTCTACCCAAGAAAAAATGGTGATGGACTGCACAGAAATTCAGGAAAACAACTAAACACTAAGCATATGGATGCTTCATTAGGTCTGTTGTGACACAGGGCTTGCTCTGGTCATAAGTCAGTTACTAGCCAAATACTAAATTAAACATTTGTTTGGTTTGGGTGAAAAAAATTGTAACTGGTCAATTTCTGTTGTGAAATAATAAAAGGTATGGGTATGTTTAGCTGGAGCCGTATAGCTTACCTGACTTGTCTGTCAGTTTAGCCAGCTTAGAGGATGGGTCTGCATCTGTTGTCCATTCATCTTGTGTCATCTGTCCACAATCACATTTTTTCAACTTCTCCAAAACTGTTGGCCACATCAACTTCAAACTTCTATGGGGATCTGCCAGGAGTCAGCCTCCACTGAGCTTGTTCAAGTGGTTACACTTATGTGACTTTAAGATTTTTTTGGGGGGGGGGGGGGGGGGGGTTTGGGGGGTTGTTTTTTTTTTTGTTTTTTTTTTGTTTTGTTTTTGTTTACCACATTTGTAGAAATTCTCTCTGAAACTGCTCAGCTATTCACTTTGAAATTGCATACAGATACTTCTAGGGACCCCTAGACCTTAATTTGTTCAACAGGTGGCACTGTAATTTTTAGCCCTTCTGACCATAGGTCAGAGAGGTTATACTGAACACTTGATTTCCTCAAAGCAAGGGTCGAAATTAGCAGTAGCATTGGCAGCATTTGCTACCAACTTTTATGATCTGCTACCTATATTTGTTGTGTGGTAGCAAACGTTTGCTGCCAAAATTTTGCAGGTCAAAAAACACAAAATAGGTTTCTGTCAAAAAGTGCCTCAGAGAGCATCAATTTGCATGCTTAATTTCAATATTTTCGGGGAGGGGGGGATGCCTCTACACACCCCAGGTGGGCGCTTGCCAAACCCTCCTGATTTGCTACTCTATTCTCAGATTTGCTACGAAAGATTAAACTTGGTAGCAAACCCTTGCTACTGGTTGAAATCAGTTAATTTCTACCCCTGCAATGGACCTCAAAATAGAATTTCTGAAGTTTTACTTTGCAGAAATAATTCCAGGTAATATTCAAACATCTTTGGAAAAGAAAAATCAAAGACTGAGTAAAATATAACTGAGTGCACCTCTTCGGGGAAACTTCAGATTAAACAGTTGGTACTATCAATTGCCAAAATTACAGAAAAAAAGTACATAAGTATTGTTGAATAAAAAATAAAAAAACAACCTAAAGAGTCAAGTAAACGTATTCAAACAACACTCTTTCACCTCTGTAAAAGGGTTTTAAGTAACCAGTTATATTTCTTCACTGCAAATCAGGCATAAAAAGTCAACAGAGCTAATAAAAAGACTTGTCTCTGTATTACTGTGTTGTTTTCAGGGAAGTCCATTGTGGTGATCATGGATTTGGCTACTGTCTGTCTCAAAGGACCCGAAGGCGAGTCCTTTGCCACATTCATTACGTCCCAATGCTTGAGGGATTCTGCTGCAGTTCCTCTGTGCTTCTATGCAGCAAAAGTCCGAATCCAGTAAGTTTTCATCGTATTTATTCACTTGATGAATTTATCAAAGCACCTATTTTGGGCAGGAAATTCTGTATAATAAAAAATTTTCATGAGGGATGAATATTCCGGAATTTTTCCGAGTAGACCCTATTCAGGAATATTAAACTCCAAAAATAATTTTGACAGATTAAATCTAGTAAGGTCGCAACAGATTAAATCTAGTAAAGTCACGATAGAAAAACATCTTTTGCATAGTACTTCAATTAAAATATAATAAAACTTCCACGCATACCAATAGGAGGTCTCATGCAATGAATACCTTTTTTTTTGGTGGTGCCAATTCTGGAAAATAAAACCCACAAATATCTCTTTTGAGGATTTTATGTTCAGGAATATAAGTGATTAATATACAGTATTCTTTCAATATGACTGAAATTTAAAGCCTATAAAGAAACTGGGTCACTGTTTACTATAAAACACATGGACAACAATTGCATAGGTTACATGTAGCCTAAAAATAATGAGAAAGGTGAACATTAAGGGCAGTTGTTCAAGTTTCATGATTCAAGTAGACACGAAAAAACAAGTAAGTTTTACATGATAAAAACTTTCTTCAAAAAAAAGAGGAAAAATTGAATGCATGACATAGCAAACTTGTCTTCCCATGTAACATTGAATATGGTTATTAAATATATATATATATATTGGCTTATAAAAAGAAAATTAATGTATCTTTGTACTTATAAAAGTGAACATACATTAGCAACTTTTATCTTTTGTTCATACACATACAAGCACATGTGCAATGATGAAACAGTGATATATACCAGTCAGTGGACTTCAGATTACACCTGTATCTGTCACAGTTTTCAACATGTTTCAGATCTAAGTTTGACAGGCCTCTGATTAAAATGTCAATCGCTGTAAAATTGGTTCACGTTTTGCTGGATCTATGGTTATCGTCACTGTCACGGTGCTTCCCAGAGACAAGTTTACAGGGGAGAATGTGCCTGTCTTCATCTGTTACGTGTCACTTTCTCCACTGTAGTCCTGCTGATATGTTCTTCATGTTTGTTGCTGTCAAAATATATGATCTGTCCCTTTCGTGAAGATGTCCCTTTTAGACATGTTAGAGGCGTACTTGTGAATGGCCTGTGAAATCTGGGCTTTGATCTGCCTTCAAAAAATCCTGCGAAAAGCACTGTTATCACCTGGTTGTGGTCCTTAATTTCCAGCAAGCACACATGGATTGACTTTGACATGTTCAGTCACATACAACTCACAGCAAAAGTGAGACCTCAATTATCATGATGGTTCCCAATTCAAACTGGAAGTTATTGGAAGACAAAATCGAATGTCTGGTGGAACCTTTTGTCTCTGAAAGAGACAACTGATACATGTAATATCATGGCATGAAAACCAAATTTGCATGAGTGACCTTGTGACCTTCAAAAATAGGTCAGGGTGACCTAAATTCAATGGCAACATACACTTCACCCAGATACATAATCCTATGAAGTTTCATCAAGTTTTAAGATGTTCCACAGTAAGTACATGGAAAATACAATTTACATAATCGACCCTGTGACTCTGAACATTAGGTCAAGGTGACTAAGTTATAATCTATAATTAGCTTAGTTCTCACCCAGTACATAATCCTACCAAAACTCAGAAAGTTTTGGTAAATTCTGAATTAGAAGAGGAACCAAAACTCATAAATTTTGGTAAGTGCTTGATTAAAGCATAGAAAACTGATTTCACATAACTGACCCAGTGACCTGCAGAATTATAAGTCAAGATTCAATCCCAACCTAGGGTATCTTCCAGCCGCATAATCCCACCAAGTTCCATCAAATTTTGCCCAGTTCTTCAGTATAGTTACCACACTGAAATCAATTTCATTTCAGCAACTCGGTGACCTTGAGAATTAGGTCAAGGTAACCAGATACAACCCCAACATACATGTACATGTAGGTCTCGCCCGTATGGATAATTCTATAAAGTTACACTTCTGACACAAAACCCAAAAATATGCTGAGAAAAGTTGCTGATGCAGTCCATCACGTAGCACTGAAGGTACATGATATTGTACAGTCCAATAACGTTGATCTTCTTTCTGTCATACAGGGGAACAGCTTACATCCACCAGTTTGATCACTTAAGTTACAGCGACAGAATGAGGACCAAGGCAGTCAATACCCTCAACATTATTGATCCAAAGGTAACCATGGCAACCTGCAATGAACACTCAATTCTCAGAGAGAGAGAGAGAGAGAGAGAGAGAGAGAGAGAGAGAGAGAGAGAGAGAGAGAGAGAGAGAGAGAGAGAGAGAGAGATGAGAGAGAGAGAGAGAGAGAGAGATGAGAGAGAGAGAGAGAGAGAGAGAGAGAGAGAGAGAGAGAGAGAGAGAGAGAGAGAGAGAGAGAGAGAGAGAGAGACTGTTCTTAGTCATAAAGCATGACTAAGCTGGCAGAAAGTCAAGGGTCAATCCAATAATATCAAGTCATTGTTATTTGTCTTTCAGACTTGTCTACAAAATGAACTGTCAAGTGTAACAATGGATGCAAACAAGAAATTGTTAAAGGTTTACTTAGTTGTTCATGTTATCTTAGAAAATATTTCTAGTATAATAATCTATCTTTTCTCAGGATTTGAGTCCATCTTCCTGTCTCGACTTGAGTCAATGGACACTTAAGAAAAAAGCACAGGGTTACATTTTGAGAATAAGCTTTATTATACGTTTACGCCCCCAGGGGGCCAAGTACAAAGCATTGGTTACAATACAGCGCCCTCACATGGGCTACACGGACGGACTGAAATGTGTGCCCTCACACAGGCCAAATCGGAACTACAAGACTACATAGTAATACACATCACATGACTATGTACTGCATGATCTTGCTATCATACATATCCATATGACTGATGGCACTGAAACAAGTCTTGTCCTGGTTCTCAGCTGATGACCAAATTTTATGAATATGATTTCTACCTCATACAAAAAAAAAATTTTTTGGTGATGATTTAGACCTCTACAGTTTTTCAGCGAGTGGTACGGAATAGGACTTTGCTCTTTGATTATCGGACTTCAAACAGTATTTGGGCTTACAGATTTTGGTTTGTTCAGTTTCTCTTTGTGTTAGATATGTCTTTTTAATTAGTTTTGGCCTCAATGTATTATTGTGTGTACCGTTGAGCAGCAGATATTTTGACACTTTTTGGCAGCTTCTCCACACAGGTAAACTCGAAGGTGAGTGTTGTTGCTTGGCTGTTTTTGCAAGGTTTTCACCCATAGAAGCTTGCGTGCTGATGGCAAGTTCAATGCGAGTCCTTTGAATTTAGTTTCCCACATTGTCATTCATGTTCATTGACTTTCAAAAGAACAATGATAACTTGTTGTGGATTTTGCTGGCAGCACTCACCTCACCTAACCCCAGCAGAACTAAAGCTGTGGGCTTTTGTCGTCAGGGTCCAACCATTTTTTCAGCGTCACCATGTATTGAGTTTTGATACATTTCAGGTTAACAGAGAACCATGTTTCACAGCTATACAGTAATTCAAGTTAACTGTGCTCTCCGTCACTTTCTCCCAAACCAGAAATGGGGCATCACTATTTTTTTTTTTTTTACGGAAGCAGGTAAATTTATGCATATGGTCAGATGTGAGCTGAATGTGTTCTTGCAGGTTTTGCAGCACAGGCTTTCAGTATGGCTGGGCCCAAAATATACAAAAGATTCTGTACGTCGTGCTATGTACACATTGTTGATATTGATATCTTGTTGCCCACCTGGGGCTTTCTTTGTGTGTTTTTTTTTTTTTTTTTGTGCTTTATGGCTTGTTCTATTTCAAAAGGTTTGAAAGGGCTATCAAGGATAGGTCTATTCTCACACTGAGGCCTGTGTCAGTTGCAGTGTTTTCAGTTTGCTGAACTTGTTTAGTATACAGGCACACCATTGGTGAGCTATATTCCCCGTTGGTTGGGGAAAACATTATCAGGTTCCACCAAAAAATGTCTGCCAAGAATACTGATATACTGTCAATTGCTTTCTTTTCACATGTTTAAATTTCCACGGTTTTTGTATTTTTGACATTTCACTGTAGTTTTGATTTCACTCTTCGACAGGATTCCTATTCAAACAATGTTAAAATACTATTTCCTGATGTATTTATTATTATGGTTTTGCTCCATCAGTGAAATAAATGAAAATAAAAAATACAATGAAATTAAAGCAATTTACAGTACAGTAAAACCTGTGAGGAGAAACCACCCATGGAGCAGACCAAAGGTGGTCACATAAGGCAGGCGGTCTCTCAATAGAGGTGCAATAACAAGGGAAAGATGCCAAAAGGGACATAGTGAACATGGTCTGAAAAGGCAGGTGGTCTTTCCTCCCAGTGGTCTCTGAAAACAGGTTTCACTGTATGTGCCGAAGTGTTCCACTTGCAGTTACTACTGTCTATCCTGGCTCCTCGTTTCACAAAGCTTGTGCCATCTCTTTTCTCATTCACAGCATGCATGTTGTCACTACACACATGTGTTGCTACATTCCACATTTCCCAAGGCCAGAATACATTCAGTATATTGTCGCAGACCTCACAAAAACAAACAAAAGACAAAAAGGGAAAGAAAAAAAAACTTTTTCATCCAATTGTCAACATTTGTTTTCTTTAGTGGTGGTTCTGGGGTTGCCAGGCAAACCTTTCATTGATACCCTTGATGGACTGTAGTGTGGAATAAGTTGAAGCTTTTCAATTACATTGCATATCTTTTCTGAAGAGAGTCATCTGAAAAGATTACTTTCTGAGGTTCATGCAAACTCTACAATAAATTTTAGGGCTGAAATTACTAAAATTTTCAAGCTGTTAAATTGCAATTACTGTGCCCAAACACATAAAAATTAAATGGCAGGGCAAGATGATAATGAGGGCTCTGTGACTTGAATCAACAGACAAGAAATGCAACTGCCCTTCAAGGTCAGTGAAGACTTCGTGGACTTTCCAGTTGAATTTCCCCTGTGGGGGGGGGGGGGGGGGGCAGGACACTCATCAAGACGGAGAGAGTACCTTTAAAAAAACATGTTTGCAAAATTTTACAACCAAACATGTCAACATCACCCCCACCCCCACCCGCAGTAGCAGGCATGTGATTGCCCTTTCAAAACAGGGCCTAGTTTTGTAGCAAATGAGTGAAAATGGTCTTTATAAAAAGGATCAAAATATAGTGCATTATGGGCAAAATAGAAGGAGTCTCAGAAAGACAGTTTGGAAGGATTTCATACTTTTGGAGGGTAAATCACATCACTACAGCAGACTTAACTGGGAAATCTTTAGAAATTTGGTTTCCTACAAGCATCAAATATTACCTAAATTGTGTTGACTGTACAAAATTTTTTGATTTTCCAGACTTTACAGTAACATTCCATTTGAATTTACCCGCTACATGTACTGTAAATTGCTTTATTTTCGCGTGTATAAATTTTCACGTTTTTTTTATTTTTAACATTTCACTGTAGTTTTAATTTCACTGTTTTGGACATAATTCCTTTCAAACAATGTTAAAATACTATTTCGCTGTGTTTTTATTTTCACGGTTTTGTGCCATCAGCGAAATAAGCGAAAATTAGAATACAGCGAAATTAAAGCAATTTACAGTACTTCAAATTAAAATTTTTGGTAAGAACCATACTTTAACACTTACCTGATGTGAGGCTCATAAAGACACACATGTAAGTGTATTTAATGTTGATGTGTGCCTATGTTTCAGAGGTTGCAAGGACTGTCTCTTCATTACCTCCCTAAGGGCACCATGGAAAAATGCCAAAATTTACTTCAACGATTCTCAGAACTCAAACAGCTGTCAATCAAGCACTGCTGTCTACAGAGTGCACACAGGACGGGGGATCAGCTCATGCGATTTATGTCACGCTACACCAGCGTGTTCAGGACGTACGGTCACCTTGAGAGACTGGAGCTCATTGGTTTGTGGTTGTATGGCCAGCTTAACCTCCTTTTGGATGGAGTAACATCGCCACTTCGCTACCTGAACCTCAGGGAGTGTGTTTTAAGTGACGACGATCTCATTTACTTGGCCTCCAGCAAACAGCTGAACACAATACGAGAACTGAACCTGTCGGACATTTGCAAATTCATCTACAATGTTACTGTGGATGTTTTAATGCCATATCGGGTATCTGGAGAGTACGAAACTGTTCTGCCACCGTCCGAAATTAGCTTGCTGGAAGTTGTCAAGAGTGTGGCGTGTAGTCCTGGTGTTATCATCTTGGATCTTTCAAAAAACTTAATACCTCACAGCAGTTTGTTGAATCTCGCTAACATTCTCGAAGGAAGTGAAAGCTTACGGTGCTTGAAAATGAGCAATATGTTATTAACTGTAGAAGAGTGTAAACACATCGTGAGGTCATGTGTCAAGATTTCATGTTTTTGTGGCATCGTTTTGAGTGCGAAAGATGTTTACACAGCCCGGGGGAGTTCAAAGATGAAACAGGACAATATTCAGTCAGAACTGGATGCTCTCAAGATGGATGCTGGTCGCTCAGATGTGAGGGTATTTGTAACTGGAGCATCTGATTTTCACTTTAATACTCAAACAGAAGACTAAAGTGTGAAACTGAGACTGTGACAATGTCAATGTGCATGAAAATATGGCAAGTTTTCCGTGCTCCCACTCTTATAAGGATGAGATGCCACGCCCTCCATGCAGCATGATATTTTCATTTTATCCCCCCCCCCATATGCCACCCTGATACAGTGATCCCTGTCTTCAAAGACCACCCCAAGGGAGGGTCAAAATGTGGTCTCTCAAAACAGGTGGTCTTTCATTAGAGGTGCAATAACATGGAAAAGATAGCACAATGTTCTCAGAGTGGTCTTAAAAAGATATGCGGTCTTTCATTAGAGGGGTCTCTCAAGACAGGTACCACTGTAAAATGTTAAGTAAAGGGCACCTTTGTGCTAGGTTTTTGCTTAAAACTTTTGATTTGATACAAAAAGATGTACCATGTATACGTGTTTTTAAATTATCATGTTTTTGTACTCAACAGCTATTGCCAACTAGTCCCCATTTCACACTGGAGAGTTCACAGTATATACATGTAATATTTAAAATGTTTTCTGAGTGTTAGATCATGAGAAAGTGGCTGGTTGGGGTGGGGGTGCTGTATTTTGGGGACATAAATCTTGAAGGCAAGTCTCCACTTGACTGGGGAGGGAGCTTCAGCTCTGTAATTTCTTCTCGACATCATTGTTCAAATCATAGCATGGTATGAGCTGTAAAAACCACCCCACTTGAGAGATTTAGGTGTCTTTCAAAAGACTGCCCCTGTGGTAACACACTTGATTAAATATGTAAGATTTACCAGCATTTTTGACCACTTACAGCATAAGACAACTTGGAGGCAGTTGAGGTATTCTCAACTCTGTCAGTGCCAACAGGATGTATTCATATCTAAATGCGGTCCTACTCTAACACCTATTGAGCAAAAGAGGGAGCCACCTGCACCAGGGCAGATCCATGTATTTGGCATGGTCAAAAGTACTTTCTCAACAAAATGAACATCACAAACACACAATAATCTTAAGAAAATGTATTAACATATATTTGAAACATAAAGGATGCCTAAAATAATTAGAAATGGGCTCTCTTTTAGTTGAAAAAATCTGCCCTGATCATGGTGGAAGCATCAGTCTGTTGCTCCTGCAACACAGGAAGTGAGCAGGATCGCAGTTAAATATGAACGTCTCCTACTGTGACTAAAGTCGAGTAAGGGGCACGGCAGCAAATGTACCACAAATTTGCATCCATGTGGAAGTTTGATGTGGCATCATATGGATGACCTTAACTAATTATTCCTCAGGGCCATGGAGGGAACATATTTCAGAAAATGGATTTTTGAATATGGTCACCAGGTCATAGGTCTTCAGACCAGGAGGCTCATAGGCCTCGTGTATGTGTGTTTATGCTGTTTTATTCTTCGTCTCAAAAAGCATTGCTCAGAATTGTTCTGAAACTTGGCTAGACTCCTTGATCAACCTTGACAGAGCCATGAGACCAGATGAAATTCATCCCAAGATATAGAAAGTACACCTTTGTGCTGAGAATCTTTCCTTTCCTGTATATTATAGTATGAAAGAATGGATCAATCAAGAAAAGTCACCAGAAATATGGAAGAAAGCAATTGTGTATGTATATATATATTTTTTAAATGGGTCACAGGTTTGTTACTGGTAACTATAGGCCTGTAAGCTAATCATGTCAGGTGTCTTTAACTCCTGAGGAAAAAAAAAACAAAAACAAAAACAAAAAAAACAAAAAAAAAGCACAAAGAAGTGTTCAACAATCATATTCAAAGTTATGTTTGGTAAAGTGATGACCAACAAAGGTTCTGAAAAGCTAAATTTTGATTGCCAAATCTCTTGATTACATTGGAGGACTGGACATCCATGTGTGATGAAGATAATGGCGTGTACTTTACACTTCAGAAAAGATTTTGACACTGTTCCATACAGTAGGCTAATTTATGAATTACAAAATTAATTGATGGGGAGGGGGTAATGTAAGGGCTTGAATTGAAGATTTTCTTAGAGACAGCAAACAGGCTGTCCCTATAAATAAGATTACATAATTGGAAGGCAGTAATAAGTGGGGTGCCCCAAGGGTCTGTTCTTGGGACTCTGCTATCTTTGCTGTACATTAATGGCTTGTCTGCTGTCATTTCTTCATCTTTAAGATTTTTGCAGATGGAATTTAGTTGTACTAGTAACTAATTTTATTCTCAATAGAACGTGATGCACTGCAAAGTGATTCAGACAAGTTATCAATGTGGTCAAATGAATGGTTACTTGCTTTCAATGAAGAGAAGTGTAAAGTACTGCATGTGGGAATGAAAAACTAGAATATCACAAATAATAGCTTACAATTAATAATAACACACTGGAAAATGTTTCGAAGGAGAAAGATCTAGGTGCTTTCATAACAGATTCTCTGGGTTTTTTTTCCTAAATATATAGGAAAAACAGCATCAAAAGCAAAAAAGTATGCGAGATTATTAAATGAACTTTTTCATATTTTTGGACAGATTTTGTACTTACATAAATCTTACATTATCCCACACTTACAATACTGTGTACAGGCTTGGTGTCATTTTTTATACAAAAAAAAACAAAAAACAAAAAAACAACATAAAGATATCTTAGAAAAGGCCCAGAGAAGAGCAACTAAGTTGATTCCTTGTATAGCAAACTTAATTTATCAGGAAAGACTAAGGGAATTGAAGTTGACTACTCTCAAAGATCATAGAAGTGGAGGCAACTTCAACAAAAGTTTAGAAGATCCGTAATGATCTGGAATTGGTAAATTCTGAATAATTTTTTACCAGAAGGGAATACCAAGGTCTTTTTGGACATATGCTTTAAGTCAAAAGGTGTTAACATACTGCATAATCATTTATATTCCCGGGCACAAAAGTTCCCAAATACACTACAAATCAGAATTTCATGAGTTTCATTTTTCCCTATTTTATGCAAGCTTTCATTCAACTGTCAATCTGCTTCAATTTTCCTGAGTTGAATATTCCCACACTGGGTTTACACAGGAAAATTCAGGACCATTATACAGTACTTCGAGAGAGTCTTTCTATAGTTACGAGTCATTTGCATGTGAAACAGCCAATCACAACATGTCCTTTCAACAAGCCTAAACTGCTTTTAAAAAAATCTTGTGATCACTATCATCTAGGTATTAATTTATAACTTTTAAGGTTGCCAGCCAGGATGCTCCTGTTTACAATTGTGTACTTATACACATGATATGTGCTTTATGTGTATACCCGTGTACAATTTTATATTTAATAAATGATTGAATGATGAAAAATCTTATTTTAAAAAATCATGAAATGCCACCATCAACATGCAGTGAACAAATTTTGTGCAGATCAAGTCCAGGTACATTCAAAGTATGTTTGAAGAAAATCCAACATGTGGTTTTCAGAGAAGTTAAAAACGGTGAAAATACACAAAAATTCATGAAATGTAGAAAAAATATTTTAAATTACTGCTATACCATTGTACAGTAGCAATGCAAACAGTACGTATACCCTTAACAATTTTTTCCCCATTTTAAGTTGAGAGGATCCAAATTCAGCCATGTTCACACAGCCCCATTCTATGGCCCAAGCAAATTTTGTCATCATCCACTCACAAAAAAAAAAAAAAAAAAGTCACGTTTGGTCATCATACTTGCCAAGTTTCAAAAATAGTAATACTTTTTGTGACAAATATCAAGTGATATTTTAATATTGCTTATTAAAAATTTGTTCCTAAAAATCATATTTTACTATTTTTATTTCACTCTATTTCATGAAAAATTCACCTCAAAATTAGTATTTATTACTCCTAATTATATAAATAGTAAGACTTGGCAGAAATGGGTCACATGTCCGTACAAAAATCGCCTGAGACAATCATTCCCATGCCAATGATGTAGTCATCCGATGCCGCTGGTCGATAAATCCATAACATGCCAGACTCGAATCGGTGGCCGACTTGCCGACCTACGCATTCACGCACCAACCAGCTCCATTTCGTTGGCTAACAAAATCAGGCTGTGTGAACACCGCTTCACAATTTTGGAGAAGAAAAAGAATGACAGTGCCACCTGTTGAACAAATTAATTTTAATTATTAATTTCAATGGGTCCCCAAAGATGTATTCTTGTGCATTTTCAAAGCAATTGGCAAAGCTGGACTTTGAGATGAAATTTTGATATTTCTCCCCAAATAAATTTCAAAAATTATAAACAATCTAAAAACCACTGGCTATTTGAACAAACTTGGTAGAGACCTACCATACCTACATCATCGCACGCTGGTTGCTCATCATCGGAAAACAGTGACCACAGACCACTGGGGCCTGAAGGTGTTCCAGGGCCAGAGTTTCGGCAAGAATCTGAGAATCCATTCTCGTAAAGATTCTCCTAAAATTGTCTTTCTTTAAAAAGAAAACTAATTGACAAAAATCCAAATAGATTCTCGCAATTTTTTTTTGAAATTCTGGCCCTGTGTTACTGCAGTGGTACAAAATATAGGCAGGTACAATTCCTCCATCTGCAAGACTGATTTTGGAGAGCATGCCATACAGCCAGAGAAACACTGGGAAGACACAACCCCTGCATAAACAGTCTGACAGTGAGGCGACATCTGTGGTGGAATCATTTCATTTTGCACATCAGAAGATCTTGCAGGGGAAAACAGATAACCCCAGGTCACCATCATAGCTTCTTGGTATGGTCTCGCTGGCATGCCTGCTGGAGTCAGGCACAGTGAAGAGGAGTTGTATTCGCTGACAAATATCACTTTTGCTTAGATAGAGCTGACAGCCAGTAAGATGTGTGGAGCAGATGTGGTGAAAGTTACGCTCAACTGGTGGCGCAGTGTCAACGTTGTGGTTTGGGCTGATGTGTCCATGCATCACAGAACTCTCCTGGGGGAGGTGCCTAGCAATTTGACAGCTCAGCAGTATGTTTGCGAAATTCTTCAGCCACATCTCCTGCCCTTTCTTCAGAACCACCTGGACATTGACTGGTACCAGCAAGCTAAAGCATGTCTGCACATGGCCTCGGTGACCACTGTATGTCTGGAGACCAACAATATGTTGGTGTTTTGCCCCGGCCAGCTTTTTCCCCCAGCCAAGAAATCCAACTGTGCATCTCTGGGACTTTCCAGAAGGATGTCCTACACAGCCAGCTGACAACTGCTACAAACCTTAAGAAAAGAGTGGGACGGTATCCCCGAGTACAGAATACAGCGTCTGATCCAAAGCATGCACGGCAGAAGCAATGCCTGTGTAGCTGCTGGTGGTGGCCATACACGCCACTTAACCCTTTCCCCCCCCTTGAATTAAGACGGAGTCAACAGCTTTCCTTGACATGGGTTGGGCACTAAGTGCCCAACCCATGTCAAGGAAAGCTGTTGACCTGGGGCATTTGATCTTGATAAGTCTCATGTACATTTCTCAGTCAAATTGTTTTTCACAACTGTTTAAATCAGTTGAAAACACTGAAGCAGACATTTGACCACCAGCCGGTTTTAGGGGGAAAGGGTTAAAGATGTGACTTTTGAAATTAGAGGACACAGAGAAAAGATGACACAACAGCCACTCTATGAGTCTATGTCGCACCTCAATGCCCTGAAGCATTCTAACACCTAGTAAAATGTTGAAAGAGTTTCTGTGCATGATAGAATGGGTAATTTAAGGACACACAAGAAGTTTGAACATCAAGCCTGCTGTGCGTTTTCATTGACTGTAAGTATATACGAAAACAACATGGAGAAAATGACACAGAAATAGCTTGGGAGCATGAAAAATATAACACCACATACAAAGTGAAAGCTATGTTTGAAATATAGCTTTTGTGTACTGTAGCAGTTGAAACAACTTATTTAATATAACATTACTTGGTGGTGAAGATTGCCTTATCAATGATGAAATTTGACTAAAGTTAATAAAATGTTGATGACCATGAAGTAGTTTTTATGGCAAAATGTACCACTTGATTTTCAAAGATGTGCTGATAATGAATGTGTGTTAGGGATGGATGGAAGGTGTTCACAGTAAATCTCATTATGTGTGAACACTTTGCCTGTAAATCATGTGCTTGCTGTTTAATGAAAAGTGACACAAGTAATGAAATGGCCTGTACATGGCAAAGGGAACACAACAGTATAGATGCAGTTACAGCATGATGTCGTGAAAAGGAAATCTGGTATGCCTCCTTTCGTGCGTGTTGGTTTTGTTACCCATCGATACAGACCAAATTTAACTAGAAGAGGCTGATTTTCCAACAGAAAATCAAATGTCTCCCCGTGCACCCTTACTATTGTCACCCTTATTTTTATAAATAGGCACACCGATTCCAATGATCTACAGATATGGTGAAGGTACACTCTTTATTGACATTTCAAAACGTTGATTTTTGACGAAATGCCCACATGACCTTGAAAAATAGATCAAGGTCATACATTTCCAGTTACAAGCAAGGTCTTACAAAAGTCTTACATAGAAACATAATCACACAAAATGTCAACCTCTTAGACAAATCTTTCTCGAGTGCATCTGCAATGATTTTTAAAAAGTGGCCATGTGACCTTGAAAATAGGTCAAGGTCACCCATCTACAATCCCAACCTAGTTCATAATTTGGTACATGATCATGCAAAATTCCAACCTTGTTATTGCGTCCGCGTCAATTTTACATGACATGCCCATGTGACCTTTAAAAATAGGTCAAGGTCAACCATCTGCAATCCCGACCTAGTTCATATTATGGTTCATAATCATGCAAAATTTCAACCTCTTATGCCCACATGACCTTGAAAAATAATTCAAGGTCATACATTTGCAGTTACAAGCAAAGTCTTACAAAAATCTTACATAGAAACATAATCACACAAAATATCAACCTCTTTAAGTCAAATCTTTCTCGAGTGCATCTGCAATGATTTTTAAAAGTAGCCATGTGACCTTGAAAATAGGTCATCACCCATCTACAATCCCAACCTAGTTCATAATTTGGTACATAATCATGCAAAATTTCAACCTCTTAAGTCAAATCCTTGCGGAGTTATTGCGTCCGCGTCAATTTTACACGACATGCCCATGTGACCTTGAAAAATAGGTCAAGGTCACCCATCTGCAATCCCAAGCAAGGTTTTATATAGGAACATCTTCACACAAAATTTCAACTTCCCAAGTCAAATCTTTCTTGAGTTATCGCGTCCTCAACGCCCACAACGTGTTGAAGAAGAAAAGTGGAAGAGGAAGAGGAAGAGGAGGAGCAGGAGGAGGAGGAGGAGGAGCAGGAGGAGGAGAAGGAGAAGAAGAAGAAGAAACGGGCGCAAAAACAATATGTGCCCCTGTTGCACGGGGAGACATAATTCTAATAATGCTGGAATCATCCGGCATTATTAGAATGGCACCGCGTAAGAAATTCTGATTCACGTGAAACTTTATACGATGCTTACAAATGTAATGTTGAATTGTTGGCATCAAATAACTCTACCTGGTTGAACAATATTAAAACTACAATGTCACTAATTAGCTGTAAGGATATTTGGAACAATGGCGGTGATGAATACGGAGAATTTTCACACAATTTAATAGAGAAATTTATACTTCAATGGCAGAATGACTTCCTTAAACAAGCCTATCCAGATAAAAAGTTGAGAACTTATTCGAAATTTAAATCAGATTTCAAAATAGAAAAGTATCTAATTGTATTAAAGAATTTGAACGAAAGGAAAAACTTGACCAGATTACGAATAAGCGCACATAATTTGAACATTGAAAAAGGTCGACATAGAAGGCCAGTTAAAGTTCCCATTGATGAGAGAATTTGTGATTCGTGTTTGGAAGACGAAGATGAAATTCATTACGTTGTAAATTGCCAAAAGTTTAGAGAAGCCAGAAATAGATTATTTGATACTCTGAGTAAATTTATCATAGAGTTTGACTATTTATCGTCCGAAAACAAATTTATGAAACTTATGAAATGTGACGAAATTGAAATTATATGGCAATTTACAAAGTTTATCTCGGAAATAGTGAAAATCAGGGGTACACTATAGTACTCTAAAGTCATTTAAGACCTACAATACTTTTGAGGTTTTTTTTGGGGGGGGGGGAAGGGGGAGCTGCCCCTAAGGCATACATATCAGGGATTGTTGTTATGTACTGTGTTGTATTGTACTGTTGTGGTATAGTGTATTGAGTGACAGATTACCATTTATTGTATTTATGGTGCAATAATAAAGTCATTCATTCATTCATCCAAAGTTAAATTATATTGATCGATACTAGACACTTACCTGCATAAAAGGCTTTTTACACACAGGTCTGTGTGACCTTGAAAATAGGTCAAGGCCATACAAAATATCTTCTATTCACAACATCTTCCCAGGCAGGCCCTTTGTTTCAAATAGCAAAGGCAAAGCTTCAATGGTACTGGATATATAAATCAATATATCAAAAATGGGTAATATGTCCTTGTGACCTTGAAGATAAATCTGGATAAAAAAAATATAACCAGCACATATGGCCTTGGTATGAAGCATCTCTGAACTAAATCAAATTATTTTACCTTAAAAGGTTCTCAATATGTGCAGGAAAATGGACTGAGGCATGGATGGACAGACAGACAGACTGACTTCCACTAGGCTAACCAACTTTATGTTCCACTATACCACCTTCCGTGGCTGGGAACAAAAAAAGGGCATACTAATCTATGCTGGTACATTTGTATTCCATCTTTTTGCTGATCCTTGTCTGGATTCCAGTACATGAAGCTGAGTAATTAACATTCAATTTGCGCAATTCTGACCCAAACTGTAACATCGGCATACATATCCTGAATATGCAGCTGCTCATTATCAGTACACTCTAGCAAGTGTATTCGCATCTGACAAATTCTTTATTATCACAAAATATGGCCATGAGACTGATCATGTAATCCATGTGGTGGGGATTGAGAGTATTCTTCTGAAGTTCTGACACTGAAAATGTACAGTTTGTTGCACTTCAGGTTGCTATGATGAAAGGACTTGAAACTTTTCCAGCTCCTGTCAGTGAATACACAATCTTTTATTTTCATATTTTTTTAACTTTTATCACAACTCATTTGTGACAAGTACATTGATTATGACTGCTCATTTCACAGTGGACTTGTCACTCCAGATCTATCTCTGTCAAGTTGAACATGCAAAAAACTATGTCCATTGTCATTTTTACTTACAAAACAATGTAAATGTAAATTAAAAGTGAAATACACGTATTTGAAAATACTACACTTGTCAATCAGTTGACAAAAATACAAAATACACATGTATGTATGAACATTTTCAATAACAAATCTTTTTTTTTTTTTTGTCATTGAGTCCAAGATATATTTTTTTTTCATTGAGTCCAAGTCTTTTTTTTTTTTTTAAATTCGATTCTCGGCCAAATATTCCCGTCGCGCTCTGACGGCTTCCTCTCCACGTCTCCTTTCTAGCGCCTGGTAGGTTTTCAAGTCGCCCTCTTCCAATATCTGGTCATCTTCCAAAAACCATGCAGCTTGTCCTGTAAATATAAACACTGCACTTTTACTTTTAATCACTCCAGTCTGGTTTAATATGACACATTTTTTCACCATAAACATGTCTGGAGGTGTTCTTGTTTCTTATTTGATTCACTTTTGCTGCACAAGGAAACAAACTGCATCGTGGCCATTGACTCTTTTCCCTTTAAACTGACCAAAATAAGCGGGACGTAATTAAATGTGTCTTTTTTTGTCTGCTTATATTATCTTCAAAATTAATTTTACCATTACGTTGATACATTGACTCAGGGTTGGCAGTGAAATAGAGCTTAATGGTTTGAGGGGTAGGTGTCATCATAGAGTTTGTTTTACATTTCTGGTGCAGGATGTCCATTGTTACAGTCCTTGTTAGGATTTCCCTTGGTTTGTACAGGTGGTTTAGCTGCAACTGTTTATTTTACTATCACTGGGACTGAATATAATGTCCCAGCTTGTTTCCCCTTCAGTTATACACTGGCCGGTGGTTTAACTGTGATAAGCTGTCCAGCTAGAAATGGTACATATTGGTTCAGGGATAAGTCAAATTGTTCTTATCTGAACCTGTACTATACAAATTTAGAAATGAGGGTTTGTTTGACAGGTATTCTTCTTTCATAATGAAGCTCTGCATTTATAAGCAAAACCTCGCGTATTTAGCTAATTCATCATTTGCCACTTTCACATTTGTTCTTTATTATGTGCGTTGTCTTTGCTGAATATTTAGCTTAGACAAGGAGCCGCTACTCAGAGAGACATGTACGGGTAAAAGGCTCCGAAACATGTTGAGTAGTTACCCGCTGAAGACCCTTTAATTTATTTGGGCTGATACAGCCTATGTCAAAATTTTACAGTGGAACGTGTGCAATATGGACAATAGTAATTCCAGATGTATATAGGTTAGACAGGGACAGGTTACCTTATGGAGAGTAAAGAGTTTGGACTGCGGAATAGGATATTGACTACTAGGAAGTGGTTCTGGGCAAAAAGACACAAATACAATTAACATGATTAATGGAAGACAATTTAAATGCGCTGTTTAAATGATTCCTATGAGAATAGTATGTAATAGGTCAACAGCTTTCCTTTGGGGTGGGTAGTGTGCCTAAAACCCACCCCATCCCAAGGAAAGCTGTTGACTCAGTCCTAAAGTTATATTCAGCATTCAAAATATTTTTCATCTTTTGACCACAAACAGATTCAGTGCAGACAACAGGGATAGTCATTTCTTACATGTACAGTTGGTTAGATGATAGCATCAGTGTAATGTAGAGAGTTTTGGTCCTTTCCACTGACCAAGAGTTTTGGTGTATGTAGGAACACTTGCGAGATTCGTACCGTGTGACGTCAGGCAAGGTCAACTCTTTGTAAACATGTGGGTAGGGACATAAATATAGCTTTGTAAGTCTAAATACATCAAAGGAACTACTGGTGAGACCAGCCAATATTACTGACCGGAATTAGTGATTGGATATTTTATAGGGCATCTCTACTGAATGAGGCTATCTAAGGAAAAAAGATAGCACACGGAGGGAATTTACAGCATGGGACACACTTTAAAGGGAGGTAAAATATTGAGTTTGGGAGTCAAACCATGAAGGTTTTAGTGGGGTTCTCTTTCAAAACAGATTCCACTGTATTAGATAAGATCAGCTTATCAATGGGACCATCTGTCCACCTGATCCCAGTGAAACCTACTACCATACATACAGTGATATATGTCTTGGCATATTCTTCACGAACTACAACTGGTATTCTGTAGAATCCATGTTCATATGTGCTAGCATCTGTGCTTGTTGCCATGGTATTGGCAGACCTCATTTGTTACATGTACTGTAATTACCAAGTTAGGCTAATGCATATGCAGTTTGGCTTTTGCCAATACTGCATATGTATTAGCCCAACTTGGTAATTACAGTCAAGTTTGTTTTTTGTTTTGTTTTTGTTTTTACAAACACAACATAAACAACCTTTGTGTATGGATCAATTGCCCTTCATGTGGTAACATAAGACAACATACTTCTTTGGGCAGGCCTTCTTGACTCTACCTTACAAAAATCCACCAAGACATCTGACAATATGAGCATGGAATATAACTTTAAGTTCAGGGGAAACGGTTTAAGTATACATTGAATTATAATTCATTTTTATTTTTTTCATACCCTGCATAGTTTGGTATTTTTTTCTTATTTGACAAATGTGTAAGGAATGCTGCTTATACAGAAATAAGTGCTTCTCCATGAAAAAATTTAACATCCTGCAAAGTTAAAAGATTTTATACATAACCTATAAATGTAATGGCATTTTTTTCAAATAAAATACTTGTGAAAAATGGAAAATAAAATTTTTGCAATATTAATCCCCTTTACTTTAATGGGTAAAGTCAATTTTGTTTACCATCTGTTCCTGTGCCATGTACAATCCAGTGGACGGCTTCGTCTAATAACCCGTTGTTGGCATACAAAGCGTCAAGCAGTTCCTCTTCTGTTATACCTAAATGTTCTACTACTTCCTGAAAACACAAAACCATAACATGAGCTCCATATCAGCCCTAAAACAAATTCAGACTGACTTAACTTGTTTTCCTTTTAACAAATATGAAGTAGGTATATGTATGTGCATCTTTTACTGCTGGACGTAGATCTACTCCAGTTGTAGAAGCAGTTGTATGGTTAACGTGCTACTGATGCTAGTGATAAATCGGCTGGATGATGATTGGAACCTGGCTGACACACAGGTCATTAAGACCTAAAATGTAAAGCTTCACTGGACCATCAAGATAGGATAAAAATTTTACACTTCAAAAGGCTCTGACACTATTCAAACTATAAGCAGGCCAACATACCTTATTATAAGGCGATATATATTTTTACTGTTGTCAAAACTTCAAGGATGTCAGCTACAATGTACAGTCTACTCAACATCAAACTCACAACTCCAAATTACAGTGCCAAATATTAGTAGTGGGCATATTGAAAATGTAGTGATGTTACCATTATTGTTGTTACTTGATGATGAAGATGATGATGATGATGATGATGATGATGATGATGATGATGATGATGATGATGTACGTTGTTGTTGTTGTTGTTGTTCTGGGTACCCAGAAAGCCCAGCACAAATGCCCCTGCATCATATACTATTAAAATAGGCATGTCAACTACTTCTACTAGTACATGTACAGGTAGGAATAATTTTTGTGCGAGGTAGTTCTAATGTTTTCGCTTTGTTTTGTTAGTATAGTATATATGGTGTATTGTATCTGTTTTACATATATCTATGGATTGTGAAAGAAGTGCAGTATTGACGTGTGAGTCACTCTCCATTGAACAGGTTTAGGCATATACTTCCTACCCTTTCGTGTGGCGGAGGAAACTGGAAGACTTGGAGAAAACCTCCGTGCACAGTCGCAGTGTAAGGAGCTCTCTAGACTTGGTCCCTGGTCAAAAATTAAACTTGGGTCGCTGAGGTGGAAGGTGTGCGTAATGGTGATCCTGTGTCGATGGCAATTTGGAATCACACACACACACACCTTTATATGTTACACATATTGTTATCTCATAAAATTAGGCCTACCAACCGCTTTCTCCACAAGTACATACATGTATTGGGCTATTATTGTAGCACACAGAGGATATATTCAACAATGTCACCATTTTGACAAGCATATGCTTTACAATACTAAAAGTGATGCAAATACTTCCCCGAAAATCTAAAAACATTGATGAATATCCGGGTGAAAGTCCAAATTTCAATGTTACTAAATATGACAGGAGGGATAGGGTAACATGTATAAGAGTTCTCTGTGCATACTTGTGAAAAATTATGACAATTTAAATATCCCATTGTCATTTTTTGTAGTTACTGTTTGCTGACATTTACAATGATGACTCACGGATCGGGGGAAGCCACAGAGATTTTTTGCATCAGAAAAATAAAAACTTGTCAATGTTAATTACCGTTGTTTGTCTTGTTCTCTGATGGAAAACTGTGGGCACGAGTCACTTTAGTGACGAGTGACTCGCACCCACAGTTTGGCGACCTCGATCAGAGAGCAAGACAAACACAACAAATATTGACACATTTTAATTTTTCTGATGCATGTCCCTATGGGGAAAGCAATGGGCTCCTAACACTTCTATACCCATATGCATGCAACAAAGCTCTTGGCCTAGTGCTACTGAACCTGGCCTATCAACCAGTAATATTTCAGTGGTAAATTTAGATATATTCCAGCTGCACCTGTGCTTATTACCACTGCTGTAAATATCTGCTGACAGTAATGATGACTATCTGCTGAGGGTAACCACTGACCCCAGCACGTTCTCGCAGATATAATGCTAAAACATCTTAGTGGCTTACACACTTGTATGCCAAAACAATGTGTGAACTGAATATACAGTGCTCCCCAATATGGTCTTATAGCAAAACTGCCTTAAAACAGAGGAACTTTTAACATAGAAAACTATTTCAGTGGGAGCCATGGTACCCACCGTGTTACATCAGAATGATAACAAACCAGGCAAGACCAGTGGCGCGGGATGCCTATAGCAGCGGAGTCCCGACTGGTTTCGTTCTCTGTGAACTCATCAGGGGACATTTGAAAACACTTTTACGTCGCTCGCTTATTAGCGAGGAGGCAACGTTGCTACTGGCCGTGAGGCAACGTCACAAATATACTGCCTAGGCGTCGAACTGATCTACCGGTCTAACTGCCGTCTTGGCAGGTTAGAGTGACATCCATTAGCTATGGCACGCCCTGCAAGGTTTAACGTATCCATTCTGAATGACGACTGGTTTGACCCTGGGGGTCAACCCTATGCCTCAATATCAGCAGCACTGCTGTCAGATAGAGGATTATGTCCATCAATTGTGGCTGTTAATAATAAATAGCAAGGAAAAGCTTCAAAGTGTTTTCTGTGCAAACAGGTCAGTTGTGCACTATGTCATGTGTGGGTAGATAGGGGTAGAACTAAAAATTTGGCATAAGACTCGGCAAGAGACCCTATCTATATCAGAACCCTCCTTGTAATGAGGGGTGTTATAAAAAAGGGAGCATTGTACCTGATATCACTGATATACATTGTCCTTTGGGGGGTGCGGGTGGGGGGTGGTGGGTGGGTGTCTATACTCATTAATATAATACATGTATGTGTTTCTGTCACTCATGTTAATAAGTGCTCTTATTCATACAATAATTAACAATTGTGATTAATGGGGACATGTTCTCCTGGATGACACCACTGTTCATATAAATACCCCTGTTTTTTATACTTGCACATGGAGACATCTAGGGGATAAACAAACTGGCCTCTCCTTATTGGCCAGAGGTTCCTAAGAGGAAAAGTGTTCCATGAAAAAGAAAAGCCTCTGAACCAGTGCTGCCACCTACAAGAATATCTCTCATTGTGACTCCAACACATAATGGCTGGTATCGTGCACGCCTTTTTAAACACTTTAAAGAAAAAAATATAACTAATATATATATATATATATATATATATATATATATATATATATATATATATATATATATATATATATATATTCCACAAATTAAGAGGGGCCTCCTAAGAGATTACATTGCATTGGACATTTTCACAAACCAAGCTGCTGACCATAATCTCGATGCAGAAGACAATCTAAGGGCATAAGCTCACATTGGCAGGTGCCTGTGACAAGCTAAAAACAACTAACATGGGCCCAGAATTCCAAACGATGGACTGTTACCCATAGGCTAATAAATAATAGGTCTGCCTTTCACCTGTGTGACCCCCATTCCCACTCTGGGCCTCCCGAGCGAGTAGAGCTTGTTTCTTACCACTGACTCTGCATAGTGGTTTCTCCAAGTCCCCTGATTTCCTCAACCACACGAAAAGGTAGGAAGTCTATGCTCACATTTGTGCCATAGAAAATTACTAGACAAGTCAAAACTTGACTTCTTTCACAATACATGTAAAACAAATCAGGTGTATACTTCAATAATACAGTTTACACTTCCAAAACTTTATCCTACAGGTTTTATAATGACTCCGGTTTTTTTGAGAAAGTCACCATTCTGTATTTTTGATCTTATGGCTCTGAACAATCAGTAAAACATGTAGAACATAGAATCAGGGTGGTATTCGCAGAAACACTTTCAACTTCAGTTCATAACATAACCTTGACTGCAAAATGAGATGAGAACTTTCTAATAGGTCCATTCTGCATTTTTTGTTATATTTTCTGACCTTTTTTTTTTTTTTTGCAAAAACTTTTTCTTCACATGGTACATACCGTCATCTTCTCAACAGCTTTTCTGATCTCTTTTGCGCTGGTTGGCTTGAACAACTGACTATTCTTAAATGTAATTTCATGCTCACCGTTTTCTGTCAAACAAAATATAGTAAGATGTTCATTAAACCACAATCAACTCAAGAATTTTTTTTCTTTTCCTTGTACTCCTGAGCATTTTCTGAGTTATATTTTTATAATTGATCCTGAATCAGAAAAAATATCTATATAAAGAAAAGAATTCCAAAATCAAATATTCCCCTAGACCTCCCCAGGAAAAATTGGGACCATTTGTTATTATACAGTATTTCAAGTGCTCTTGCAAGTCCTTTCAACTCTTTCAGTGCCTAATCACATGTAAAGTCAATCTACTAAAGTCAAACTAGTCTGAATTATCATTGGGATCTCAAAATTCGTATTCCTCATAGAAAGACCTTTCATTCAAGTACCAGCATGCCTCTAATTCCAGACAAAAACTGTTGACTCGGTCAAAAATTTGGCACTTGAAGAGTTAATTTTGGATTTCAAATGAGGTGTTACCTAATTTAGCAATGTTTACATGTAGTCCACAGAGTAGTTGGCTGGTCAGAACATGGGACAAGTGAGACTTTATATGGGCTGGTGAAGGGCCACTTACAACCATAACAATTTTGTACTGCATTGATGGTTTTTCTTTTTTTTTTGGTGAGATTACATAATCTTATTTTCTGGACAGAAAGACAGAAGTTGTATAGACTTGTTCTAATCAGGCCCTGTTTCAGTGGATCCCTGTCGAACAGTGTGCAGATATGAGGCAAGATTGTCGTACACCAATAGTGATCACAACAGAGAATCTGAGTGTAATAAACAGAAACATATTAATAGTTTGTCATATTTTCCACTACTTCTTTGCTGTAATTCCATCAATAAACTATTAAGGAAGAACTCTGATGTATGCACTTTTTCTTACACTGTGAAGAATTAACTTATCCTATACCAGCCCCTAATTCCCACGTACACCTATCCAGATTTCAGACAAAGGTTCAACATTCAAGTTCCTAATACGCAGAACTTTCACTCAACCTGATGTGGCAAGTCATGCTGTATCTGCCACAAAAATAGCTGCAGCAGAACTTCCCATACAATGAAAGGGGGGGAAAAAAGACCAAGCCCTTACCACTACTGTGAACAGCATGAAAAACATAGTGACATTGGTAAAGCTTACCTCCTTCAATTTGCAAAACTAGTCAGGTCACATCAATGGTCTATGACATTTACTTTACTTTAAAACCCCTTACAAAACTGGTAAAATATTGCTAGAACTGATGAAGTCCTCACATGTTTTAACTCTTTCAGTGCCAATCATGTATAAAGTCGATCTACTGCACTGTAAAGTCAAACTGGTCTGAATTATCTTCAGAATCTCACATTCGTATTCCTCGTAAAAGTACCAGCATGCCCATAGTTCCAGGGAAAATATCCGAGGTCAACAGCTTTTCTCAGCATGCATTGCACCCAATGCGTGCCGAGAAAAGCTGTTGGCTCAGTCTAAAATTTGGCACTTAAAAAGTCAAACTACACTTTAATAAAGGGAGCAATTTTCCAGTGAATATGTTCATTTCTGGTGAAAAGTGTAAACAATGTAATCCATGAAAGTTTTTTTCAGGCAGTTCATTTTTTTTTTTTGCTTAACAAAACCACTGTTGATCCAATCACTACAAAAATTACTGCAAATCAAAATTATTATATATTCCACAGATGGCTTTCTGCACTCTTTAAAACAGCGTCAATTGCTAATTTTGTGCCACTTTTGACATTTGGAATTTGAAGAATCTAAATTGAGACATAATAAACTTGATTTTAAGTAAGATCACAGTGAACCCGGATTTTTGTGTCAACCATGTAATTATTTGATTGATTGTGTTCAATGGGAAAGAAGTGCTATAATCACCAGGAGGATAATTCATATACCCATATGGCAGGCTGGTGCATGCAATTTCTTGTCATATCTTGAAATGGGTAAAACCATGGCCAATGGTACATGTACCCTGTCAGGATTGGGTTATATATGTAAGATGAAACAATGAGATAATTCTCGGGGAGCAACTAGGAATGACATCACACTTAAAGAACTGCTCCATCCAATACAAAAAGTGGGCCACCTTTTCTGTAGGACTTCTCGTTTCCTTTCACCTCCACCTACCGGACTCAGAAGGGGGGTAAGGGGGGGTTTCGGTACGCTGGTACAGGTAATTATTTTTCTAGAGTACGCAGTACGGAAAATAAAAATCTTTCAAAATTTTGGATAGTACGAAGTACGTAAAACAAGAGGGCTTCCAGTACGGTAAATAAAAAGCCCCAGTACGGGAAACCCCTTACCATCCCTCGACTCAATGACCTTGATGCCAGACATCTGAATGCTTCTGTATACGTCAGTCACTATAAATTCCTTTACCATAATCTTGTGGCTCTGAGAGGCCGTCATCTTGACAAATTTCAGTCCTCGGGGGAAACGAATGACCCAGATTTTCTCTCCACCCGGTGTAACATTCCACAAGACAGGACTTTTTGGAATCAGTTGCATTTATACGCTTATAATTACTCCACCAGAAATAGGCACCAACCTGAGTCAGCATCTGCTTGCTGTGACTCATCCGGGCATCCCTTGACAAGGTTCACCATACTTTCCTCCAGTCTCCCTATCTTCCTTTTCTTTCTCTCCAGTCGGGGCCCTATTCCAGTAACAAAAGCACGACATGACCCACTGTTACCATGGCGAGAAGAAGTGTCAGTTCAACTACATTTCCGCATCTTTACTTATATAGCATACTTTGTCTGAGAATTTCTTTGTACTGCAGCCTAATTCACATTTTGTGAAATTCTGATCAAAACTCAATCCATAATACACATGACTCTCTTATACGAAAGAGAACTCTTGTACCAGGCACGTTTGTTCTCAAAATGTTACCTCTTTATACGAAATCTGAATTTCACTGGATCCCCCCCCCCCCCCCAAAAAAATAGAGGCCATTGAAGGAGCTTGTACTCAAAACATACTGTGGCACCTGCCAAGTGTCATATTGCAGGATGGAATGGTTGACCCTTCAATGTATTTGGAGCCATTTCGATGACAGAGTAAAGGCTCACATTTGGTAGTGACAAATTTGCTGATTTCTGTACCAAATTTGCTGATTTCTGGAAGGTCAACTGCATCTGGCCTCTGGATATACGGTCAAAGACTTTCCTTGGCACACTATGGGTGAGATGCATCCATAAGGCACAAAAGGAAAGCTGTTGACTAATGATATAGGATTCTTGGTGACAAACAAGGCCAACGGCCAAAGTAGTGTGGACTTCTTAAAGTTGTCTAGGTTTGCCTATATATTGACATGGACTTGGTTTCCATGCAGAAGATATATGTATACATACATATTTGCCCACCCCCCCCTCCCCACCCCCCCAAAAAAGCATTGTGGATTTCTCCCAAGTATTCTGCACATGTAAGTATGTCTACATATTGATGTTGGGTGTTCTACACTGAAGATATTCAATGGATTTTAGCTTCATATTTACCCTACTTAAGGCCATTTTGCTTCATGTTTTTAAGCGATCTTAAATGGGTATTTATTTTACATTTTACACAGAGTTAATATGGAATTTGCCCACAAAAATTATGGTACATGAATGCATTACGTTATTTTTTCCCTTTCACTTTGTTTTTATGTTGAGCCTACAGTCAAAATATTTTGCAATAAACTTATTATACCAACAAAAGTGTCTGGCATCAACAGCCTTTGTGCGTAAGTCACTAACATTACCCGACTTCCCATATGCTTTGTCTATGGTCATATTCTATCTACTTACTGGTGCATATCTTTTTTTATGTATCATCTTGCTATGGGCTTTCAGATTGGTAGTTGATAAGCAGTGATTGGAGTTAATGGAATGTGTAAATGAGCAGAACTACATCTTAGGGTGCACTCATAATAAGTGTGCGCTTTGTCCTAGTTTTGTGTTTGCCTGTGTATAGGCATTAATATGTATGAATAAACATGATGAGGTGTAACAGAAGTTTTTGCTTCAAACTCACTCTCAGGGTCACTATCTGAAATTGTCAGGTTGATGGGCGATGCCAAATCTGTGAAATTGGAATTCTCTGCAGGGAACAAAAAAAAAAAAAAAGAGAAATTTTCAGTATGTTTGGATGTTTTCCTGATGAAAAAAGTGATTTATCTCCATATAGCTTTCTGGAAAATGCAAACATCCTACTCATTATTGAAGAACAACTTTTTATTTGTTTATCTATTTTTATTATTATTGATTTACTTTTTTAACTGCATGAACAAACTTAATTGTCTTGCCTAAAAAAATGAGAGACAGTACCTAATATATTTGGATATTAGATAAGTATCAATTGAACCCTGGAATCAAAGGGCTAGGAACTTGAAGTGGTATGGAAAAAAAACCCCAAAACTAAACCAGTAAAGATTCCAATTTCCCGTATCCTCTGCTCAACCACTGCTATCCAATTCTTATAAAGTAACAAAAATTTTGGACATGGTGTTAATGTAAAGCAAACATCTCTGGCTAAATTTCCCTTGATCATCAGATTTCTTACATTTTCCAACAAAAGAGGACAGTTAACAATCCTATTCATTTTGTGTGGAACAGAGTCTATCAGATCACAATACAGTGGTTTCCCCATCTAACGAGGCCCTCTCCTCAATGGCCAGTGTATATATCTTCATGAAGAAAATGTCAATTTCTTTTGCACTGTCCCCTTCAAGAAATACCATCTGTCTCAGGTGGCTGCCTCTTGAGATCAGTGGGGTGCTCCTAGTATTAGAGGAGACCACTGTATACTGGTCCCCGCTTTGACAGACTGACCATCCTGAGGACAAGTTCACAAGCAACGTTTTAAAGCAGCAGATCCCTCTACAGAGGCACATGACCACGGAGGAGATGCACAGTACATATGGTCTCTCAAAACACAAACCACAATTATAGAAGTGTCCCCGAAAAATTTGCCCATAGGTACAATTCTTTCTTTACATAAATCCACAATCTATTTGCACGCAATACATGCATTCATTAAACAAATTTAGACCACAACATCGTAAAACATATTGAAGTCTTATATGAAAGGCTTTAACAAATATTCAAGTAATTTTGAACAAACACAAAAGAATACCAACAAAAATACATGTATATGAAGAAAATATAGTTAGATTTAAATTTTGCAATCACCACTTTCACAAATTCAAGGACTTTCAAGAATTCTACTCTATATTTAAGAAAACTGAATTTGGATTTTTAAAATCAAGAGTTTTCAATATGTGTACAAACCCTGTGTATTTTCATCGCTGGTCTTTTTTCGTTTGGATTGTTCAACAGGCAAAGCTTGTCCATTTAGTTTTCTGTCTTTTTCTTCAGCCTCTGTCTCGGAACATGCTTTAACTAGTAAGTCATCAAAGTCATCAATATCCTCTTCATCAGAAGTGGTACTTTTTCTTCTTTCTTTACCTTCCGTTTTTCTGCTATTCCGTGACGACAACCATTCATCCAATTTTCTATTGTTTGGGACTTTCATACCATGAAAAAGAACACATAATAATATAATAACATGACATTAATTTTACAGCAGTTTGCAAAAACAGGAATGTGGAACATGGCATTAGCTTAACTTCTGAAGTAACCTGTATTTTAAATCCCAGAACAATGTCACTTTTATTTCAGTTGTACAGTACTCCCACACTGAAATGTTTTATTACCAGTACTGTGAGTCATTGGACTATGCAAGAGTTAAGTTTTCAAATTTGATACTTGTGGAGTTGCATGTACTTTTAGGAGACTGCAAAAATTATTTATTTTTCCTTCATGATTCAAACAACCTGTACTTGTGTTTTCACTTAGCCCTTTCCCAGAGAATTAAGCCAAAGTCAACAGCTTTCCTTGGCATGGGTTCGGCACTTTGTGCCCAACCCATGTTAAGGAAAGCTGTTGACCTGGGGCATGTGATCTTGACACGTCTCATCTACAACTCTCAACTTGTTTTTCGTCACTGTTGAATTAGTCGAAAACACTGAAGCAGACGACATTTGACCACCAGCTGGATTTGGCTGGTTTAAGGCGGGAAAGGGTTGGCTCAATGTGTACCAATCCTGTATTCCCATGTTTTTTCACTCAGATTTATGAGGATTTCACTGTAAATTGAAGGGTTTCATTCAAGTACATGTATCAACATGCCTTGTCTATTGTCAGTGGTTTTGGCATTGCCTGGCACATCTTGATGTCATCTACAGGACCAGGATTTCAGCGAGAATCCGAGAATCTATTCTCGTAAAGATTCTCCTAAACTTGTCTTTCTTTAACAAGAAAACTAATACATGTAGACAAAAATCCAAATAGATTCTCGCAAAATTTTGTGAAATTCTGGCCCTGAACTAGAACACTGTGATTGCACACAATCACTGAATGCCTCCCCATCGCCCCTGTTCACCCCGCCCTTAAACTACCAACACATTGCTCTTAAATGTCAGACAAAAGGGTATAATTATCCATCCAGGCATTTTGCAAATATCAGGGTTAAAAAACGCACATGCACAATAGGAGGTATGCATATTAACTGGGATCATGTGCTGCCACCTAGACTGCAGCAAGGAACTTGACAGGAAGGAGGGCACATTCATGTGTGTTGGGTGCACGGTTGGCTGAGCTGTAAGACACTCGCCTTTCACCTCTGTGACCCGGGTTTGATTCTCTTCCTGGGCAGCATGTGGAAAAAGTTCCTACTACTTTAACCGTGCATAGTGGTTTTCTCCAAGTTCTGCGGTTTCCCTGGGTGGTCCCTTAAGGCAGGTAACATTAAACTAAAATATGCTAACAGGGGATGTTGAGACTGGTCCTTTAGCACAGGTGGGCATATAGGCAGAGTCTATTATATAGCTGCACCCTAAATTGGTGTCTTGAACATCCTGAATTCTTCACCACGCAATCAGTAATAACCAATACAAGTGTAACATCTATTTGCAAACCACATGATGCCATAAAATCCTTGGGGAAAAAAACCCACAAGAGGCCCATGGGCCTAATCCTTTACTGACCACCATCACCAAAAAAATCATTTTCAGAAATGCATTCAATCTACAATCTTGAAAACCTAATCAAGGTTAACCATGTTATGCAATATCAAACTTCCATACTAAACACATCTATGGTACATTTGGCACCACGCACCTTATTCTGTACCAAAATACTGAATTAAATGTCCTTTTCTTAGGTGCTTAATCACCTTAGGAAATGGGTCAAAGTCACACAATCATTGGGTCATGGTGACCCAAAAGTAAGTCACGAAGTGCAGTTTTATATTCAATGCACTCATTGACAAGTGTAATTCTGATCTGGAGGATCAATTCTCTTTGCCATTGAGTTCCAAGCTACACCGTACCATTACAAAATCACCTATTCCAACTTAACAGGTCTGGTGACCGAACAAAAATAAGTCAAGGTTAGTAATTTTCTAGAAAATATTAGCATTAGGCATGACCTATATATCCTATATATTTGGCCTCTCTAATCCAACAATTTTCCCAGACACGGAATTTTGTATCTTTCAAGACATTTTAACTCGTATTTTCTGTCAATTATAGTTGGTGCCACAACTATCATCAGCAACCAAGATTTTATCCTCTTTCATGCATTGAAATACATATTACATGTACTCAGACTGCCTACCAATTACACCAGTAAGCATTGCCACTTGATGTTCTTGGATCGGGTAGGTCCGCAGATTTGGCAAAATACACTTCATGTAGCGTGCTTTCATGGCTTGCCAGGTATGAGCAGTGATCTGGAAAAATGAAAATAAATAAATAAGTCAGGTACATTAGGCTAACAACATGTACAACCTTCTAATAGTCTTCAGTTTCAACTTCTACTGATACAGCTGACATAAAAGTACAGCAACTGCCATGTATAACACATTTTTATTATAAACCTTGAAGCATTTATTGTCCATACAGAACACAGAGCGGTGAACTAGTTTTTGTCTGTGTATAATGAAATCCAAATTTAACACAGGAACAACAGTCCTATGTTCACCTCACCTTGCATCTGCAGATGCATACCTACCAGCATAAATATCACAATGATGAAAGACAATCTAAGATGTTTCCCTCGTTGTTGATTCAAATTCGTTACACTTTTCCTTGCGATCTTAGAAATCAGATCAAGGTCACTTATATACAACTATAGATGACCTTTTACAAAGGATCATCATCTAGTACAATATTTCAATTTGATCTGAGATAGTTTGAGCTGTTGATTAGAAAGGAAATTCAATAAAGTTGTCCCATGACCAAGGTCAAGGTCACCCAGATTTAATTCCTACTGGTCCTTATGGGGGCGCCATCGTGTGCAATGGCAAAGTCTCAGCTCAAACATTTTGTGTTACCAAATAAACAGTAAAATTCATTTGCATGACCAAGTGGCCTTGCAAACCAGGTCAATATCAACAGTATGCACTTTAACCGCACAAAGAATCCACAAGTATAATGTGCTTTTTTTCCAGACGCAAGTTCTTCCATTTTAAACTGTTTGTAATTTATAACCCTACAATAAAAATCAAATAAGGCAACCCTGTGACCTTGAAAATTTTGTCAAATATCATTCAAAGCCAATCCCAACTAATTCCTTCAGTGACCAATGCCACCTAGTGTACAGCTTTCTTTGACCCTTCCACAAGGAGCATTTCCATCAAGTTTAAGCGTGACCTGAAGGATGGTTTTGGAGTAGATCTTGAAAATAGCAGCAAAAAATAAAAAATAAAAAAAAAAAACAGAGAAAAATAAAGGAAAAAAAAATGCAGTGCCACCTCTTGAACAAATTAAGGTCTAGGGGTCAGAAATGTCCCTAAGCAATTACTAAGCAATTGGCTAAGTGGTTTCAGAGAAGAAGATTTTTAAGATTTGACTAAAAATCGAACACAAAAATTCATAAATATCCAAATATTAATGGAGCTTGACCATTGGAAAAAGCTTGAGAGAGATCCACCAAAGGTGCATTTCCACCACCTTTGAAGTCAATCTAAACAGTAGTTTTGGAGAAGTTGTTGAAAATGTGAACTGTTGATGCTGGACGTCGGTCGATCACGGACAAATAAGCATAAGATAAGGTCAGCTACCGACAAGTCAGCTGAGCTAAAAACTGCCAAAAACCTTCATCTTCCATCAAATGGTTTGGCCACGGATAGAACATATGGACAGGTGGAGATTCGACAGATAAGCTGGGCTGACTAACAAGACTGCTGAGCTAAAAATCTGAGATGTTGTCATATCAGGGATGAGAACACCAAAAGACAAGAAAGGAGGGAAACACCGCTATACACATCCATCTTTCCATTATTTCATCAAATTTGTCCTTTTCATACCAAATCCACAACCTTTTAGAACAAACTTTTCGGACCAAAAATGAGGGAAACCTCTGAAAAGAGGGGAATTCTCATCCCTGTCATATGAACCGGTGAAAATTCAACAGATAAGCTAAGTTGACTAACTAGAATGCTGAGCTAAAAATCAGAGATGTTGTCATACAGTTGACTCATTGTTCATATTCTATTTTGCAAGACTCTAAGACTTGTAGCTGTACTTGAACCAGTCTATCTGCCATGTCATGCATACTTTTATACCTTTGCATTGTGATGAGAGGGTTACTACATTACTTAACATTCACATCAAGGTCTTTGCTCACAGGTGTGCAAGTTCACATGGCAACCTCACCTGTAAGACTCCCATCTCTTTCCACACACTGTTACCACTTGTGATATCTTGCTTGCGATTTTCAATGATGTAATTGATTATCTTCATATCCTCAGATAAGAGAAATCTCTTTCTTCTGGAAATGCACCAAGAACATGAGAGTCAGTTAAAAGCAGGAAAAACATCTAGATGAAAGAGATGAAGAAAGATACATGTCCCTTGCACTGTACACAGGAAGATGTCAAATATTAAGTGCACCTGACTTATGAAATACTAGCATTAAAAGGAAAGGAAACTCAGCCAAGGCATTCTGAACACACAGAAGTATTAAACAAATTGGGCCATGGATGAGCACAATCTGAAAAGACTTTGCCTTCACCCTCTTAAATACAGACATGCAAGTTTTCAAAAAGGACCTCTTAATCCCAAAAGGCAAGAAAAATGTTTCATCCTAATATCATGACACATTCAAACAGCCAAAAATACTGAATTTGGGCCTGTTGATACAGCAATCCTTTTGCGGGTGTTCTCTGCTGCAACTTTTGTATCAATCTCACACTTGCGCAAAAAGCTGTGTGATGGTTTCACCTTAAGATTTGTATTCACCCTTCTCACCTGTCTGAAAGCTACATGCACTTAAGGTGAACTTGGGGGTAAGGTAATTTTTAGCCTCCTTTACAGACAGGTCACTTGTCCAAATATACCAATTACTTGTCCTCATCACATAAACAAGCAATAACGTTAAGCATTATCTGTGAATGACAAAAAATGTGTCCACAGCAAAAGTTGATCAGTGGTCTTTAAATAACTGTTTTACCCCTTTGTGGAATCCACGGTGCCTTTTACGATGTAGTTTTCATCACTTCCATCTGAACTGAAATCATCGTAGTCTTGTAAAACTCTAAAAAATATAAAGATACAGAGCTTTGAGTACATCTAGGTTATCCTGTGGTTAGATCAGTATCCTGCCCTGTGCAGTTCCCCTGAGAGCCCTTATTCCCCCAAGACCAAAAGGGTCGAGGGAGGATACGGCTCAAGGGGGAACTGTACAGAGCTGGATACTGATCTAGCCATGAGAATATCCATGTATCCTGTGTAGTACCAGGAAGCTGAACAGGTCTCTGTTATTTCAATGCACACCTCATATGCTGCCCCCTGTACACTTTCCCGCTAGTTACTTCCTCTGATTGGTCCATGGATTAGAAGTTCCTGGGAAATATGAGGGACAGGTATGATTTCAATGCAAATTCTATATTGTACAGTATGCTACCACTAACTTTTACCAGTATCTGTTATTGAAATGCCAATATACTCCAGGTAAAAAAACACATTATGGAGGAATTCTTGTTACTTATCATAGGATACAGACACACACACACACACTTATATATATATATGTGTGTGTGTGTGTGTGTGTGTGTGTGTGTATATATATATATATATATATATATATATATATATATATATATATATATATATATATATATATATATATACTGTAGTTCTAAAAAAATTTTGCGCTGGATTCAATTTGGCTCTTTTCGCGCTACCACTCAAAGCGCAAAATTAAAATGCTCAAAAATAAGTTGCAATGTATTTCACTAATTGAATGGCATTGGATTGTGCGAAACGTCTGTAATTTGAGAAAAACTGAGTTTATCTGAAATTAACACACGCGAAAAATTCTAGAACTACACAGTATATATATATATATATTTAGTTGAAATATGATACATGTTCTTTTGATTTGTACGCAAAACCTGGAAGAAAGAAAAATAGCACAATAAAAGCAGGAAGAACATGACTTGTGGTCCCGGTAAAATAATGCAAATATTCGCAATGTAAACTAATAATGATGCAGGTCAAGCCAGCAAAACTTAGGTCTGGATAAAATAAATTTTTCAGTCCAATGATTCACCTCTATGGCCACAGGTAGCCCTCCTGACTAAATAACAGTTTTCTTAATTAGATACAATACTGCACATCAGGGCACATGGCAGCAACAGTAATAACTGTAAGACCACAAGGGTCACATGAGGATAACGTAGTAGCTCAAAACCAAGCAAAACTACACCACTGTATATAGTACTTGTGCTTGTAGAAAACTCCAATAAAACTATGCACCAGTCAGTTGTCAGCACAGCGTATTGTATTCAGGTTTCTTGTGACTGGTCCATTCACATAATGTACACTTTGTGAACAGAATGATAATTTGAGCAGCAACGTCCTAGCCTACACCAATAATGGTGTAAATTTAGAAGTTAAATCCATTTAAATGTAACTTCCGTGGTTTTAACACTGATGTGGGTTTGACTCGCTCCCGATTCTTTCATATCAAAGCACCATGTACGTATTGTACTGTTAGCTATTGTTTGGAGACTATTAAAGCTGCAGGAAAGGTAGCCTTTTTCTTGACGTGCTTTAATAGAGGTCACATTCAACAACATTATTATCACAAGAAAAATATTTATCTTTATTTAATGCCTGAAATGAGCAATAAAAGTTGCTGATATCAGTGCTCTGCCTGGAAACATCGCTGCTGACATATTGAGAGCCCAGAGAAAGTGAAAGTGATGCAGTGACCTTTCAAGGTCATGATAAAAGTAGCACCCTGTGCCAATGCAAAGATTTGCCAGATCTTGCAGTATTTTCGCAGGACTATGGAATACGTACTTTTCTTGATTGAAGATTTTGAAGGCTGTACAGTTCATTTAGGTGTTAGATAAACATTAATATACTGCAGTGATATTTAATTTTTCATTTGGAAGTATCATCTTTGTTAAATTACAGGAAAATCTTGATTTTGAACCCAGACTACTTGGATTGAAAGTGGGGGGCGTGCTTCTACTAGGGCATGTGCTACTATTAGAAGGAATACAGTATATGTATGTATGTATGTATGTATGTATGTATGTATGTATGTATGTATGTATGTATACAGTGAAAACTTGTTATAATGACACAATCTGTGCCCATAGAAATGTGTCAGATAACTGAATATGTCACATTAATGAGTTAATCAACAAAGAAAATAGAACTTCGCCATTCAAGACTTGTGTCATTATACATGTTATAATGAACAGGTCGGATATCTGAGTGTTGTTATAGTGAGGTTTCACTGTATATGGTTTTTGTAGGGCTTGTCCAAACAGATTATATTTAGTGGTTAGAGACACCGGCGTGCCAGGTATTTCATACTGGCTATTGTGAAGTGCTGGCCAGTACATTTTCTCAGACCTTCAATAATTTTTTACATTTTCCACAATGATCTTAATTTTACTCTTAGATATAAAAATTTAGGACAGCAAACTTATGGGGTCCTGGAACTTTTCCTTGAAAAACAGACTGTCCATTTTGAATGCACATAGCCTTCTCATTTTAATGACATCAACACACAGCAACTAATTAAATGTGGCTTGACTGACCTGTATTTTCTCCAGTCTAGCAATGTATTTGACTTTACACAGTCCCAGACATAGCGACTGAAAACATAACCATCTGTACTGACATTGGCAGCATCATTAGTAAGCCTGGAAATGGACAAAAAAGTGATTCTATGTTCAATACATATAGCAGTGCATACACTTAACTTGCACTCCAGATCTTAGCTTGCATAGTAGTAACCAGAAAAACACTAGAAACTTTAGTTGGGCTTCTGAAGAACACTGAGAGACTTTGCTTTTGAAGTGGGTTCACCACCATCATTTTAAGAAATATAGCGTACACTCAGTGAAGTACTGTGCGAATATTTGTCGATTAGTTAACCCATAAAGCTCTGATTTAAGACTGAGTCAACAGCTTTAGACTAGACTTGCTGGTATTTGAATGAAAGGTATCTGTATGAGGAATTTGAATCTTTTTACTATTATATGTTTCACACTAATGAGAAAACGATTATAGTCGTGATTAGCACTCTAAAGGTTAAACTTACAATGTCCAGTTCAACATGTTTTTATTTCTGAATTGAACAACACTTGCATTGATTACACACGCACCTAATACAGCCTCTGTCCACTTTGCTTGTAATAACACCTCCTCCATGCTAAAATGAGTAAAAAGAGAATGGCATAAAACATAAAATAAAACAGTCATATAAGATTCTTCATGTTCACATCGCTGACTGTACTTCCGAGATGTACATGGGAGTTATAGTAAAAAAGAGGACTGTGACAATCATGTGCTCAGCTGACTTTACATGCACAGAGTGAAGTGGTCATGTGAACTTAAGAATGTTATCACGGTCACCTTCGTTTAAGACCATCAGCACTGTTACTAACATGAACATATGCCTTTATGAACTTTTTTTTTGAATTTTGAGAATTTTTTAAAAAACAGAAAATGACAGCACAACCACATAGTGAACAAATTTGGTTGATATCAAGTCCATGTACATTCCCAGTATGTCTGAAGAGGATCCAACTGTTTGGGAGATGAGGGCAAGAAACATGAAAGCACGAAAATTCTTCAAAAAGTGAAAAATAAGCACAACGCTATCTGTTGAACAAATTATAGTCTAGAGGTCTTCAGGAGTGTCCCTGTGCAATTATTGAGCAATTGGCTTGGTACTTTCAGTGAAGCTTTTTTCAATATTTTACCAAAAAATGAACAGAAACTTGAAACAATTTCAAAAATCACTAGATTATTATTAATTTTTTTGTTTGGGGGGCGGGGGGCTCTGCTGACCCACCAGAGATCTACTGCTTATGATTCAGCATTTTTAATTGGTTATGGGGTACAGCCTCGCTTTAAGTATCAATGTTCACTTGTAAAATAACTTTTCATTGGTTAATGTTATGAGGTACTGGGGACAAGCCATGCTACCTCCTTGAAGCAAAAATATCATTCAGTGTGCATTCGACCTAAGTTACATTCAACCAGTTGTCTTGCAGGCAAATGTGTCACTGGACGAAAATGTCATTCAACTGAAGGCTGTTCGACGAAGTGTCATACACCCCATCAGGGTTACTTCCTTAAAGGCAAATGGGACACAGTTTCCATATTTTTGATATTCTTAAAGTAGGGATGATCAGAGGCTTAACCCATATAATATGGGTTAAGTATTGCTCTAGTGACAGTGATACAAATTCAGGAGCAAGATGGCCAGCGAGGTCAAGAGAAATTTTGTCTCCTTCGTTAGTTGCAACATTTATGTAAAAACCATTTAAGACATTTGCCACTTCGATAGGAGATGAAACCAATTCATTATTATGACGTAGCACAATATCGGTGTCTGTCTGTGGAGAGCACAGTCAGACACGCAGAACAATAGTCTGTTTACCACGCAATTGGACACACTCAGAAACCCAGAAAGGGGTCTGCTCTAGATCACATTCATATGGAGCCTGATTGAAATCTTTAAGACTCCTAAAGTGGTTGGGTTTCATTTTGGGCATGTTTACCTGACGCAGGAAGGTGGCAAGAGACTTCCCATCTCCCAGCCTAATTAAAAGCTAAAGACAAGTAAAGTCAAGAGTATGTGAATTAGACTGAACAAAATTTTGTTTGCAATTTGGGCAACCATTGATTGATTGAGTTTATTCAATATAATCAACTTAGAAATGATAAATGAGTTTACATAAAATGACGGATAAATAAAACATACAGGTAAGTAAAGCATTTTTTTTTCAAATGAGCAAAACATAAATTCATGCAGGTAAAATCATACTAATAGTAGTAGTAAATAGATAAGATTAAATAAAAAAGTCACCAATTTGCTTTTGTAGAAAGGACAATATAAGTGAACAATATGACTAAAAAGTATGTTGACTGCACCAAGGATGGCCCAGGAAAGTAAACTGCCAAGACTTATTTCCATTTGGGGTCCTTTGCCTTTGGGTACTTTGACGAGACATGGCCACGGGAGGTGAGAGATGGATCAATAGGATGACTGGACTGCAAATGTCTTATGAAAATTTGTCAATCAACACATTAACCAATGTATATACTGAATTTGTGTAAAACTATAGTATACCAATAAGTAAAAATTTATAAATTTATCATTTACTCTCAGCATACATGCATCACATTCGCCAATAATTGGGATTGGGCAACTATTGTGCTTCAAAGCATGTATTTAATATCTTTTTTTTTGAACTAGATAGTTTTTGTTTGTTTCTGTTTTTTTTAAGTAAACTTGATAGAGATTTTGTCTTGTTTTTGCTTTGTTAAGCCTTTTATTTAATTCTGCGAATCTACATGTGATTAACTTCTCGGACCCATGGCAATCATCTCGGTGTAGCCTGGGTGCTGAGCACTGTAATGTTTGCTATACCCTCCACAGGGAGTGTCTATGCAATAAAATCTTTCATTTGTATTTAAATGACACCTTAGACCAACATAATAATAATACTATGGCTCTCCGCTTATGCGCCATGGTCCTGTGTGACACAGGTGGCCTAGGAAAAAAAAAAAAAAATGATGAGATGGAGGAAACCATGGTTATCCTAATCAGCTCATGCTGCCATGTTTACCAGGACCAGAGCCGAGGCAAAGAGTCCACCACACACTCTCTCACAGCTGTGGTGGGCCCCTGGCCCTGGATATATCCCCCAACACTCATTGCTTGTAGCCCCCCCCCCCAATAAAAAGACAGAAAAAACCTTCCCTCATACACCCTATCCTCGCCTCTAAGGCTCAGGCATTTCCCATGGGAGCCCTTATAAGGGCTACCACCATTCCCTCTCCTCCCTGCATCTAAGATTCTAATTCACCCTGTTGCTATCAAGCCCTATCAATTCATTTCTTTTCTCCCAGCACCCTACCAGGTAGTCCTGTACGCTTTTAGTGCCTTTCCTGCCTCCCAGAAAGCCACCCTTCAAACCTAAAACCAACGCTACACGTTCCTCTTCCTCTAAACACTGAACCTCTTCTAGACCCTTGTTATTATAGTCTTCTCTGTGCCACTTTCTGAAAAATTCTTCTCTTATCTCTCTATATGCATCACACCACAACAGCCAGTGATCCACTGTCTCATCTGCCTCTTGTCTACATACCTTACATTTACCATTACTACCTGTTGTCCACTTCTGTTTTCTCTTTTCTAGATTGATTACTCCTGCCCTACTTTGAAAAAGAAGCCTGGATCCCTTCCCTCCATCCCAACACACACTTTTGTTTGTTTTTTCTAGTACCTTGTACAGGGCTAGAAATAGGGCTTATCCGCTTGTCCGTACTAAGTGAAACTTGTGACGGACAAGTAAAGTTGCCAATGCACTTGTCCAAAATTTACATACAGTTCAATTAGAATAAGACTCCACTTGGTTGGCGGACAAGTGAAAATTTTTCCTTATTTCTAGCACTGTTGTATGCTTTTAATGTACTCTTTTCCCTGACAACTCTTTTCCAGGCCTCTGTAACACTAACAGTCCTACCTGTATACTCTTTCCAGTTTTCAACCTCATCATATCCTTTCAATTCGTATCTCTCTGCCAACTTATTTATATCTTTGATCCATCTTGTTTGTTCCTTGACTACTTCATTGTAAACCTTCCTGCACCACCTGTACTGATTGTAAATACCCCCAGTGTCTTAAGCTTTGCTTTGGCAATTCGGTCTGTAATTTTATTCCATCCTAACTCGCCTAGGTTTGCTTCTGTTGCAACACTGTACCATGCTTCATCAAAGGATGATCTGTTTGCACAAAGTTTGAGACAAAGCAGTTTGTTACTACCTCTATCAAAGGTTTGATTCTGCTTCTCTCAGTACATGGTCTCATACTGAATCGCATAGGACGGCCATCATCGTCAACGAACAGCACAGAACTATGATTTAGTTCTGCCGCCATTTGAGTCCGGATATTAGCACGGATGTACTCACTTGCGCATTATGGTTACGCGCAATTCGCATCCATTTCCGTTTCCCGTGTAAGCGTGCACGCGGTTGTGCGCAGTTCAAATCCACATTCGGTCAAAACACGTGTTTGGACTCCGGTCTCGTCGAGCTGTCAGTACGTGCTTTGTCTTTGTGGACAGGTTCAAATTTCAAGGTTCATAATTCTTCTCTCTCATCGCTGTGAGTTTTGCGTGATTTGTGCGTAACGTTGGTTGTCTATGGTCCGTTCGTGTGTGTTATGTGCCAAATGTGCTCATACAATACCGGTTTACATACCCTACACGAAGAGATAAATTCCTACACCATTACCGAACCGGGGAAACGAATGCAGACGGTGACCAGCTGAACCCCGGGAGCTGAACCCATCCAAAGCCTACAGATTGCGTCTTCACGGAACCATGGAGGAATAAACTAGAGCTTTCTTCCTGCAAGACGGAACTCAGTATCTGGCAGTGGTTTCAGAGATCAGCTTCTTGCCGTAAATTGCATCCCAACCTCCAGAGCAGGACTTAAATATCAAGAAAATATAGTTTTAAAAAATGTGAAAGAAAACATAAAAGATTATGTAAAACACTATGGGGGAACTAAAAGAAAGGACTTCGCCCTGGCAGCGCAAGCAACATTGTCAGTCATTGAGGGGCACTGTACAGCCTACAGGAAAAAATTGCCCAGAAAAAAATTATGGCAGTTTGAACATTCAAGAAACTGTGTACCTGCAGGGAGGTGGAATCTCCCTGGTACCTACAAACATGGCCCAGCAAACCATGATGCTAACTGTTCTGCCAACTTCCCACCTGATGCCACAAATGCACTTTTGGCAATGAAGGCCTGTGAGTGTGACGTTGTGTGTGACCATGGAGCTAGGATTGATCCTAGCTCCATGGATGGGGACTCCGATGCCAATGTTACTGTAGTGAACATACAAGGTGAAACTAAAAAGAACAAAGATGCACAAGCCATTTAAACAGGACTTGGAGAATGCCATACGCAATGCTAAATTTTTCTAACTTTCTAAGCAATTGTTGGGGACCAGTGGTGTTGTACAAAACAGACTATCGGATGACATTGGGAATTGCTGCCAGATTGAGTACAATGCAGCATTTGAAAATTACGGAATGATATTCCTGTAATGAAGAACAAATTAAGCTTTGTTGCAGATGCAATTATTGAATGCTACGAGGGATGCCATAAACTTTGCCAAAAACATTCATTTGTTTGTGCAGGCACTGCAAAATGCACATGGACAAGACCAATTTCCTGCCTCAAAAAGAAACTGGTCTTGTCATAAACCTCACAGATGAGGATATTACAATGTTGTGGGATTATAAACATGCGCCTTGACCACTAGGTAGTTGATAAAATTTTCATGAACAGAAGGTCCAGCAAAGTAGAAGCCACAAACATTGCTGTGAGTGAAGCAGTGCCTAAAAATGTGACATACAGGTACAACATGCCTGGCTGAGTACACACTGCTATACATTCTGTCAACAACAAGCACCAGAAATCTTGATTAACCGTGAGCCAGGCTTTTAAGGCCCCAGTGACCCCCAATTCCAGTGTAGTTAAACTGCAAAAATGAGATGAACAATTGTTGCATGAACAAAACCAACAAAAGGCCGCCAAGTTCAAATCCAAAATGCTGGTACACCAAACAAAAAAACACCAAGCAGCATGCATTAAACAAAAAGGATAAAAAACAGTGTTATAGTAAAGGTATGGCCGACAGTGATGAGCCAACTAGTGGACATTTGTGTGACCACAGTTACGGATTTAGTTTTCGCTCAAGTCAGTAAATAGAAATGAACACTTGGACATTGCAGCGAGCGAAGCAAGTTTAAAAAAAAAAAAAACAAAAAAAAACTTTATGTTATGTGAACACAAAACAATGTGTCACTGCTGTAGTATATACACTTACGAGATTTCAAAAGTACAGTGAGGTGTGTGTGCCCGTGTGCAATATTTCTGCAGTGTGTAACTGAGCCTCGACTGAATGGTCTCCTGGGTTTCCAGCACCAAGTCACTGAGCTCTATATGATGCTTATGGCATAAATGACTTGTGTCTACTGTGGGCAATATTTCAAAAGTGTTGTGATATAATCTATGAGAAATTCTGTGCACATATTCCATTTTTGAAGGCCTACCACGACATTTAATTCACGTTCTCCCATATGGGGATGTGGCTGGGTCAGGCCCACCCTGACACAATTTACACACAAATATATTTGGTTTATATGTGGCCAACATGATAATTCTTCTTGATACCAGTCTTGTGTACCTAGCAAGTGTGAAAAACACAGAAATACATCTATTATGTGTATGTTGTTTGATTTAGGTGTATGCACAGAAAAACATGCAGACTCAAAAGGCTGTACATATGGGGTATAGGTCTTGGACCTAGGCCTAATGCATTTACATGTTCAGTAGTGACATTCGCTGGCTTATTTCTCCAATTGGAAATGTTAAATCACAATGCCTTTTGCATTCTTCTCGGGGGAGGGAGTCATGTGATTAGATTTTTTTACCACATGTATTTGTGTACCTTACCTCCATGATTGACTGCCTTGTGCCAAATATGTATCCAAAAATACAGAGAGTTATCAAATGATTTGAAATATTTCTGGTGTAGCAATGCCTTTCCAAAACTCGCATATGATAAGGATTTTCACATGTAAAATTATGATGGGACTTAATTTGGGATGCTCTACTCCTGTGATGTTAGGATGAAATAGACACAGGAACAGGATTCAGTACACAATCAGAGTTGTGGATCAGGTGACCCAACCTTGAGAGGCCACTGGTCCAAAATGTGTAAGTTGCAATGATGATTTAGTTCAGTGCAAACTTTATTTTATGCCAGTTTTATGTGCAATAAAGATGAGCTTAAAGCAATTTTCACTGACCACCTGAATATTGAGTAGAACCTGGGACGTGTTATTCAGACCAGCAGCAGCCAGCACGCCAACATAATTTCTTTTAACCCTTTGGGGACCGAGTCGAGTCCAGCCGTCCTTGATGCCATCTTTGCGCAATGCATTCAAACTGCACCAGCTATAAATTTAATTTGGCATAATTAATTCAGTCATTTTTCAAGACATGGAATTTCTTATGTTTGAAGACATTTAACAACTTCTAATTTCCGTCAAATTGTATGTGGTGCTACTACAGTAGTCCCTCTTTTGAGAGACCACAATTGTCAGGTCTCTCTGTAGTACTTTTCATGCTATTTATATCTCTTTTGAGAGACCACCTGCTTTATGTGACCACCTTTGGGGTGGCACTAGGGGTGGTCTCTCAAAGGAGGGACTACTGTAGTATCATATGCAACTGAGATTTTGACCTCTCCCACTTTTTATGATGATCCGTTAAAAATTAAGGCTGCCAGAAGGATCAAAAGATTTTGCCATTTTAACCCATATATTGTATAATACTATAAGTGGCGCCACCAGCATTGATGTTGACATATTTTCATGGGCTAAAAAAGTCCATGCATGCAGTTATGGGTCGAACTCAAAAACTGTCGGGAGCACAGCATTCACAAGATGACCCTGATATTCCAACTGGCCATTTGACCTTGACCTTTAACTGACTGATTAAAGATTATGTCTAAAATGTGTGCCCTGTATCCAGCTTTCCATACACAAGCTGTTTGTTCAAAATGGGTAATAATACATGTATTTCAAATTTTGGGAGAAAAACGATAATCGACGGGTGCCAAAATCCATAATGATTGGGTCATGATGACCCAAAAAGTAGGTATCCAAGTAGAGTTTTAGGTACAATGTTATCAAGTGCAATTTTATTCTGCAAGCTCCATTCTGTTTGCCATGATGTCCAACTTACACCCTGTTATTATGAAATCACTTCTTTCAGCTTTACAGGCCTGGTTACCTCACAAAACAGGTCAAGGTCACTGATATTATGTAACATTCTGCATGTAGCATTGGACATGGTCGAACCCAAACGATTTCAAACACTTTCAAAAATGCATTCAAACACTATGCATTTCAAACACTTCCATGTATGATGTACCTACATGTAAATGTGCACTCATCCAACATTATAGGTTGTATATATTTATTTAAAACATGATCCAAACATGTTTACCCAAGTGTCTAATTCAACTAAAATTAATTAAAGACTTAATTCTTCATTTAAGATGTCATGAATACTTCATCTTTCAAAAACTGTTTCAGAGTAAATCCATAGGCAATATCATGATCAGATCATGATTCATGACTATATTGCCTATAAATTTACTCCGAAATAGATCCTAAGTTTCAATTAAAATATATATAATTACTACCAAGGACAAATGGAGTATCACCTGGCTTACTTCACTGGAGCTAATTCTATTGCTTGGCTTAGTAAGCCAAACAATACTTAAATTGAGCTGCTTCTGTATTTCCATTCGAAATTTGAAAAGTTAACCTTTTTCAAAAACTTCACTTTCAGAAAAAGTATGATAGCAACTGGGTATACTTGCTACTGAAAGACCTTATAAGACTTTATAATAAATGAAGTGTTAAACCTGTTAATGTAGGCATATTATTTGTTTTCTTCTACCTATACTCATTTTCTTCCTTAATTAGGTATGACCATGTCATAATAATGTTGATTACCAGTAACAATATAAATATTAACAGGTAAAGGTGACAAATACATATTTCCAGGAATTATTTGATTTGTGGAGCCCAGATTAGTGAAGTTTCCATCCATGAAAATCTAAATAGTCCGTATGAAAATGCAGTGGCAAATGCCAGGAGAACATCTATTTTTGATAATTTTCTGGGGGAGGCCCCCAAGACCCCCCCCCCCCAAAAAAAAAAAAACAACAACAAAAAGCTTGGTGCCGTTGGCACTCGGATTCGGGCTTCGCCCTCAAGTCGCTGACACCCCCCCCCCCCCCCCCCCGAAAAATTCTGGATCCGCCCTTGAAGCCAGTATATCTAAGGCTTTAACACTTTCTAGTCTGAAGTCAACAGCTTTCCTTGGCCCGCTCGGGGCGCCGGCACCCGGAGCGCGCCGATAAAAGCTGTTGACTAGTCGCTAATGGCAGATATGACATGTTGGTATTCGTTGGAAATGTCTTTTGATGAGGAATTCAAATATGAAATCTATTGATAGTTTATCATCTGTGCGAGTCCGCATATATGTGGACTCAGACTGCAAAGTGTTAATTTTATGTCCCCACCAAACAATCAAATAACTTATGGGCTGCTAATACCTAAATTCAAATCGAATTGACTGAAATTGCGACATTTTAAAAACAACACAAACTGGTTATCGTGAAACATTTTTAGGTGATACTATATGTGGTATGTTCCAAAATATCACTTGCCGACCCATTTGGCACTTTCCCGCGACCTACAGGACATATTTTGAAAGCGTTTGGAAAAGTGTTTGAAAACGTTCGGCTTTCACCAATCGCGTTCGGCAAAGTGTTTGAAAGCGTTTGGAAAAGTGTTTGAAAGTGTTTGGAAAAGTGTTTGAAAGCATTTGGCAAAGTGTTTGTAAAGCGTTTGGAAAGTGTTTGCTACGCGTTTGCAAAACGTTTGACTTTCACTGAAAGTGTTTCGGAAACGTTTGGCATTTGTTAACTTGAACCCGAGCGTAACTGTATATGGGGGTCATCATAAAAACTTGGGACTGGATTGTGCTCACGAGCAAAAAGTTGGCGGCAGGACAGTGGTTGCATATAGCTCTGTGACCTTTGGTCAGCAGAGCTAAAAAACAAAACCAAAAAAGAGACCCATGGGGTTAGGTGATCTGCACTTATAAGTAGGTGAATTTAGGTACATGGGGTTAAGCCTGCTCATGTGCATGCCATGTGGCACTAGTGCCATAAGCAACTGAGGCTTTGACTTCCTTTACTTACAGTCCCGCAAACTTTCATGAAGATTTCCCAGTTTGAAGATGCTACCTTCAGTGTTCACAAGATTTTCACATTTCTGTGCTAGAAATATTTAACTTGACCTAGATTTTACACCCTTAAGAAGTCCTAAAAGTTGTATAGGGCTAACCAAAACACTGTGGACATCATTATATTGGCTAAGATCACTTCTCTCAACTTTACCACACAAGTGACTTTTAATTAACAGGTCAAGGTCATCCATATTATAAAATATGGGAGTACCTGGCATGATCTATCCTATAAATTGGGTGTATAAACTGAATGATTATCATCATCACCATCAAATATGGAATGCTATAGATTGAGTCTCACTCCATGTCCATCAATCTGTAGGTAGCACCACCCATATTGCAATGGTTCCAAGATTTTCATCTACACAAACCCCACTTAAAATGACATGGTTCACAAAATTTTCACATACATACTTGTACATGTATATTCAAACTGGTCACATGACTGACCTTGAACCTTGATTGGAAACATTTGGTTCAAAATGTGTGCCCAGATTCAGCTTTCCATAGATGGTGTGGTTACCCACATGATGACCCAAAAAGTTAGATACAAAGTACAGTTTTGTGATAAATGCCCTCATGCGATTTTTTTGTTTTTGTTTTTTTTTTTGTTTTGTTTTTGTTTTTCAACCTAGGGGCTTGGTTCTTTAATAATGGTGATCTGGGTTGGATTAGTTTCTTGACACACATCCTAATATTCTTTTCTTTTTAGCTTGTTTTTCTGATGCCACAAAACTGAGAAAATAACAGTGAAATAGCATTTTAATATTGTTTGAATAGGAATTATGTCCAAAATAGTTAAAATAAAACTACAAAGAAATGTCAAAAATACAAAAACCATAAAAATTTTGAAATGTGAAAACAAAGCAATTTACAAATATAACAGTGAAAATTGAAAAAATAAAATATTTTCATTGTCGTTCATTAGGTTAGACAGGGGCAGGTTAGCTTCGGAGTTCGGACTGCGGAATAGGGTAATGACTACTATGAATTGGTTCTCGACAAAGAAGACCCAAATACAATAATTGAACCATTGATAGCTTCGTGGATAGGTCTGTACAGGCTGGTGCCCAATCTATGATTTTCAAAGCATACTGGAATTCCAGGTAACGTCTTTAGCCTAGGACCCATTTTGGACTTGCTTTAGTTATTGTTATTGTTAATTTTGTCACTCAGTGGACTTAATGACGAACCAGGGTAATGTTTAGGGACATGATTATAGATAAATGTCAAGATGGGCTTTCAAAATTACTTTTAAAACCTAAAACAATCATGAACAGTAAGAAAAACAGTGACAACGGTTCGGTGTTAGCCTCGAGCACTGATTTTGGAATATATTTTGACGGAAATTGTAACTGTCAATTCTGCAAGTCAAATTTCTTGAAGAACAAAGAATTTTACAGTAATGTTACTAAAAAAAATCAAATTGATAAACCCCCTATCGGAAAATTTGGTATTGTTCTGTGAATCTTCCAATATCATTTATTTGATATCCTCCATCAAATGTAAATCACAATTTGTGGGCCTAACTACACAATCAGTTAAAAAGAGATTTAGTTGTCATAAAACTACAATTAAAATCACAAGTTAAACACCCTTTTGTGTAACCATTCCAATTCTCAGGAACATTCACATTTAGATTGCCGGATACAAATTATTCATTACATAGAGCCAAATTTGTTAGACCAAGACAGTTATGTTAACACAAGGAAATTATTACAAATGGAAGATTTTTGGATCAACACTTAATTTAGCTTTTCCTTGTAGGCTCAATGACAGAATTTTAGGCTTCAGTGATGTTAGGAATTTGAACTTTGCAACTCTTGACAGCAGTCACACACCTTTTCATAATAATCAGGCTAGTATTCAAAGAAGAAGAAGTCACGGACAAAGAAAATTGCAGAAAAACAGGAAATTTAGGAATGTGGATAAAAAATACCTTGTCCAAAATTTACTACAGGCTTTCTCCGATGGCATTGATCAATTACATACAGCTCTTAAAGCACTAGAACACACATTTCCCCAAAATTTTTGTGCCATTGTGTATCCTCACAGAACAACTATTCGGAAACCAGATTCTAATAAGAAAAAAAATCAGATCAAATGTTTTGCAGCATTCCTTTCAAACACACAATTATTGATTCACTTAACATTCAGTCCCTTTTCAAATTGAAATTTTTCATGACATGATTCCCAAGGAATGCAAAATAGAATATCTCCCCATTATTTCCTATAAATATGGCAACAATATTGGACAATGTATCATGAATTACAAGAAATTTCTGGCTTTGATTACTCTTGAGGATATCGCAGCGAATCATAATTGTGACTGTATGTCTAAATATTCTAATTTTGTTGATGCATACCACAAACATGTATTTACAGGTAATTTGGATATAATACAAAATTCTAGTTTAAAAGAAATGATGAAAAAAGTTACAAAATTTCGGATATATCCCAAGTTGAAAATTGACAGTATATTTCAGGATACATGTGATGCACCTGATTTTACTGAATGAAATGGGCAAAGAAAGAAAAAAAATGAAACTTCAGAAGTTTGAAGGATAGTTATCAAACTTGAAAAGAGTTTTTAGAAATAGAATTTATCATTACAAATCCCACATTAAGAATTTCAATGTGGTTAATGTAAAACAGCCTGAAGTTTCAAAAGCAGTCAAAGAACTGCAAGAAAGATTTGTAGTCACTAACATAGATAAGGCAGGTAACAATATTTAGGATCATCTGCAAAAAATATTATCTGGATGTTTTGAAAAATGAACTTGGTATAAACAATTTTTCAGACATAAGAGGAAATGACATACATAAATTACACAAACAATCCATTGATAATTTGCTAGATACACATAAAGATGAGATGAAAACAAATTTTAAAATCAAAATTTCTGGAGATGACTCCTCTATTCCACTTTTGTTCTGGATACCCAAATAACATCAAAACTCTTTTAAATCTAGATTCATAGCTGGTGCTTCAAAATGTATAACAAAACTATCAAAAGAAGTAACATTGTGTTTGACCTAATGTGAGCCAATGGCAGCCTAATTACATGTTTGTTAGGGCTCGTTACCATGATATCTCCAGAATGCTTGTTCACATTTAGCAGTATAATTATCTTGCATGACAACATGAACTGCTCATATTTTGGTGTAACCATGACCTAATTTGAGCAAATGGTGGACCCTTCAGTCAATTAACGCTCTGTGTTGAAGGTAGGTCCAGTAACCAATTTTTGTGTGTTAAGGCTATTTTCAAATTCTCCAGAACCATTTGTCATATTGTTCTGAAACATAGTGGATATGTAGTTTATGGGAGGGGTAAACAAAGTTATTTACTGAGTAGTGATACTGTGCAGCCCTGATTTTTAACAAATTTTTCAGTTCAGGTACGGGGGGGGGGGGGGTTAGCTCATCTGACTTGTCTGTAGCTGAGCTTATCTTATGGTCTTTGTCTGTCATCAACAATCGACTTCTTCTCCAAAAGCACTAGCCAGATTCACTTCAAACTTGGTGGCAATGTACCTTGTGTGTTCAAATGATCACGCTCTACAGATTTTTTATGATATATTTTGTTCCTTTTTGGGCCAAATCTTAAAAAAATCTTCTCTGAAACCACTCACTCTATTGCTTTGATATCACACAGGACTCCTATTAGTTTGTTCACCAGGCGGTGTGATTTGTAAAATTTTTTGTGTTCTTGGTATTTTTGATTTCTTCTCCAGAACCGTCACTCAGATTAAGCTGAAACTTGGTTGATATGTTCCTTGTGGAAGGGCAAACAAAGTTGTTTCCCAGGTGGCACTGCTGCTGATTCCTGATTTTTTCATTTCAGGTACTTATCAGTAAATGCACCTTTCTCATTAATTGCTATGTAAGTCAGTGGGATATTCTAATGCTAATTCACATGTTTGACTTCTTTGAAACCATCATCTTGATTGACTTCAAACTTGGTGGCAACGCACCTCGGGTGGGTCTTTAACAGATTTGTTAAAATGGGCATGCTCCATTGATTATTTTTTTTGTTCTTTTTTGGGGCAAATCTTGAAAAATTTCAAAAAAAATGCCCACCCAATTGCTTTGATATCACACATGGGCACTCCTAGAGATTCCAAGTTCTTAATTTGTTCACCAGTTGGCACTGCAATTTCATTCTTCTTTCATGTTTTTTTGTGTGGTTTTGCTATTTTGACTTCTTCAGATTAGTCACCCACAATAAGCTGCAACTTGGTTGAGAAGTTCATTGCGTAAGGATCAAAGCTGTTCACTAGCTGGCACTGCTATGGATTCCTGATTTTTAAAGGTTTGCAATAAAGTATTGTGTTTTCATCTGTGCAGTGAACCATTCCTGCTAATAAGTTGGTGAAGGGTGGTGCCTGGAACCTGTATGTCGTCAGACGGAGCTCCTTGACGACATTGTGGTTCTAGGCCCACTATTCTATAGACTGATGGGCCTGGATGTGATGTTGATATTTGTTGTGCGAGTGTGATTTTTAATAGCCTTTTAGGCAGTTCATCATGATAGAAAAGTGATTAAAACCTTTAACTCAGGGTTTGTGTCTTTACCCTGACCCAGCTGTCAGCACAACACAAGAGCTGAAGACTCGGGTGTTGTGCAGGGAACAGGCACAAATCCATCGTTGGCATTTTGCAACATCTTTCATATTTGCAGTGAAGAGGGCAAAAAACAAAAGACAAACCATATATACTGCCTAGGTTATTAATTATTCACAATCCATAGGTCGTTTCAGACCTAAAAAGAAGGGGCATACATAATTGTTCAGTTGTGTGTGGCTTCTACTTACATGTCTAATAATCGTGATCTGGGTTGGTTTAATTTCTTGACACACAGCCTTTTGATCCCGTAATGCATGTTTGTGACACCTAGCAATCCATGCCATTTGAGGTCAGATTGGTCACCAAAGCCCATTACATTACAGTGAACCTGAAAGTTTCACCCTGCATATGAGTTAATTTTGGAATTATCATCTTCTAATCTACCTGAAGTGCATATTATTATCCTTCAAATACACCCAGGTGTGATAAAATTCAAGTTTAATGCTTATATGGCAACATATAGAGAGGTTAAATTTATGTCTGCTAGTTCCCCATGTTAATCTATAGAAAAAAAGTGAGGGTCATGGAAAGTGACCCCAAGATGTGGATGGTCAACCATGAACAGGGTGGGAAGCACCACCTTTAGGCGAATTTTGAACTAACCCAAATATAGACTAGTGAGAACTACTTTTTTCATTCATACATCTAATACCCAAAGCCACCACCAGTGCAGAGCAAAAGAATCTGAAAGATGAGACTGTCATTTTGAAACATGAAGGTAATGAATTGTAGTTCTTTTTCATGCAACGATGAAGAAGAATGTATTTAATACTTAGTAGTAGCAAATATTTTTGATTGACAATTTATAATTTTCACACTTTAGACTGGGCAATGTTTTTCATCTCATGCAACTTTTTTCATACCTTTCTGCTCAACTACCAAATTCCACAAAAAAACAAAAACAAAAAAAAAAAAACAAAAAAAAAAACAAAAAAAGAAAATCTTTGTTTTTGTACTTTATCAATTAGTAAGATTGTTTAACATATCATGGAAGCATGTGGTGCTTGTCAAGACTTACTGATTAGTGTGCCCTCTTGTGTCATTTTGAGGAATTATGGAAAAATGCCATGTGCTTCACAATGTGAGGAGATAGGACCACACTGTTGAAGCTTCAGGATTAAACATTAGAAAAGATTTAATGAAAATATGTTCAATAAACATACAAAATGGAGTACTGTATAATTCTGAAAATTTGAAGCTCTGGTGAAGCATTTGAAACATTGGCACGTAAAAACCTCTATTATTGCCTGTTACGATCTTTTCTGTTTTGAGTTTTGATAATATATCACTGTTAATTTACATATTGAAATTTCCCTTGTGTTGTTTCAGGTTGCAAGATATTTTCTCTCTCAGGACAGTTGTTTGCAAGATAAAATGTATCATTTGAAATCCTATAAGTGCCAAATAATTTGATTTTCTACTGACAAAATATTTGTGTTTCTGGTCAATATCACTGAACATAAATTTTGGGGTCCCAATGACCTTTTTGTGCATAAAGGATGCAATATATTGTGTCAGGTTATTAAATAACAGAAAGTTCATTTTCCAATGTAAGGAAAGAAATCTGGGGTCAGTTGGGTCGTCCAATGCTCTGATCTGTCGTGTTGCCAGCATCACTTTTGCCTTCTGTACATGAACTGCAACTGGTTCCTGCTGCTGTGGCTTGATTGTCAGCTCTTCTGGTGTAATTACCATCTTTATTAAATTGGGCTCATCTCTGCCAGAAAGAATGCTGGATAAATTCAGATTGCCATGGTCATCATCACACTCACAATTATAATAGTTCTTCCATCTTGCCATGTCTAGTGCTTGCACTAATGCTATTCTGTAGGCCACCTGACGCTAGCTGGGAGAGAGCTTGGGTTTGTGATATCAGCAACAGTTTCGGGCCAGTAACCATGATCTGGTGAAAGGCCCCCGCTGATGGCTTGTGAAGCAGGCTAATTTTAAATGCTTCAAAATCATCATTTGAAACTAAGATATTTGTGAAAAATCATCAAATATTAAAAGCATCTGAACCCAAACTTTGTGGAAAGTTACATGCTATTGATGAATAGGACCTTTTAACAAAATTTGCATGCATCTATATGAATTATGTCCTATGGCACAAAAGTTCTGAATACCACTGAATGAGAAAACTTTGTTCTGATGACAGATACAGTGAAATTATGTCATCAACAACACTCAGATGTCTGACCCATTCACTAAGTGACACAAATTTTGAGGAACTTCAAGTCAAATTCCTTAAGTTTGCTATTTGACTCATTTATCTGACATTCTCAGTTACGAGACATTTTGCGTGGAACAGATGGCAGCCTGACCATGAGGTTTCACTGTACAATAGATACTTTTGGTTACAGATTTGCAAATACAGTGAAACCTCCCTATACCGAACACCCCTGAGACTGGAAAAAGGTGTTTGGTATAGTGAGGTGTTCGGTACAGGGAGGTTTGCTTACATTGGAAGTACATGTATATATTTGGGACCAAGAAATGGCGTTCACGATAGAGAGGTGTTCGGTATATGGACGTGTTCGGTTAGAGAGGTTTTACTGTACATGTATATTGAGAATGATGAACAACTTGTCCACATCTATGGGTGAACAAAATGATGGATGCAGATCTTATATGGTGATATGGTAAAAATATTAAGCTGGACTTCTATTAGTTCGATACATTCTTTATTCTCACTGATCTATGGAAAGCCCTTTCCTTTGAAAGGTCAAAACACAGGCCTTGTATACAGAGCCCACTCTGTGGTTCTTATTCTCACGACGCCCTCGTTTTCTGAGACATCACCTAAATTTAACAAATGGGACAGTTGACTGGTTGTTTCAGTTTGTGTCGTGACACACGACCACCATGACATTTAACTGGCACATTACCCCTAAATACATAAGCAGTGGGGCACGGCGATCCTAACTGCCACTGATGAGTATCACTCAATACGAAACTGGGCTGGCTTCTTCTCCTTGTCTGGTTTCCTTGTCTCTGGTCTTAAAAATATTTTGGGTCTCAGGACCAGTAAATTCCATGCTGGGTTAATTTGTCGAAGAACAAGTACCCACATGTTTTACATGTTGTTTTTCTGACTTTTCACTTGTCCCACAACATATTTTACTTGTCCCAGACAGTTGGACAAAGGAATTTTCTTGCCCTGGGTCTATACATACATGTAACCCATGTCCATAATTTTGATTTGCTTCACACCTTCAGCACAGGTCTTATCTTAAATCACACTCAAACAACCTAATATTCTACATAACAACTAAAATTCCCCAACTGGTATTGGCGTTTGTTCCTGTGGACTTTTCATTCTAAATTCATTCACTTAGCTAAAAATGAATCACAAGTGGCAAGTATTCAATTTCCTCATGAATTTTTAATGTTTTACATTAACACATGAAGGGATGTTACTCAATATTGCATGTGGTGAAAGTTCCAACAGAAATTGAAATCTATTTACACAACTGTCAATTCTTCCTGTCCCTTTTCTTTTCATTATCAGTCAAATTCTTTCAACATGGACAGATTTCACCTTCTGCCATGACCTTTGGTGAGTAAACTTTTTGAAAACCACTCGGGGCGAGGCTTCTCCATTTCTACAATGTATTTTCCTTCGTGCTTTGCTCTCTGGTTTTGATCCTCTGGGTAAATAAAAACAACTTCAGATTGTGGAGCGTTGTACAGACGGCTATCTTCGTTCATACTCAATCTCATGGCCTCCGTTTCTGCCTTGACCTTTTCATAGCAGTTTCCTGTTTAAAACAGAAAAAAAGGAGATGGTTTAAGCATATTAACCCTTTGAGCAGCCCCCTGACTCAACAAAATGCCAAAACAACGTACATGTAAATATTTTAAATTGTACCATTATAAATGTTGTTACTTTGGGTGCTTCAATGCAAAAGCTTTGATTCATGGGGCCACCTTTGCACATACACGTACATAGGTCCTGTAACCTTTAAATCATGGTCAAGATTACCAAAATATAAGCAAGTCAACAAATTGTGTCAAGGAACAAATGTGGTAAATTTGAGTTATATATTGCCGGTTGTAAGCTAAAGTCAGCAGATACCATGCTCACAAACAAATGGGTGATGGACGAAAAAACGGAGGGAGGGATGGATGAGCAAAAAACCAAAAACCTAATGAGTCCCCAAAGGGATGGACCCATAAAAATATTGTAGTTGTGCTACTAAAAACACAGTTATGGACTTTCATCTTGCATTATGGAGATTTCCTGGGCGCCACCTGGGGTTGGGTATCGTTATTAATTTCTGTATCACAATACTTTTTGGTGCAGAGCCATGTATCACAACACATGTCACGATATATCATGAGAGTGTATGAAGTGATCACACTCTATGAATTTACATGCAACAGAAAGTATTGCAGCCTCGGTGCTGGTGTTTTGATAAATCATTCTGCTGTGTCTACATACACCGGCAAAGAATTGATGATGTAGCCCGTGAAATGTGTTTTATTGGCTGTTCATTCCCATACAGGGATGATTTTCTTAAATTTCTTCATATAAAATTCATACGCTGTGGTAAAATTGAAGTTATGGTAAAATTGAAGTTTTTTATCGTATTGAAAAAATTTGGTACACAAGGAATGTACCATGATACAGTTCGGTACAGGGTTAGTATCGCAGTTTTTCAGTATCTTTGGATATCCTCCCAACCCTAGTGCCATGGTTACTAACTGGGAATGATTCATGGAATGTTAACTTCTGATAACAATATAAGAAAAGAACCATCACTTCTTTTCCTCAGTTTTCATGCAACTCAATACTCTCTATGGTATTGAGTCCTTACTGAATGTGCTCTTGTCATTTTGACCCTTCTCAGGTCAGTGTAAGACTGAATCAACCATCTTGCTTGGTGGAGACTGCGCATAGTAGACCCCATCCCAAGGAAAGCTGTTGACCTGGGGCATGTTATCCTTATGGGGCTCAAGTACAACGGTCTTTCAGAATGTTTTGTATAAATAAGAAATTCACATCAAGTACCTGTATGGAAACACTGAAGCATCACAATTTTACATCCACACTGTTTTTGACTTGGCTGCAAAGCAGACATTTCAAAGTGTCACCACCTATATAGCTAGTGGACATCTTTAGCAATCTCTTAACCCTTTGAGCCCAAAGAAAATATGCCTCCCCCCCTGGCCCCGCTAGACAGAGCAATAATTTTGGTCTGCCTAAATATAACTTACGATTCATCCATTTATATCTTTTCTATTTGTAAATTTGAACACAACCAAAACTAAAACAAAATGCACAATGTTTCTAATTCCAAGTCTTATGCTATTAGCTTCATACTTATATTGACATTGGGAATTTCATTTTTATTGTTACTTAAATATCTGCTAATTGAAAATAAAAGACAAAATCAAATCAGCTGAAAAGAAACAATTTCCAGCATAACCTTTGTTTCGTATATATATATATATATATATATACACACACACACACACACACACACATATATATATATATATATATTGACTTTTTTTTTTATTAAAAACTGTTCAGTAAGTGTCTTGAAGTCCACAATACTGATTTTAATTACTTAGTAGCCAGGCACATAGCTGTATGACAAGCATGGTCCACACCTAAGACTCTGTACGATTTTTTCGTGGTCCTTTTATTAGATTTGATCCCAGCAAGCCATGCTCCCCCACCACTGACGTTGAAATTATGGCTTGACAACCTAGGTAAAAACTGTTAACTTGTAAACTACAGTGGTAAGGCCACCCCAAATGCAACCCAAAAATGGCCTTTCAAAAGGGGTGGTCTCTGTAGAGGGGGACAATATAATAGGAATGTCACACTTTGGGAATGGAAATGGTCTTGTAAAAGAGGTGGTCTCTGATGAGAGAGGCCTCACAAGAGGGAGCCACTGTAAAAGTATAAATAACTGAATGAAATCTCTTTTGTGAACAATTTGAAAACAATTAACTCCAGCTAAATATGATGGAAAATACATGGAATCAGCTGCATATGAGCCGAACATCTTAATCTTTTCACTCACCACAAACTCTGTTTCTCTCATGCCAGTGTCCACACTCAAGGCAGCATACAATATCTCGTCTCGGGATTGCTGCCTCAAAATGACCCCGAAGCTGCATTCTGCGAGATCTTCTTTTTTCCACACTTCTTCTATTTTTAGGAACTGCCCACAGTATGCTGTCTCCCAGTAATGTGTCAAGCAGTGAATGCCTGGTAGAGGTCTCTTCTTGGTAGTTGGTGTTGCTTGCTGGAACTGCTGCCAAAGCAGGATGAACACCTGGAAGTAGAAGTTGAAGATCAGCAGTCACACCTAAAACAGAACTTTATATTCTAAACAAATTCCTGAGTTTCATGATCCGGGTCTGAAAGAATGACACCAATCTAACATGAAAAAGTGTGACTAAACTGTCTTGAGACACATTCCAAATGAAAACTATCCATGCAGTGCTAGAAATAAGGAAAAATTTTCACTTGTCCGCCAACCAAGTGAAATCTTATTCTAATTGAACTGTATGTAAATTTTGGACAAGTGCATTGGCAACTTTACTTGTCCGTGACAAGTTTCACTTAGTATGGACAAGCGGATAAGCCCTATTTCTAGCCCTGCCATGCCATGCACTTCTTATCTCAAAGTTCATAAAGTGTGTTCCATCCATTATAGAAATATGAGTTAAATACATGTACAGTGAAACTTGTTATAAAAGACCACTCTTTTGACCACCAGAAGAAACACAGTATTACAAAGTACTTTCAGATTCATGTTTTTAAGGAGTAACCATGGGCCCAGTATCCAAAGTTATCTGGCTATGCCTGCTTTGAGAGACCACCCCTGGTGCCACCCAATAGGCGGTCAAATAAAGCAGGTGGTCCCTCAAAGGAGGTATAAATAACATGAAAGTACTACAGAAAGACCTGACAACTGTGGTCTCTCAAAGGAGGTGGTCTCCCAAAGGAGTGGTCTTTCAAAGGAGGGACTACTGTATAAGCCAATTAGTCAGAGTTGCTGGAATCCCTATTGTACAGTAGTAATGCTGCAATGTACACACTCCCTTAACAATTTCTCCTCATTTTGATAATTTGTTAACAAATCAGAAAATAAGAGGAGCACCATTTTGGGAACAGATTTGGTGGAAATCAAGTCCATGTACATTCCAACTAAGACAGACATGGATCCAACTTACAGTTTGGAAAAAGTCACCAAAAGCAAAAATATACAAAAATTCATGAAAAAAAAATGGAAACAGAATCACAGTGCCACCTGTTGAATAAAATTATGGTCTAGGGGTCCACAGAAGTGTCCCGATGCACATCAAAGGAATTGGCCAAGCAGTTTTGGAGAGGAATATTTTTTTCAAGATTTTACCAAACAACAGGGCTTTGTGAACAGTCTGTCCTCATCTGACTTTGACACTCAACCCATCATAAGTCCCACCACGGTCTAGTGGAACCCAGAAATGACCCTACTTAATTTTGAAGCAATAGGCAGAGTGATTTTAGATAAAACGATTTTTTGCCAAAAACTGACTGACTGACTAACTAAATCATAAAAAAGAGGACTGTGAAAATTGGACGGTTTATAAATGGCTTTAATATATAAAAGTTATCCTTGTATGTTGTAATTTACCATGTGGATAGGTCAATCAGATTATAAGGTGTTTAAGAGGCAAGTTCATTGTGACACTTTTAAATACAGTGGTCCCTGCTGTGAAAGACCACACCAATCAGAGACCACCTGTCTTGAACGACCATCATTCCAGAGTATTTTGCTTTGTACTTTTCATCTTACTTCTACCTCCTGTGCAAGATCACCTGTCTTCATAGGCCACAATTTAATCATTTCTAGGGGTGGTGTTTTGAAGACAGGTTTCACCGTACTGCTTTGTCGACAGGGTAGTTGTTTGATGGAATAGTTTGCCAGAAAGTGTGCAGTCCACGCTGTCTCTGCCTGTCTTTAAGAGTAAGTTGAGGTCCCAACTGGATAGTTGACAGGGAAAAACAACCAATCAATAGAATGGAAGCAAGGGTTGTTTTCACCAAACTCTGTCTCTGCAGTGACATCACAGTGAATCCAAGAATACCAATGTGCTATCGGTTGACCATAAAAATTACATATGCCAAAAAATCCCTGCAAGGAGCACTCGCCATAAGTGACTATTTAACAGGTATGTGCCACTTTGCAGGCCCCATTTTTTCAGCAAAATTTCTCTAACAAAGATCCAGTATTTTATTAAAAATTCCCTATACACTGTGTAATTAAGAGTCATTTCCCCCCAATTTAGGTGGAAAGTTCACGAACATTTTTCATGCCCATTTCTGGCCATAATTTCTACTATCTCAGTTAAACATTCCCTGACAAAGGTATAATTTATGGTAAAATGTGCCCAGAAAAAAGAATGGGCTTTTCAAAGGTCAAGCTGCACACTGCTAGTAGTTAATCCCCCAATTTTGTTGTAGGGGCCCTACCAAAGATTTGGGTAAGTATGTATGGAATCTTAAGTTTGACACAGCATAACAGAACACATGAACAGAAATAATTTGTTTAGTGATAAGCAACACAGGTTTCCCTCCAGTAGATCAACTGTGTTTAAAATTTCTCAAGATTCTAGATCTATATATGGACAGAGTTACTAAGATAATGGTGGTCTTATTGACATAATATGTCTGGATTTCATAAAGGCATTCCTCCAAGTCCCACACCAGAGATGGTTGGGAAAAGCTTCATGTTCACAGTATCAAATGATGAGTACAAATATGTATAAATTATTTTTTTGACAGACTGATAACAGTGTGTCTTTGTGACTGGCTGTAAATTTGTTTGGGTGAAAGCTAACAATGATGTGCCACCCTTTATTATTTACATAAATGACTTGCCAGATATAATGACATGTGACACAGTTCTGCTTGCAGATGACACAATAATAATTTAATATAATCCCATGAAGACCATCAAGATTTACAAGTTGACTTCAGGATATACGTCTACTTAGCAGAGTTTTTTTCCATTTTCTGACAGGAAAAAGGTCCCTTTAAAAGGCCTTGAAATGGCCCACAATGCAGCAAATAAAGATTTCAGCCTCCGAATAGAGAATTTTAAAATTGTCAATGACATTTACAGTGTATAACTGTCACTGAGGGATTTATTCCCTTGCAGCAGTCTACACGAAAAGATCATAGATATGATATATTCCAGCGAAACTGTAAACTAAATATTAGATGTATTCCTTTGGATTGAGTGTGACTGGTCAGTCAGTGTGGAACAATTTGCTTGAGGAGTTTGTAAATGTTAAAACTGTTACAAGGAAATGGGATTTACTGTGGAAAGACAGTGATGTAATGTTTGTATGATGCGAATGTACAAGAAGACAGCAGCTGAAGAAAACATGGTGGATGCCAGTTGAAAGCTTCTCAACAAGCAATACAAAGTTTCTGTGAGTAGTGTTTTAATTCACATTTTACAATAAGACTGGAGCTCATTCCACCCACTTTGCACTGTCCAATATATGATACACGCTTAATGCTGCAGCTGATACAAGAGGCTTTTTCAAGCATGCTATTAGTAATTAAACCTGCAAAACTGCATATACTGTTACTGCCTGACCAGGGTATATTCATATACGATCAATGTTGAAATTTGACCCAAGTTGGTATATTCCAACATGGGTCAGGCCCATATTGGAATTCCAACGTGGTGCGACCATGCAAGTTGACACTGTTGGAATCATGCTTCATGTTTGATAGTATGCATGTACAGAGATGAGGGAGAATATGTTTAGGGAATGGCAGAATGAGGATCATAACTGTAACGGCTGAGAGTAAGTGCGACCCTTAGGAGAAGAATGTGGCATGGATTTTAGGTTTGACAGGGGGTTGCCAGGTGGAAAGAAAGGAGTCAGAACTGTACAGGACTTCCTGGTAGGATGCTGGGAGAAAAGAACCAGAATGTTTGAATGCGAAAAAAAAAAAAAAAAGAATTACTTAGAATAACAGGTTTTAGGAAGGAATTGGTAAGGTGGTAGCCCTTATGGGGCTATTCTGGGCACCCATGACTGAGTACACAGGACATAGGAAATGCCTGAGCCTTAGAGGTGGGGATAGGTCAGTGGGAAAGTTGGCTTTTTAAAAAATTTCTGGCCACCTGGATCAGCTTTGATACAGCACCACGGTAAATAAGCCAAGTGCCACAGGATTATTATTATTATTCAGTATATACAAACTGTGTTAACATCACAAATAATTATTGTATAGAGCTGTGCCCAATTCTCGGAAATCGACGATAATTTTGCCATTCATTGACAAGATGTGAAAGAAAAAATATTAATTTAATAAGCACAGAGAGACTATGCCATAAGTTAAGTAAATATCTCATGAAAATTAAATATCTACAGCTACAAAAGTGACTAGTTTATTTTAAGTCGCTTTAACACACAACTAATGGGAATACACAACTCTAGCCCTGCAAATGTTTGTGTATTCAGTTGTGTATCGGGGCAAAGGCATTAGAGCTAATTCTGACCTTTCCTATTCCAACATGGGACTGGCCCAAGTTGGACTCCAAGTTGGATACTGGCTTGCAACTTGGGTCAGAACTTCAGAAGTGACATTGAAAAATTGTGGCAAAGCGAAGAATGGTGGAACTGTGTCTACGGTATCAAAGTATACTTTGGCTGTAACAACAGCAGTATATTTCTGAAATAATCTCACCAGGTGGCTGCATCAAGCTGTACATTTCTAGCAGGCTTGCCTCAAATTTGACAAGAAGTGAGCGAAACCGCATGAGCATGGATGTCGCCATCGTGCCTTCACTCCCGACCGCTTTACACACCGATTCATGCAATTGGTTGGCTGCCAGCAGACGAGCCAATCAAAATGCACCTCACACTGTAACACACTAGTTGACAAATCTTCATCACCTTTCAACATGTCGGAAAGATACAGCTTTTCGTTGACAACTTTCAGGTAAACATATTATTTATTGGAGGACCGGTTTTGACCGGTGAGAGTAATTCATACCGAAGAAAGTATTTTGCAGACTGCAATTATTGAATGGAACAAAAAGGATTGGCAAATCTCTCAAAACGGAACCTAGTTTTAGAAGCCATTTCCCAATCCACAAAAATGCCGAATCACGAATGAAATTCACATTGTCATTGATGTCTGATGATTGAAAATTTACAGAACTTAATTACATTGCGAAAATTTACTAGGTCAGTTTGTAGCTTTTCTCTGTAGTACTTATACCTGATAATCATAATGTGCTCGATTTCGTATTCAGTCAAAGGTTGACAAAGGTGCACGTTCATATGCGCCGGCTGGGCGATAATGTAAGTAAAATAATGTGAGTAAAAATAAGTTGGGTGCTGTTCCGACAATGTTGGAATCTGACCCAGGTTGGAATATTCCAACATGGTGCGGTCATGTGGGAATCGTGATGTGCAACATGTTTTGATGATTTGACAGTTGTTTCTTGCCCGGTGAGGAAAAGCAATAGAACCGAGTTTAAACACCATTTGAAAATATTTGTATTAAAAATAAAACTGTCACTAGACCTTGCTTGGCAAGTACCATGGAGGTTCTGCGTTAATGATTTCTCTAAGCAAGTACATGTAGTGGCAATGAACTGGACCCTTAAAATTCCTTACAAGAACTGGCCATAAATTTCTGATCAGATAACAGTACATCATAACCAAATTAAGTTACTATCGCATTATCTGCAAATGCTGATATTACGTGTAAGTAGTGTGTGTGTGTTTTAAAAGGTGTACAGTCACTTCGTCCACATGCCAAGTCGTCCCCAACCAACTCATCCCCCACACATGTCAAGTCGTCCCCTTCTATGTCATCTCGTACCCACCATTTCGTCCCCCCTTGATATCAACTCGTCCCCCCGGTGTAATATACGGCTAAGTTCACATTCAACATAGCTATTTGCATGAGCGACCGGTGTAATATCATATGTAATAATTTTTTAAAAATCATTGATTTCTTGTGTTTTGTGTTTTTTTCATTGACGTGTAAGATCATGAAGTGAATGAAAAAAGTATATAAAATAAATTTGCTTATATTGATCTCTCGACATATATATACGTATATACATATTTGCAGCTTTGAGAGTAACTGGCAATCGTCATTTGGAGCTTAATCAGTTCAACATCATGGTTGTGGCACAGTCACATCTGAAAAAAAAAAAAGAAGACGATAGACTAAATTTACTGTGATTTTAGTTCTAATAAATGGTACTTTACTGTGATATTGTTATTTTTTAATAAATTTATCTATTTGACTAAATTTATACTATTTCAGTTTCTAGTGATATTGTATATTATGGGTACTTTACTGTTATTTTAGTTCTAATAAATGGTACTTTACTGTGATATTGTTATTTTTAATAAATTTATCTATTTATCTATTTATGTGATCCCTGTTATTATTAGAATGTGTCGGTGTAAGGGGTTAGATTGTGAATGGACATCATGCTGATAGTATGTTTGAGAGATATTCTGGAAGTTTTGTAGCCCATATCCCTCATATCCATAGAAAATATTGAAGTCTGCTGATACAAGCTTCTGAAAAAAAAGCTTTAAACGCTGATTAGAAACATTACCTTTTTTGTCTGACGATGTTTATACCATAATTACCTTTGTATTGCAAATATAATAAAAGTCTACAATTTGATAATATAATAATAAACAGGGGACGAGTTGGGTAAAAAATGGGGACGAGTTTGCATTGACAGGGACGACTTGACCGGGGACGATCTGGCTTTTGGGGACGAGTTGGTTAGGGACGACTTGGCATGTGGACGAAGTGACCTGCATTCTTTTAAAATAACAGGTCAATGATCATCCAGAGGAAGACATTTGCAGCTAAATCTTAGGCTACATGGACAATCCTTGTTCAAGGCCTATTTGTGTTATAGCAAGATTAATTTAAATGAATGGGTTTTTTTTTTTTTTTGTGATTCTGCACATTCAAAATATACTTTTTGAATCTAAAGATAAAAGTTAAAGAAAACTGTGCAACAGGTCATACAACTATTTCTAAATACATATATCACAATATCAGATATCATGCATTATTCCCACATAAACGCACCATGTTGTAATACTCCAACCTGGGTTGGAACAGTGCGATTGAATCATAGAGCTGATATATAATGGGTGTGGCCCAAAAACCGAGCGAAGCTTGTCACCAAGTGTGTGTGCAGAATCACTGGGAAGGGATTGGGAATGCCACATGGGAACCTCCCTTTTTAAATCAGGTGAAAGCGAGCTGCATGACCATTCACTCAGGCGCCAGGCTCATGAAACTTCGCAGTGCATGCAAATCACTTAAAGCACTGATTTATTATGCCCCCTCCAACCGGAAGGGGCATATAGAAATCGCGTTTTCCATGCGTCTGTCCATAAATTTGATAATATCTGGTACCCTGATCTGACAAGAAACATTCCAGAGAAACAAGCATATGGAGTTTGTATCAGACAAGTGATACATATTGCTTGAAACACCACACTTTTAAGCGATTTTGTCAATACATTGTACTAAAGAGTCAGAACTTTGTTGCAAAAACTACAACACACAGGCTATAAAATACAACAACCACACAAAACTCTGTTGAAATGTTTCCAGAGATATGACCAAATACCTAGAAAATACAACACTAACTATTATTCCTTTACTGTTTAACTTAGTTTCATGAAACTTGACACACACTTATATCTTGACCTGAAGGTGTGTCGTGACACAAAAGTAGGTCACTAAGTCAATTATCTGGGTCTTCGCTATTCGTGTCCGGACTATAATTTGCCTGTCTTTCAACTTAGAATAATGAAACTTTACACACAGGTGCATCTGGACATACATAAGGGTGTGTGATGTACCAAAAAGGTACGTCACTAGGTCAAGTGTCTGGGTCACAGAGACATATCCTTGTAAAGTCATGTCAGCGCTTTTATTCCTTTACTTTTTTATTTAGTTTCAGGAAACCTGACACACACATATATCTGGACCGAAAGGTGTGTCATATTTAACAAAAGTAGACCAAATATCTGATCTACTCTATTGGTGTCCGGATTATACCTCGCCTGTGCTTCAATTTAGATTAATGAAAGTTTACACACTGCTGTATCTGTTATACAAGAAAAAGTACAGTATGTGTTATTAAAAAACTTTTGCAGAGGAACTAGGTACTATTGCATGTTGCAATATCAGTTGTTAAATTTAGTATCCGTGCACTTCAGATCAGTTATTTTTTCACTTTAGTATAGTACCTGTACCTTCAGTAGTCTTCTTCATATGCCATATTAGTGTACTAGTGTTTCTGGTTCTCGCTAGATGGCCCTCTTTGCAAAGTTTCGTCACTCAAGCTTTCAGGTCGGGCATGAATGCCATGGATCACCAACAGTCCTTGCTAGCTGAGGCAGTAAGACAGGAGGGCTATGGAAAAAAGTTTCATCATGTGTGGGTTCAAGTCCCACCCAGGGTAGCGGAAGATTTAGCCTGAAGGGGCATGTAGGGGGCCACCCCCACCAAAGAAAAGCGCCGTTTTTGGCCAAAGAAAAAATAAAATCCCAAGAAGAACACTGTTGTTGCATTCTGAAGAACCTCCCATGATTTCGTGAACATGTTTTATGCAGAATGTAATTCAACTAATTTAAGTTTTATTTGATTCAGCTGATTGCCAGAGGTCCTAGATGCATCACCATGTTTGTTAGTGGGCCAGGCCTTGGCAATGCAACAAGCCAATGAACTCAACAGCAGTTGTGATCAGTTGTTGGTTCTCATAGGTCACTTAGTTAGTGGCCAATCCATACCAACAACTGATCAGAACACATTCCATCCTCACATGAGAGGCCACGGCAATGGCGATTACCAATGACGGCCCCTACCCCGGCAGCTCACTGGCTTTGCCAGCTGGGCAATTTACATTTATACATGTATACACGTTACTATGAAACTGACCTTCGAAGTGTTTACCCTGGTAGAGACTTTTTTGCTGACTGGAGGATTGCTGGCCAATTTGGTAAAAGTACGTTTTCATAATAAGTTGATTTGTACATGTGATCATTTTCCTTTGCAGCCCCTCAGGAAAATTAGTACAGATAGAGTATGCCTTGGCAGCAGTGGGAGCAGGAGCGCCATCTGTGGGTATAAAAGGTAGTACTGATTATGTGTATCTTTTATTTGCTGTTCAGCTCTGCTGACCATAGGTTGTAGAGCTTATATGGCTTTGTGATTTATATTCTGTAAAGTTAACTTTCTGAGGGTGACTCAGTGCACAGGGTACAAAAGTTTATCCCCCCTGAGGCCCTCAGAATCAAAGGTATACATGCATATAGAATTGAACAAAGATACAAATATATGGAAAATAATTGGAATATCGTAAATCTATATCATATTAGCAGATTCTATGCTTTTTACTTGTTAATGACTTTGGTCTTGGGACATAAAGTTAGCATTTGTGACCAACCCAAGATCACAAGTATCTTTAATCCATTGAAACATTTCTTGCATGTATGAAGGGGTCATTTCAGATAAGGAGATGGAAAAATTTACTGCTTTTCTAAACATCACTCCCATCTTAACCCCTTCCCCCTTGAATTAAGACTAAGTTAACAGCTTTCTTTGGCATGGGTCGGGCACTTTGTGCCCGACCCATGCCAAGTATAGCTGTTGACCTGGGGCATGTTATCTCAATAGGTTTAACCTACAGTTATCAGTGGGGTTTTTTTTTTTTTGATTACTGTTGAAATTAGTTGAAAACAGAAAAGTAGAAAACATTTGACCACAAGCAGTTTTGGTCAGTTTAAGGCGGGACGTGTTAGGAGTCATGCAGAAGAATCATTCAAGTACCATTCTCTCATGTTCTATGGCTCGGCCACTCCCCACATGAATTTTACACTAATAAGACAGCATTCTTATGAAATCACTGCACTTTGTTGGTAAGTTGTTTACTCTTGATAGTTACTCCATATACTGCTACAATAATCAAATAATGTGTAAATGTAAGCATTAAAAATAATTTACGCATATGGAAAGGTAACAGAAATCTGATTCTCCACAATAACATTGAATTTGAACATGTACATTCTTGCATGTTTGAGACATTTGTTGTTCCACGCTCAGATGGCTGTCACTAGTAAGTCCTAGAATTTTGTGAAATTGTACATACAGTACGTTCTGAAGTTGGATATAATTACAGGTCACTTCTAAGTTCTTAAAAGTGTCCAATTTTCTGTCCCTTTGTTTTGAGGATATTAACAACATTGCTTACCTTTTATCATGGTTTACGATCACCTTGTTACAGTCATCCACCAAAACCTCTTTTGTCATTGATTATCTCAGTAGATTCATGGATTTTTTTTACAGGTGTGTGTCTGGAGACAAGGGCTTGCCAGGCACAAAAATAGGTCACTAGCTCAAGTACCTAAGTTACAGTGACATAAATTTGTCACATCATGTTAGGGCAATAATTCTTTTCATCATTAACTTAGAATCATGAATTTACACATGCACCTGGAGACAAGGCTTTGCTATGAACAAAAAGTAGGTCACTATGTCGAGTATACTTCTAGGCGCAGTGACATATCTTTTTATCAGTATAATCAACATAAAGAGTTTCAGGTGCTCACCAACTCCAAAACTTCTTCAATTTACAGCTGCCAATGGTGTGGTCCTAGCTACTGAGAAGAAGCAAAAGTCTGTGCTCTATGATGAACATAGTGTCCACAAGGTGGAGCTGATAACAAAAAACATTGGTATGGTCTACAGTGGCATGGGACCTGACTACAGGTAGGGCTCAGAACTTAACAGTTTACACAATGGGTCAGCTCAATAGCAGTGATTCACACTTCATTTTCTTTTCTCTTTTAACCTTGTCAGAACTTTTCAAATCAGTAATCTGTGGACAAGATTTAACCCCCTGCTCCAAACACAAACAAATAAGTCAGAGGTTGCACAGAAAAAGCAGTAAAGCATATAAATTAGGCCAGATAGACATGTAAAAAAAAATTAAATGTGGCAGTTAAGAGATAGAGTAGGAAACTTTTGGTTGGAATTGGCTTCTCATGGTCGTACAAATTCTGAGAGCAGTCTGTTCAAGTGTGGTGGGGAAAAAGGAGGAAGTTTGTGTTGTGTACTGGGGGTGAAGCCCATCTTCATCTGTATTTTTGGGGTCTTGGGGGTGGTGGTGTAAAAATGAAAGTTTAAAAAAAAAATGTAAACAATAAAAAATGCTGTTGCAACTGACTATTTCACTATGTATGAGGTTTCATTTAAGCTTATTTTGTTGAGGACACAAACTGAAAAACCAATGCCTGACTGATTTTCTTTCAGGTAAAGATAATCTTTGCTATAAAATTATTTTAGAACATAAGGTTGAAAAACCATATATATGTTGAAAAAATGTGGGTTATCAAGCTTGATAATATTAACTTCAGATGGGATGCACTGTGGAAATTTATATTTTTGGGTTTGAGGGACAACAAGATAAAGCAATTTTGGTTTAAACTGACACTTTATATTACCATGTGGTCACTTATTACACAAATGGAAGATTAAAGCTACTCCTCTTTGTATATTCTGGGATTGTATTGATTCTAATGAACATTTATTTTTCAATTATAATAGACTAGATATATTATGGCAAAATGTGAAAAAAGCATTTAAGTTGTTAGGATTTGAAAATTTAGACCTCGGTTTGAAGACACTAATTTAGGCTACAAAATTGGAATGGAAGTTACTATTGGGTAAATGAAATTATAACACTTATTTGTTTTGTCATTTTTAAAAGTTTTTGTATCAAACAGGATAGAAAAAGGTGGATGTTTAAATATTATGTAAGAAAGAGCTAGAATATCGAAGTAAAGTCTCAGAAGTAATTGATAAATGTAAAAGTGCAAAATATATTAAGTTTGTTTTGTTCTTGTAAACTCATTTCATTCTGCCGATGAAATGAAAAATTATAAGGCAGATATTAACGAAATAAACAGTTGATGAAAAAAAAACAATACTTGGAACTAGTATCTTAACATCAACTTATTTGCTTATTAGAAACAGTATAAAAAAAACCAGAGCAAATAGTTAGATACACATTCTTGTCTGTGATTCCTGTCGTTTTTTCAGAGTGTTGGTAAGATCAGCACGGAAGCTTGCCCAGCAGTACTTCTTGATGTACCAGGAACAGATTCCTACAGCTCAGCTGGTACAGAGGGTGGCTAATGTAATGCAGGAGTACACACAACAGGGGTGAGTAGCAAGTAGGAGCTGATTCACAGGGTAATTACCCTTTTGGGGACCAAGTCAACAGTGTTCTGCCATTTTTGCGGGGTACTCACACCCAGATTGCACCTAAGAAAGAAATTCACAGGCCCACTTCAGTTTGTACATTCATGGTCAGCTTGGCACATTATTGTCACAGAACTTGTCAGTAATATTCACATTATGTAATTAAACAGACAAAGTTTTATCCAGATACATTGGCTTCAGATTCCCAAGGTTAATGGTAAAGCAGGAGTGCAGACAACAGGGATAATGCATTGACATCCTTTGAGCATTCAATGTGAAGATGAAAACCCAATTTCCATAGCTTTTTAAGATCTCTGCCAAGGTGAAAAGAAAAATTCAACAAAGATTAACATGTTGAAAAACAGTGAAATCTCTCTACTTAGATCACCCTGGGACCTGACATAGGTCGCAAGGGAAGGGTGGTTGTAATAGGATGTGGTCTCATTAGAGAGGTTTTAATAGGATGATTCCACCATATACATATAACACTTGTAAATGTTTATTAATAAACCTTTTCTGTTTGGAACAAGACTGAGTCGACATTATTCCTTGGTGTGGGTTCAGCAGAAGGTGGTAAATCAGCACCAAAGAAACTTTTTAAAGTCTTAAACAGCTCACACTATTGGTTTTATTAAAGTATATATCCTAGTTGATTTATCTTTTCCCCATCTTTTTTCAGAGGTGTACGGCCCTTTGGAGTGTCACTTTTAATAGCAGGCTGGGATGAAGATGAGGAAAAACCATATGTGTACCAATGTGATCCATCTGTGAGTATTTTAAGTTATTTTGTATTCATTTTTTATACTTCAAGTGCACACATTACCCAGTTAAGTGTTATGATTTTAAAATTAGTAGCCAAAACTTCCATTTTTTTAGCTCTGCTGAACTAAGGTTGCAGAGCTTTTGCAATCTGCCATGTCTGTCCGTCAATCCATTCATCTGTAAACTTTTTTGTATTATTGTGAACACAATACAGTTGACAGTTTCAGTACTTCTAAAGGGTATGAAAATGTAGGTTGCTATCAATGTTGGTGTTGCCACCTGTAGTATTATTTAATATATGGACCACTGGTGGTATTAATAATTAGATAGGTATCAAAAACACGTGGACTTTAAATGGCGATTCCATAGGAGCCGGTCAAGTACCAACATACCTATATTTCCAGAGAAAAAACTTCTTGGCATGCCCTTCAGTGCATTGCTCCCAGAGCATGATGAACAAAGCTGTTAATTCATTGCACAATTTAGCAGAGGAAGAGTGAAGTCATTAACTTGCAACTTGAGCACTGCAATGTTTATTTTTGCTGCTTCGTCAGGGTCATAATAATACACAGTATGTCTATGCAATGTATCAGCATTACATTCATTTGCTGATACATTTGCTGTAATGTATCAGCATTACATTCATTTGCTGATACATTTGCTGTAATGTATCAGCATTACATTCATTTGCTGATACATTTGCTGTAATGTATCAGCATTACATTCATTGCTAATAATGTAGAAATACACACTTTGGTAGGTGACCACCAAAATTTCAGAAGGACCACCAGCTTTTACCAACTGGTGGCCCATCTGGCTACCAGCTAAAAATCTTAAAATCTACCCCTGTATATATTATATATTTCTCAAAGGTGTATGTCACTATACTTGTATATAATGAAGAAGTATTTCTTCCTGTATACCCATGCAAACTAAAGACAAAAGGCATTGGCCTGTTAAACCACATATGAGATCTTTTGTGTAAAATGTGTGACAGCAATTTGTTAATCATAATTTGAAGGCCATTCAATACAATAAGATGATTTTGTACTTTCCCTTCCAACAGGGTGCATATTTTGCATGGAAAGCAACGGCCATGGGAAAGAATTTCATCAATGGAAAAACATTCCTCGAAAAAAGGTATGGATCAATGCTATGTGTGGGTATGCTATATCATATACAGAATACAAAAAAAAAGGTAGATTGCAATAATGGTGTGCCTGTATATCTTTGGTTGATGGATAAATGGAATGCAGAGCAGTGGGTGAATGATGTATTATCATGACAACATTAAAAATGATATACTTACACAGCCAGTTATCATATGTGTGTGATAGAGTTCAATAAAAATTACAATCACAGTAAAAAAAGAGACATGTATGTAAAATGCACAGAAAAGTAAGAAAACCTCCGGCAACTTCCAAAAACAAATTTTATTTCCATTTGTACTGGATGCATGCAAATGAGTGATATATCATATTCTTCTTTTTATTTTATTTTTTTTTTAAGCAGCTTTGCTGACTACAGGTCACATAGCCTAAAGCATCACTCCTGTCTGTGTCCGTCCTTCCTTCCATCCTCCTTCTGTCCACTTAAACTTTTCTGGCTAACATGATACAGTCCACAGTTTTCAGACTTTCAAGACTTACATAGGGTGTGGAAACCTAGGCCCGAATCAATATTGGTGATATCACATAGAGTTTTATGGAGTTTGTGAAAACTTTGTCGAGGCCTGCCCAAGGTACATTACTAAAATCATTTTAAAAAAAGGAAAACACTGGAGCATGACTCCTTGAAGAAACATAGTAGAGGCCCATGTAATGTACATCCCTGCCTGGCGCACAGTTTTGGAGAAGTCGAAAATGGCATACATCATGGTTACAGTGGATTCTGTCACTTTCATTTGTAACATGATATGAACTGTATGAGAAGACTGATATTACTGTAATAAAGGTGACCTTGATGCTATTCTGTAGTTTACAGGACCACTTCAGTCTGTGCATGTAAGGTCAGATGAGCACAGTACTACCATCAGTCCTCTTGTATTGTAAAATTTGGTAACCTTGACCTATTTTTCTAGGTCATTAAGCACTTTTAATTAGCAGAGGATATTAAATTCAAGATGTTGAGAAAGAAAGCCACTTATGATGCTAACAGTACCAGTGTACCACAAATGTGTATCATGTGGAAGTTAGACCTTGCACAGAGATTTTTAAAACCTCGTAGTTTAATCCAGCAGTGTTATACGGAGCCAGGTGTGTGGGTGTGTGTTGCCCTCCCATTTTCTCAAAAAGGCCCTGATTTGAACAATTTATACTGGAATAGATAGTGTTTTCATGTGAAAAAGGGAGAGTTGCACACTGGAATACTAAATTTACACACCCAGGTCTACAAATCCTGTGTATTACATGTACTATGTTACAGATAATACATTTATTTGTAGAGTGAAGTGAAATTTTTGTGTTTTCCTTTCGTGAGAGAAAAGGGAAGTTCTTGCACTGCAGAAACGATCAAGACTTCCGTCAAGAAAGATACCGTGGCCAAATGTTAACCCAAAAAGTCAGAAATATTTGTAAGCATGTAAATGTAAAGTGTTTCCAAGTTAACCCATTACTGGTCAGAGTGAGGCTTTCACTAGCTTTCCTTGGCGTTGATTAGGCACGTTGTGCCCAAACTTGTAGACCTAGGGCATGCCATCATGAATGGGCTTACATAAAAATCTCACCGAAAAATGTTTCTAGTAACGAGAAATTTAAGTAAAAACAAGACAATTTACATGCAGGCATTTTTGGGCAATTTGAGCAGGAAAGGGTAAAAACAAGAGTGAGTCAACAGCTTTTCTTGGTGTAGACTACACCAAGGACTGCTGTTAATGTTTGCTGTGCTGTCATGATACATGTAGGTCTCAGTCTTACCCATAATTCTCAGCAGTTACACTAATATCTATTAAGATAAACTGAAGTGCACTAAAGCAAACAATTTACATGTGGGTGCAGTTCAAGGAGGCACAACTTTCATATTAGTGTCATTTGTTTTCAGATACAGTGAAAATCTAGAGCTGGAGGATGCTGTCCATACAGCCATCTTGACCTTGAAAGAAAGCTTTGAAGGTCAGATGACAGAGGATAACATAGAAATTGGCATCTGCAATCAGGAAGGCTTCCGAAGATTAAGTCCATCAGAAGTGAAGGATTACCTCGCTGCTATTGCATAAGGAGACATTCTGTATATATACTTAATACCATGATAGGACCTGTATTTTGTATGTGTTGAGTACAATGCTGGCAGTATTTATACAAGGTGGGCAGTGATGTCGAATGTTTTATCATCATTTACTTGCCAGCCGTAAGGCTCTAATAAAAGAGGATTCCACTGACCACGCTATCTGCAGCTGGTGCCACTGGTGTATTTGGAAGACAAGTGATGACACTATGACAAAGGGAATATAAAAATAAATTTTGTCCTGTTTAGGACCATCTCAATGTTCTAAACACGAACCTGGAAGGAATTTGCCATGTGGGTATAATATGAGATCTTGCTCTGCACTTCAACAACAGTCTTTCTTCTGTTTTTTTAAATTCTAACACGTGCAGGCAGGACAGTGCAGCTTGAGGAATCCTTTTCCGTTTCTGTACAAAGTGAGCCAGTGTAAGAATGTTGCAAAACATAATACACTAAATAAAAAATGTAGTTTAAAAACATACACATAATTGTTGACCCTTAATTTGTCATGGTAATGCTTGGGCTTTACTGAGAAGTTAGCATGTGCGTGTAATTTTTGCAGGTCTCTTAAGGCAGCAAATGTTCGAAAAAAAGTACTCAAAACATGTCCATGGATACAGGGTTTTTGATTTACTGGGGTTTTTTTTTTTAGCTGTATGCTGACCAAAGGTCGCAGAGGTCATGCAATCATTCATCTCTGTCCGTCCATCCGTACACTTTTTGCTTGTGAACGCGATACAGTCCACAGTTTTCAAGTTAGCCCCATATAACTTTAAGGACTTACCAAGTGTATAAAAATCTAGGTCGAGTTCCATGTTGGTGGTGCCACCTACAGCATAATGTAAAATAAGGGTCAAAATGTGAAAATCTTGTGACCACTGTAGTATCCTTAAGTTTTGCTAGATCTTTGTTTAGTGGAAGAGGTCAAAATCTCAGGTACATTATGATACTAGTGGTGCAGCCTATACATTGATGAAAGTTATGAGCCAAAATATGTCCAAAGAAATGAAATTCAATATGTCAACAATAATTGAATTTGATTATTATGCTACATTTAAAGGATATGGAAATCATCCTAATGCAAACATGTTATGTACATGTAATATTGGTGACCTTGACTTATTTTTGCTACCTCATCAGTCCTGCAAAGTTGAAAGAGGTGATTTTGTAATGGCAGGGTGTAGCTTGGAGATCGATGGTAAAGAAAATAGTGCCTCCAGATAAAAATTGCTCCTTAGTACATTAAACATTAAACTCTTCATGGTGACCAACTGTTGGGGTAACCGGGGCCCTATGATTATCGAGTTATGCACTTGTCCAAGTTTATTGTTTTCTTCAGTAACCGAAAACAATATAACCCCATTTAAACAAACCGTGTATGGAAAGTTGAACGCAGGGCACACATTTTGAATGTCAACAAATTTTTAATCCATGCTAAAGGTGAATATTGTCACCTGGAATATAGAGGTCACAATGTGAAACTCTTGTGAACACTTCATCCCCCAGTTTTGGAGTTAGGCCCACATAGCCTTTAGGACTTATAAAATGTATGAAAATCTACATTGACTTTGATATTGATAGCACCACCTACATTATTATGTAATATTTGGGTAAAAAATGTGGAAATCTTGTGACCAGTCTAGCGTCCTTTGTAGACCTCTTTAGGACACCAGATGGAAGCACTTGAGGGTGATCATTTACATAATTTTACTTCTTTGCATAACAACAAATCCCCTTGAAGCTTTTGTTAAGCTAATAGCCAGATTTATGCAAATGAACATCGTCAAGTGCTGCCATTTAGGGTCCTAATAAATTCTATTTTTTGTGGATCTTCGTGGAATTTAGTGGGGATTGTGGAGGTCAAAATCTTGGTTGCATATGATAGTAGTGGTGCCACCTATACTTTGACAGAAATTATAAGCTAAAATGTCTTGGAAAGATATAAAGCGATATGTTGAACAGTAATTGAATTAGACAAGTGATTTCATATGGAGTGAAACTGTTTCACCTCTTATGCATGGTATTGGCTGAAGATGGCCACTTGCCCAGTCTTTTGCTAAATTGTTCTCGGTTATCTAAATCCTCTAACAACTGTGCCATGTGCAGATCAAAAAAAAATTGATCTGCTCTGAAAATGTTGCAAATTTAGCTTCTAATTTGGACAGCTACATTATTTTAAAGGATGTGAAAAGTTTATGATCCAGACCAGTTATCTGATCTGGGAATGTTTATTTATTTTTTTTATTTATTAAGCTTCAATCAGCAGTAGTACATAAAATGACATAAGATACAATAAAATGTTTGCTGCATAAAACATACTGCCAATTAGGAAGAGTCAAACAGGTGAACACACCTATACAAGTTGACTCCCCGTTGGTGATCTAATGAATGAAATGAGTACAGCTAGTGCTGTGTAATAACGATGTTCATGGAGATAAAACCAATTTACTACACTAGAATGATGTATAAAATGTCTGGAAAGGCATGATAAAATCTGAACTTTACAATATATAGAAAAGCACCACTTAAAATAGTCAATTAATATCATTTGGATGGTGTGTCAGATTACAACTAGTGGAGTGGGTTAGATTGGGGACCCCCAGCAGAGTGACGGGGGACAAAGCCGCGCAGGTGTTCCTTGAACACCGCAGCAGACACCGGCTCTGCTGGTTTTACTCCACAGTTGATAACATATTGGTTAAAAAATAAAACACATATTTGGATAGACACACTGTAGTAGCACCAGATACATACTGTCACTGTACATAAAAGCTGTCACAAATTACCCTCTGCATTTAGCACAGAAGCATTTACTTCTCCATGTGCATGTATTAGAATCATCAAAATAATTGTTTCTCAAATTATTGTAATGCTGCTTTAGTCTGGATTTGAACATGCCAATTGTAGTGGAAGCTTTTATGTTATGTGGCAAGTTGTTCCACCTGTAGATTGTGCGATTGACATATGAGTGTCTGAATGTTTCTGTGCCGCAACGGGTGGCCTCAAAACGGATAGAATTGTTGGAATTTCGTAGCTCGGAAGTATAGGTTTGGAGTGGAAATAAATCTTGTAAATTTACTGAATAGTATCCATGTAGACATTTGTATAAGAATACTAAATCCAGAATTTCACGCCTATAGGATAGAGGATGAAGATTACACTTAATAAGTCGTGCTTTGTAGGAGTTATCGCAATGTACTCCCAAAATATACTTAGTTGCCCTACGCTGGATAGATTCTAAAGCCTTTAGGTTTTTCTTAGTGCTGACACTCCACACAACACTGCCGTACTCTAAATGGCTTCGTACCATTGAAATATATAACCTCTTGGTAGTTTCAGGAGGTGCTTGGTATCCACATGTACGTTTGATGATCCCAAGTGCACGATTGGCTTTCGTACAGCATTTTGTTATGTGGTTAGACCAGTTGAGGCAAGAGCTTAACTCAAAACCAAGATCATTTTGGGAGGACACGTGTAAGAGGGGTGTATTGTTCATGTTGTAATCAAAGACGACTGGGTTTCTACTAACACTAAGTACAGAACACTTATCGGCATTAAAATTCATTCCCCAAGTTTTACTCCATGTTAACAATTTGTCTATGTCGTCTTGGAGAGACGATGCATCAGCATCTGAGTGAATTTTCCTGAAGCACTTGGAGTCGTCTGCAAATAAAAACATTGTAGTTTCACTTGACAGTGATGTGGGGAGATCGTTAATATATAACAGAAATAGGAAGGGCCCTAAGATGGAGCCCTGCGGAACTCCAGATATAACAGGTTTAAATTCACTTTTTTGACCTTCCACTAGTACACATTGACGTCTCTCTGATAAGTAGTTAGTGAACCAATTGTACAATTGTTCAGGGAGATGGAACACTCCCTGTTGGATGTAGCCTTGTCCCATGGGTACTCACAGAGATCTGAAGAAATTAAACCCTCGTGTAAGCCCACTAATTAATCAGTGAACATGACCTATGATATAAAGGCCATGCACACAAGATAGCTTTCAGTTTTGATTGAGCCACGTAACTGTGGAGTTGAAAGATTTCAACTCTCTGCACCACTCGGCATAAGTTTATAGCTCTGCCCAACCTGCGGTCAATCATATTTCATAACCTCTGATAAGTCCAGTGAGGGATGAAACGTGTCAGGCTTATTTTGCACAAAGTGCATCTGTTCTTATCAACACTTGCCTAGTCTTTTTATATGAATAATTGAATTAGACATGCCAAATTTGTAGGATATATAGATCAGGTCCAATGGTAATATATCATACGAGATCAGTGACCTTGACCTATTTTTCTCAGGTCACCAGCCTGTCATTTTGTGATGGCATATGCAGCTTGGATATCAATGGCAAACAGAATTAAACCTCCAGATCTAAATTGCACTTGCATGTACTGTACATAAAACTCTACTTAGTGACCTGCCTTTTGAAGTAAGTACCAATTTGGAAAAAACACAGATCATCTATGCCCCAGATCAAAATGTCACTAGAATGGATTTTACATAAAACTCGATATGAAGATGTGACTAAGAAGCTGAAAACTGCTGTTTGACTTATCACTGAATGACAGATATGGGCTTCCATAGTGGACTTCTGGCTCAGGTATCATTTATTTGTGAATTGGTCTTCCATTTCAGCAATATTCATGAGGTTTTTTGTGGGATGAGTATGACAAGACAGCTGATCTGATGTCAGCACACAGACTACAGTACCATTGTCAGATTCCTTGCTCTGTACCATTAAAGCCGGAAACACATCTGTGACGTTTTGATTCAAGGCCTCTCCCTAATTTGTTCAAGACACATGCTGGGTAGTGGCAAAAGCTGTAATGTTCAGCGCAGACACGTTATACTGTCAACCCAATGCTTCACCTTGGGTTGACAGTCCATCCCTCAAGTGCACAAATCTTCCTGTCCCCCAGAGCCATTTGTTTGATTATGTCGAAGAACAGTAAATCATTGAAACAGCAAAATTTCTATGTAATTATCAAAGCTGAAATTTGTGCATAGCAAACCTTCCTCCATTGGCCATCTTGCCTTGTCTGCTTGGTACAATCATGTCGTTCATGTGACATAATAGACGGGTTCCCATGCTGATCAGAGTTGCAGCGCCATCTAGTAAAACACGGAGGGCAACAGTACTTTCACAGACCCTGAGAGGGAGACAGGAAAAAAATGTCCCACTCCCAACTAACCAATTAAAAGTAAAACTTTCCCCATGAGGTAAAAAATATGGAATGTTGAATCCCAGACAGACCAGACGTGTGCACACTTGGTGCAGCCCACTGTCAAACGCAGTCATGAATCGTGTAGTGTCAATGTATATTGTGGAAATGGACCTCCTGGTAGGGCCAAACAAGGTTGTTCACAGGATAATGATGCCGTGGATCCCTGATTTTTAATGAATTTCTAGATCAGCTGATTGACAAGTCAGCTGAGCTTATCTCATGATCATCCGTCTGTTTGTCCCTGCGATTGTCCTAGCCAGCTCCTTACATTGCTTATCTGTACTTGTATAGCTATGAATCAAAATGAATGGAAGAAATGGTGAAAGCAAATCATAGTGCCCTTGATTTGGTCAACAGGTGGTGCTCCCTTTTTTCTGTTCTTTTACAAATTTTTTATTTTTAACTTTTCGAAAACTCACTGATTGTGTTGAAACTTGGTGGAAGTGTAGCTTATGGGAGGATTAAACAATGTTCACAAGGTGGCGATGCTCTGGATCCCTGATTTTTAATAATTTTTTTCAATTTGGATGCATATTGGTTAATGCATTACATTCCTATTGATGTAACCCAATGGGGATTGCAATGGTAATTTACATTTCATGTCCTCTTTCAGCTTCAAAGCAGGATACTGGCTGAAAGGTCACCCACTATTCATGACTGTCAGTGCTGTAGTGGTAGAACTCCACCTTTGGGGTACAACTCCTAGAACCTAAGAATACTTCAAATATTGGTGCAAAAATTTACATCAAGTTGGCCAAAATGTTCCTCATCCAAGAAGAAACAAGAATACATATATGAATATCTCATCACAAACAACGATGCATGTCCTTTTCTCGCGGGACACTCAAGAGGATGCAGAGTGCATCTCAAGTTTATTGCTGACGGTGTCATGTTGACATGGAAACTCCCTGACCCATTCTTCCCAATTAAAAAAAAATCCCATTTCCAGCAAAATGGACCTGTGGCACAATAACCTGGCAATTCCAGGCCGCTATGAATTTTATCATATACCTGCACCATGAAAATCTTGGCGAAGGTAGGAATGTTGCCATTGTCATAGGAACTCATCCTCACGAAGAGTTTTACCCCTAAAATAGAGTTTTACCTCAGTGTTCCCGTCAGGTACAACTGCTTTGGCTTCGTATGATGGAGAAATGTAGCATGGCAACAGTCGGTCACCCAAAGGTGGCAGAAACACCTCAGATTGGTGTTATGGGTGTTTTAAATTACATAACAAACCACTGAAGTCCCATTTCAATTTTTAAAGATAATCACATTTTATTTTCCAATAGTGACAAGTGGAATATAGTCTGACATGGACTATCACACAAATAGTCTAAATGTGCAAATTCATTGTGGCTAGTACCTTTCTTTGGATTGAATGTCTATTAGTTATTTTTTCATGTGCAAAATACATGGCCTTACAGTGTGGTCATGACACAACTGCACATCAAAATTCTGTAATATATACAAAGCCAAACTCAATCCTCGCAATTTGCACCAGTTTACCCATAATGCAAAGGTCTCACTTATACCGCAATTAAACACAGTGTGCTTCTCTGTTCCAGCATTTTTGCAGATTCAGGAGATGTGGTGGTCAGGGGCCAGCACCCATATATCGTGATCATGCAAAATGCTTCGTATCTTTTTTTTTTTTTTTTCTTATTCAAAAGCAATACACCTCATAATGTTGGCTGATTTTTCTTGGCTAAATATGCCAGATACAATTTCACTTAATGGCTGGTTACAGCCGTACTGTCACACGGAGTCCACTGACTAATTATAAGCTTCTTCTTGTGCTACAGAAACCACGCCATGAATGCAATTCCCCAATTCTGAACTTACACGCCATGCGTGCAACCTATTTTCAGAATGCCCTTTCAGAGGTGCAAACCTAGTGGTTTTATTCACACATACAACACGGTACGGTATGCTGTCTGTAACAGTTCCAGTCATTCAAAATACATTTAATTTAATTCCTGCTGGCACCAAGCTCAAAATAACAGGAAAGACTACCATCAGGAATTATGTCATTTCACATTTGCTGTCATTGTTAAGGACTCGACTTGTTCACTTGTGCGATGTCATATGCGCCACTTTGTGTGCAACAATTTTTAATTTACACAGCCACCTTTTCATCAAATCTGAACTTACACGGCAATCTTTTTATCGCTGGCACTCTGCACCCTGCCTCAAAATACCTTCTCACCACATAGGCTTATATGGCGATCTTCAGACCTTTGTTGAAGTGTGCAGAATCCATACAACTGGTACAACAAAATTGGTCATGGCAACCAAATCTATGATTCATTTGAAAAAAATGTTAAAAAGAAGTTTTTCAGCAAAGCTTATTACCTCCCATAACTAAATTTTGAAGCATGCAACCAATTGTGCGATATGAATTTTATCTATTTTCACTGAAGCTTATCTCCCACACACAGCATTGTGCTTACTGATGAATTCTGGTAAACCAATGAAGGTAGATCTGATAGGAGGCTAAGAAGAGATTGTCCTGGTTTGTTGGAGGGATGGATGGACGGAAAAGGTGCAAAACTATAGCCCTGGCAGGGAACTAATAAAGGCCGGAATTAAGCGACTGTGATCCCAGCAAACTCTACCCCTTGTACACGTGAAATTGATCCCAAACCTGAAGATACACAGACATACGTTACAAGTTCAGGACTCTTCAATATCAGAGGGGTAAATATAGTTTCCTCACCACACAGGTCCTGCGGGAGACTGGCCAAGACAGGCTGCCAGTGACTTCCTTCCTGACAGCCCAGCCACATTAAACCAAGCCACAGAACTAGAACAGACTACCAAGTTACCCAACAGAGTTCAAATTAGAGCTTTTCACTTTCAATTTAGGAAATATTTCTCTGAAGTGTCGTACAACGTACTGCTGACCCTCAATAAAAACAACAATTTTGACATTTTGAGGTAATTAAACAGTGATTTTATCAAGAAATTGAACCAAAAATCTAGGAATTCCGGGAAACCTGGGGGAAAAAATCCAGGATTTCCTGGAATTCCAGGAAAAGGCTCATCCCTGGTATATGATTCTTCACCAAATAAGTTGGCTTATGAGTGTATTATACAGACTACAGACATTGACTATGTTCCAGTTTCAAAGCTTTTCAGTTCAATTTCTTTTCACATAGATTAAGTTTATACCACAGATTATCACCTTCAAGAAATAAGAGACACTTCACAGAACAAACAAGTACAACAGGACGATCTGTGTTGGATTCTTTATTTCATACGAAAGAGGAAAAAGAAAATTGGGGGGGGGGGGGTACTTAAAGAACTTGTCACAGAACGGTATTATGACAAATTCCTAATTAAAACAGAAAGTGCAAAACACTCCTTCAATGTAGTCCTTCATGAACGTCTTTTTTGCAATAAAGTTAGCTCCTTTAAAGAAAAAATGACAGGTGTGTAACCATTTGTTTAAACTTGGCAGATAGCATTCCAAGATAGATTCCCATCAAGTTTGAAGACGGAAGATCTGGCCAATGTGTTTATTTATCATTATCATTATTTTTTGAAGGAGTTAAACATGTCAATTGTGGAAGACGGACAAAGACCCACCACATAACAGGTAAAAACAAGTATCTCAAGTATTAGATAATGTTCCTTCCAAAATGAAAGGTGAGAATAATTTGTGCTGAATATTTCATTATTCCCAACAAAATACAAAGACAGTATGAAAATAGATGTCATGATTTGTGTCACAAATGTCGCATTGATTTTTGTACATGCCCATTTTGTTAAACCTGTACAGGTGCCCAGGTGGACCCCTGACTGCAGATTTGTTGAAAAAAAAAAAAAAAAAAAAAAGAAAAAACCCATCTACCACTTATTCACTTGAAACAGACTTAAGCTTAATAGTTCCAAGGCTTTCTTATCCCTTAACAGTATAAGTTTGAGATGTATTTTTACATGCACACACTGCCTGTATTAAATGCCAGAAGTAAACTGTACAGTGGTACCTGCTACTTAAGACCACCCTTAAAGCCAGACAAGTGGTCACATATGGCAGGTGGTCTTTCACTACAGGTAAGCTTACAAAGAAATTGAAGGCCATTGTCTTGAAATGGCGGTCTTAAAAACTAATGTGGTCTCTCAAGAGAACTTGTTTTAATACTCAACAGCACTTCCTCCTGCAAAGAGTTATTTCATGAATTTATGTCTGAAATCTGAAATCAAGAATACATTGTTCTTCCCACATTTAAATCTATTCTTCCTTTTTCCCAGTTGAAGCAGAACGATTTTACTGCAACTGCCGTTTACATTTACGAAGTCAGCTTCATCACATCCTGGCCCTCTGAACTTGCTTACTTCTTTCGGCCACCTCTCTCTTTCAGTTGTAGTTGTACTGTGGCATCACGGTTGATATTGTAGTATGCCAAGCTGTTGGAATCCTTTATGAACAGGCCCTGGAAAATAAAAGGGACCAAAACCTTCACCTGGGAAGTACTTTTAAAATAGCTGTAACTGTTTTATATATGGAAATGATATATATTTATGATAAGAATTTGGTAGTACAGTGGACTGAATTTCTCCTTAAAATAAACTGACGCTGTACAACTAGATCTACACCTTTAGATTAATTGCAGACCACAGTGACACTTATTTATTTCCTGTCCCTGTTTCCTGTAAGAAAGCAAATCTTGTTCCTTTTTTACAGAGAGATCTACCCATCAAATATTTGTAGCCAAAATACGAAATTCAAGCATAATTAACAATATTTTTTTCAAACATTTTAGCCCTTTGCACATTTCATTAGCCAAACTGAAGAAACATTAGCACTTGGCTAAAGGCCAGAGTGGTTCCTGCATTCTGAGGTAGTCAATGCCTTGTCCAGTGGTTCTTGTGTTGCCTGTAGGTCCTGCTCTAGCCAGTCTTGTGGCAGCTGAAGCACATCTTTACAGGCAGCACATAAACCAGCTTTAGACTGGGCATGTCTAAACCAGAAGAAACGTTCCTTTTATCGGGAACTTCGATACATCTTCAATTTTCATGTTAATTCATCTGCCTACATACAGAAACATTTAAATGTGTGCAATAAATAACTGCATTGATCACTGTCTCATTTTTATTAAAATTATGGTTAAGGACATCATCCTTGTTTGGATAAACTGATATGAAAACTGAGTTACAACTTTCTGCATGATAATACATTTTAAAAGAATAAAGTTGCCTTTAGCTTATCTTCTTCTCTTTTTTTAAATACAAATATCTACTTTGGCTGATTATTGTTTGCACTCGGAAACACTTTGTTAAACATAAATCCATATAGACAGCTTACAACATGTTTCCACCGTAACTTCAATTATATACATACTTGGAATTATTTATGTCAGCTGGCCCCAATACTAAACTTGCTTCCAAAGCAGACAAAGTTCTGTATTTATCTCTCCTACAAGTGATGTGGATAAAACACAAAGATTGGTCTGTTAAGCAGGCAAATACTGCATCAGACATGCCACTTTGCTTTACCTTGGGAACATTGAAAATTTTCTTCTGCCCCCGAAGCCAAAAAGTTTCATGCACAACTTGCATTTGGTATCCTCCATTGAGCATATAAGATTGAAGTCTAAAATGTGGCACTTACCTCAACTTGCAACTTCTGCTTGCCACCAGGCATGCCCAGAGCCTCGTGTAACTTTGCCTTCAACACAGACACCTGCAGAACACACCATTATCATTGTCACCACATACATGTACTGTCATATCTAACAGTCCTGTACTGTAAGATCATTTATATTTGCAAGTATTTATTTTCCTGGTTCGATCCCACAACGGCATTTTCAAAGTTTCATTTTCTGGAATTGATCCTAAATTAGGTTTGATATCTATGTCTACATATAGAAAATATTTCCCTGCTCAAATAATGGACCATCGCATGAAAAAATCAAGAACATTTGCCCCTCTAGAAAATTTATCACCATACACTATGTTAGATGCGCCTATAGTATGACCCCCTCCCTTGCAACTTCTCAGTTTAAATGACATAATGAACACAATATTACTATAAATGTAAGTATATGTTCACACCATAAAGTGAAGAGACTATGAGATCACTGATGAGCCACCCTCTTGAGATTTTGGGTCATAAATTTTCATATTATCACAAAACTTCAGCTGAATCAAAGTCAGCCAAGGTAAAGAAACTAAACTGTGACTTTTTTTAAAATCGTGGCCTTAGAATTTTTGCAATTACATAAATCCCATTTGAATGCTGAAACTTTTGTAAAAAACCTCTGTACTAGTAGCAGTCCAAAAATATATATTATCATGTACAATTTTGCCGCCACACCTTCATTTACAGTGCAAAGACAGATGCAGAAGACCATACATTTTCCAATTTATTTTATGACATGCATATATCTATCATGTACCATAACTGCTATAAAAGTGTTCATCGATTTCAAAAACTGTCCCAAAATTAAATAAAACATTTACAAAACAAAGTAACAAATAACTTCTGAAGTCTACATGTACTGTACAATCATATTTATTTCTGAGCATAGAATTTCATGAATTTCCCCGAGTTTTATTTTCTCAAAATTGATCCTGAGGTGGATTAAACTTTTAGCTGACAAAAAAGTTTACAGCATTTACGTGTTGTTCAACACAATTTTGCTACTTGGCTGGTGTTGATTTCAAACCATCAAGGAAGACATAACAAAAAGATACTTACAGTGTCGGTCAGTGGTAAAGTCAATGTTAATGTCTGTCCATTCAGTTTCCATTCTGATTTATCCGGCATGTTGGGGATGGCCACCTTGAAAGTCACTGGACCCTGTCAACAGATCACATCAAGTGTTAGAAAGGTAACAAACCATGTCTTATTTCCCCTTTTTTAAATCTCTAACATTTATAGTCTCAGCTCATGTTTAACTATCTTAGTGCCAACTGCAACTGAAGTCAAACTACATAGAACTAACAGCTGTGAATTACAACCAGAGCTATGCCCGGGGGGGGGGGGGGGGGGGCATGAATGTCTCGCCAGCATTGTAATTGTATGGGTGAGGATTATTTTTGTGCAGTGGTGCCTGTATTGGTAGAATAACATGCAAAAGATAGCACAGTGTTCTTAAAAAATTGTGTCACTGGAGGGGTTATCAAGACAGGTACCACTGTATTTGGTAAAGTTGCTGTTCTCATCTTATTTACATTAACTATTCAATGTATTTTGTTGCTACATGAAGGCAGATATAATAAAATACAGAAAGGTTATCACTGTGTTCTGCCATGTCATATATAATGCAATGCCAAACTCTTTATTCAATACCCAGACCCAGACATCACATGTATTGTATGAGCAATGAAGTGTCACATCAATAGTACGTAATATAAGTTTCTGGAAGTTTTTCTCCAATGCTCAATCATGCACGAAGTAATCAATGAAGGGTGACAGTGATGACCCTCATCTCTAGGGATGATTACAATGAATCATCCACCCAAGCATGAAAGCCTTTCCTAGACTAGTTAGTGAAATAATGCCACTCAGAAGTTTTTCTCCAATGCTCAATCAAGCATAAAGTAATCAGTGAAGTGTGACAGTGATGACCCTCATCTCTAGGGATGATTATATTAAATCATGTACCCAAATATGAAAGGCCTATGTAGTCTAGTTACTGAAATAATGCCACTCCGAAGTTTTTCTCCAATGCTCAATCAAGCATGAAGTAATCAATGAAGTGTAACATTGATGACCCTCATCTCTAGGGATGATTACATTAAATCATGTACCCAAATATGAAAGGCCTATGTAGTCTAGTTACTGAAATAATGCCACTCCGAAGTTTTTCTCCAATGCTCAATGAAGCATGAAGTAATCAATGAAGTGTAACATTGATGGCCCACATCTCTAGTGATGATTACAATCAATCATCCACCCAAGTATGATAGCCCTATCTGATCTAGTTAGTGAAATAATGCCACTCCGAAGTTTTTGGTTGACGGACGGACTGACGGACTGACGGAAAGTGACTGCTTAGTCTCACAAACAGCTAACGCTGGCGAGACAATAAGGGTGCCAGACTCATAATCCTTGTAAAACCACCTTTCTCTCAGGTTCCAGGTGTGCCTATAGTTCCAGAGAATATGATAGTTCTGGTCACCAGCTTTCATCAGCGTACTTTGGGTGCTGAGGAAAGCTGTTGACTCAGTCCAAAACGTGGCACTGAAAGAGTTGATTTGTATCTTTAATCCAAGTCACATCAGGCAGAAATTTTCCTCAAGCTCTTGCTCGCTAAATACTTTCCTTCTAAAAAATTTCACGCATGCTTTATTCTGCGTAATTGCAATTTTTTTTAAAATTGGAAAAATTTGTGCATTTTAATTTCGCATAGATGGTCACCACTACAAGATTTCTTCAACAGGAAGAAATTTTTGCACATGCAATGAGTGCACAAATAGCACAAAATTTAGTCAAGCACAACAATCGACAGTGTACAGTTTAAATTCAGATATTCATGCACTGAACACAGGTTTTAGGTGGGTGATGGAAAGCTCACTAAATAAGTATTTTGCCTTTGATGGCTTACAAGAAAAAACATAACGGCTAATGCCTTAAAACTCCTCTGCCGCCCACAAGAGGGATCTGGTTCTCCTGATATCATGCACAAGGATTTCACAGTAAAGTGACCCAGGTGACCTTAAAATTGAGTCAAGGTCATTCTCCTTCAAACTTGATTCACTTTTTGAAGGGGAGATCAACTGTATAAGTTTATGATCCTAGCCTATCTGGTTTTTCTGCTATTCCTTGCAATTTTTTTGTTAAGTGGATTGACCCTGGTGACCTTAAAACCAGGTCAAGGTCACTGTCCTTCAAACCCTGCACTTGACTCTTACAAGGGTGATTAACTGTGAAATACGATCCCATCTTATCCAGTTAAGATCTCATGTACAAGGCAATTATTAAAGAGAAAAATTGCCTCTGGTGACCTTCAATTATGTCAAGGTCACTGTCCTTCAATCTTGACGAAGACCGTTACAAGGGTGATTATCTGTAAATGTTGTTTCGTGATCCTAGCAATTCTGGTTCTCCTGATATTGCACGCAAGAAATTCGTAGAGAATTGACCTCGGTGACAATAAAATTGTCTCTCGCGACCTTCAAATTAAGTCAAGATCACTGTCCTTCAAACCTGACGAAGGCTTTTACAAGGGTGATTATCTGTAAATGTTTCATGATCCTAGTAATTCTGGTTCTCCTGATATTGTGTGCAAGATATTCATAGACAATTGACCTTGGTGACCTTAAAATTGGGTCACGGTTACTGTCCTTCAAACTTGACATAAACTTCAAAAAGGGTGATCAACTAAAAAAGTTTTATTATCCCAGCTTGTCTAGTGCTTCTGAAATGGTGCGCAAAAAGAAGGGACACACAGATGAATGGACGGATGGATTCACCCACAGACATGGCCTAAATGGGTCGAGGGATAAAAATCACAGCTCCACCTGTTGAACAAATATTAGTCTTGGGGTCCCCTGAAGTGTCGGCAAATAGAAGGAAATTTTTAATTTTCATATCATGATTGCCAAGAATTTATACACTTTTACGAATCTGAAAATGAAATTCAAGGCACCAATGAGCTTTGAAGACAGCACTCCTTAGGGCACAAGCTGTGTTTGTGCGACCTGAAATGGTGGCATCTAATGATAACCTGGAAAACTTTTCTGATAATCACAGATGAATCTTCACCAGATTCATGTTCTAGTAACTGTAGGTATGTTGTTGAAATGCATCGTGATCAAAACTGTCAAAGAAGGGTCTGCCCACCTTGTTTCTCTTCAGGAATTCATCCTCTGGTACCAGACTGTCTTCCGTCTTGGCTTTCTTTGCTGGTGGCTCATCATCAGTGGATCTTTGAGGGGGCGGGGGAATGCTGGGTGCCATGATCCCTGGGGGTGGACCCATGCGCTGGGTTGGAGGCATGGATGGGGGCATAGGGGGTGGCATCGGGGGCCTCGCCATTCCTGAAAATATGCATTCAGAGATTATATATATATAACTTTATTAAACAGTGTTATATTGTAATGAAATTGCACATTCAAAAGTAAATTGAGATTTTCCCCCTCCTTACGAAATAAGAAAAACATAGAAACTTTAACATGACAAATTTTAAACCGTTTCAAAATTGATCTTACATCATTAAGTCAGTATTTACAGTCACAATTATCTCCCCATGCACTTACGACTGCTGTAGGGACAAGAGATATACAGCTCCACCGGCCCCAAAGACCACCTCACAAGAAAGACCACAGATCTATTTAAACCACCCTCTAATGACATTGGTCTATTTCTCGAATATATCTAAATGTATTTTATAACCACCTGGAATATGAAGCTACTTCTTTCTGGCACCAGGGATGATCCTAGTTATAGAATTCTACCAAGTTTTATTAGGTTTTACAAATTCCGTCAAGAACTATTGCATGGAAACAAAATCAACATATATGGCTGTGAGACCTTGATAGTTATGTCAAGTTCATCCAAATGCAATCCCAACCTGGGCCTTACCAAGTTTCTGTTAGTTTTGTGAAATCCTTCAATTTTATTGCATGGAAACAAAATTACCGTAATTGGACAATTACATCACCCAAGTACACTCCCAAGCTAGGTCTTATCTAGTTGCATAATCCTCGTTTTATTAAATTTTATTAAATCTTGAGAAATCCTTCAAGAGTTATCATGCAGAAGTGAAAATATCATATATGGCTGTGACCTTGAGAATTCAGTCAAATATTATCCCAAGCTACCTAGTTACATAATCCTACCATGTTCCATTAAAATTTTGTGAAATCTGCAAGAGTTTTTGCACATGAACCACCGTGTTGAAGAACAAGAACAAGACGTGGACAAAACAGGCACAAAAACAGTATCATTCTCCCTGTTAGAACATGGGGAGACATAATTCACCTTTGTCCACATAATGAAAGTATTCTCACCACAGTAAGGTAGTGCATGTAGTTGTTATACTTACCTCCTGGAGGTCCAGGTGGAGGAGCCATTGGTGGCCTAGGTGGCAGCACCATCATCTGAGGTTGGGATGGCATTGGAATTGCCAGCTGTGGGGGTGCCACAGGTGGAGGTCTTGGGGGAGGAACCATTTTGGCCGACATAATTGATATCCCTTGCTTGGGCATGGGAGCATTGACGGGAGGCCGGGCCACTGGGGGCGCTGGTTTGGGCAGGGATATAGGAGGTGGGGGCGGCTGGTGGAGTGGAGCGTTCTTTGGCATGGCTGGACCAATCTTCTCTTTCTCTTCATCAGGGCTGAAAGAAGATGAGCCAAGATCTGAAACAATTCCCTCTGCAATCCTATAAACTGGTTGCATAGTAAACTATTACAGCACCTTAGGTCAATATTACCTGCACCTACTATTCATACAGTTCTAGGGTGGCTGACCATTGTGGTTCACCTATGAATGATAATATACACTGATTGACAGTAATTCTATTGTGAGGCAATGTGAAGTTCTGCAAACTGAATTACAACTATGGCTAATCAATCATGATCAGTAATTTATTGAATCCCTGCCAAGTAAAAGATGTCACTGTGTCCATCCAACAATGTACATGTAGTTACATTCCTCACACCAAAGGTCGCATACTGTGATTTTTCTGTAACTTAACCTTTTAACACTCTTACCAGAAAATACATGTGCTAGAATATTTTTCTTTGCTACACCTCCCCCCCCCCCCCCCCCCTTCATCTTTTTAAGAAAAATGTTTTGCTGACTGTCAGAACACTTACAGCAAACCCTTTACTTTGTGTATCACGGCAATCTGTTCCTCGATGGAGATATTTTCTCGGGCCTTTTGTGTCACTTTCTCCATGGATGCAGTGTGACCATCCCAAGTCACCTTCTCTTTTTGCCGTTTGTCTTCTTCTCCAATCTATAACCATGTAGAAACAATTATCCATGTGTTGACTAATTTCTCCATTTTAAACATCAACTTTTTTATTTCCTTTTTCTAAATCAATCAAAAAAGTCCTGTTTACATGGCTGACCTTAAAACTCCATCACTGCATGGTAAAATTGGTGTACCACCACAAAGCTCTGGTATTGTGTACGGACATATTTTTGGCCAAATATTGATAGCATTTGCTGATTTTCACACACAACGGAAAAACAAAACTATAACTTTCTCATCCTTTTTGAACACTTAAATCTTAATTTTAATGTCAGAACTTCGCTATTCTTGCTGGTAACAGAAAACAAAAACAGAAATTCCTCGTACATTTGTGACTGTTACGACAAAGCTGATACCTTTTTACCAATCTGTGCCTCCTCTGCACCAGAACCGAAGATATCTGTACGGCGCTCGGCCAGCTGTTTCAAGCTGCTGTCAATGGCAGAGCCCGGGGCATACACCTCCTCCTGCTCCTTCTTTTCTGCAATTGCTCTGTCACGGAACTCGATCCATTTTGGATCCAGCAAACCTGTCACAATAACATTTCTTTTAAATATACTTTCAATTAGATACCCCTGTACCGCTATACAACTTGCGAATTGTGTTATGGTCTTTAGATTTTACATTCATTTTAATCAAGTAGTTTGCCTGGAAATATAGTCACTCATCTCTGGTATTAAACTTGTCTAATGACCATTCTCGCATATGTATGGTTATTTGACCTGAATAAATATATTTTGTGACAGATTTTGAGAAAAACTTTTCATTTGGTCAACCCCAAAAGTTGCTGAATATCAAATTTAATGTGCTTTCTATTGACACTTTTCTCCAATTGCTGATGTTAACTGAACTTCTGTTTTGCAAGTTTGAGTGCCAATGCCAGATAGTTAAAAATCAGTTTTGTAATTCTTTTTATCTATTTCAAAATACTGTAAATTTCAAATCAGAATATATTTTTAACAAGATGATCATGATGATCATGTGCTCTGCTGACTGGAATCTCTGCTTCTGCAATTCCGACTTTGCTGATCTAAAAGACTATTACATTTACCGTATTTGTGCTAACCAACAAGCCATCAAAAGTTTAATATCCCCTAGGTATAAGCCAATATGTTTGCTTGACTTTTTCAAGATCATTCTATGTCAAAATTAACTATGCTATGAGAATTTTTTCCAGTAATGTTTAATAGTAACCATGGGCCAAGGACTCACCACTACAAAGATATAAGCCAATATTTCAGTTTGACCTTTCAAGGTAAAAATGATCAACACCGAAGAAATCCCATAGGTATCTTCCTACTAATGTCTAATAGTAACCATGTACCAAAGACCCACCATTGACCAAGATGTAAGTCAATTTGTCAGATTTGCTGTGTGCACAAAAAGCGTCTGCATTCTACCGAACACTATATAGGCATATCCTGTCAGAGAATGCATAATTACTGCATCATCATCTCCTTTAGAAGCTACAATCAGCTACACTTCTACCAAGTTTCAGAACAATATGATGGTTTGGGTGAGGTGGAAAGTAGCAAAAACACGCAAAAATTCATTAAAAAAAAAAAATTGCAGTGCCATCTGTTGACAAATTAAGGCTTTGGAGTCCCCAGAAGCATGCCTGTGTAATATCAAAGCAATTAGCCAGGCAGTTTTGGATATTTTTGATTTGGCCAAACTCAGTGGCTGCCAAGTCAGCTGAGCTAAAATTACTCCCCTGGATGATACATCGAACTTCACATCTGTTGACAAATTAAGGCTTTGGAGTCCCCAGAAGCATGCCTGTGTAATATCAAAGCAATTAGCCAGGCAGTTTTGGATATTTTTGATTTGGCCAAACTCAGTGGCTGCCAAGTCAGCTGAGCTAAAATTACTCCCCTGGATGATACATCGAACTTCACATTCACATACTTGTCAAGTCTCCCCCCATAAGGTGGGAGTCCCACACTTTTTCACCCAAATTTTTTTGTTTTACGTGCAAAATTTTGCAAATTTGGCACAATCTGCCCCATGAAAATTTAGTATTTTCTATTATATTCTTTGTTAAAATACTGTGAATACATTTATTTTCATGGGAATTAATTTTCACTGTTTTTGTATTTTAGACCTTTCACTGAAACTTTACATTCACTATTTTTGTTATAATTGGTATCAATGCCATGTTAAAAATATATTTCACTGGGTTCTTATTTTCACGGTTTTGAAGCATCAGCGAAATAAGTGAAAATAAGAACACAGCAAAATTAAATAAATTCACAGTACGAATCTTCCCCGTGGATTTCTTAAATTTACAAAAATCTCCCTAGTTTAAGGTGTGGAATGTTGACAGGTATGCATTCAGTGAGTTTGAGACTACTCAGATAAAAATTTCTTTGGAAAAGCTGTAACAAAGTTCAGTATCTTTGACAAAATCTGTTAGTGGGATAACATTCAGATCTATTGCATGGTACAAAGATATATCCAAGAAAATAATTTTATTCAAAATTACTTAATATCTACCTATCTACCTTGATTGCATAAATCATTTAATGTAGATATGGGTAGGTGTTCACAAAAATTCAGAGTTTATCAAAAGACTGTTACAAAGAATCTGATTTGTATTTACTTCAGTTTTCACCTGTTCTAAGCAATCTCTGGAGCAAGTTGTGTAAAAATTGTAACTGCTTATCCTGAATAAAATGTCACTTTAATGGTAAAGCAGATCAATATGTGTTGTTTATACAGTATAATATTTCTTTAGCAGCTGTCTCCTGCCAAGAAAGCATATTTTTTGACAACTTAACATTATGCTTCAATAACAAAACAACTTTTTACTTCTAACAATGATGTTGTCCTTACCAATTCTCATATGTTGCTGTACTTTGTCCGCAGGGATCTTCTCTCCGGTAATCGGAGAAATCAGGTACTGATCTGGCGCTGGGGCTGGAGTCACAACCTTGGGAGCTGAAAAATGAAGAAACAAAATCAAAATCTAAGCTTCATCAAGATGAGCAACTTGTTTAATGCTTCTCTTAAACCGACCAAAACGGGCAAGTGGTCAAATGTCTACTAGTTTGTTTATGACTAATCTATACAATAATGAGAAAATATTTATGGAAGAATTGTGCTGCTAAGGAAAGCTGTTGATACCTCTCAGTAAAGCAAACTACGAAGCTACAAGCTGTTTTGTTTAAGCGGCGCCATTTGCAAAAACGCTGTTATGGTCAAGGTTATCACACCTTCAGGTCAGGTGGCTCATCCTTTTTGCATGTTCTTTGAAGCCGCCACCGCCGAGTGTGAAAGTACACTGACAAGCTTATAAGTGTAGCTGCCTTCGATGTTATTTGAGTATGTAACTGCTTTTTAAGCCAATAAACATCGTTGTACGTAAGAAACAATACATCAAAGATGCTAACTGATGGGTCTTCAAAGCATAGCAACCATACACAGCATTGGAGAGCAGTAGTTCGGCCAACAATGCATAAACAAAGGGCCTCGAGTCTTTCAACACTAATTTTTCAGAATGAAAGTTTCTGCTCGTCATTTAATTTTGTACACGGTGTCAATTAGAAGCAAGCAGGTCAATGTGTTTTGAAAGATTGTCTTTTGACAGATAAATATACTATTTATATGCAGCAATTTTTTGGTTTTTCCATCAAATAGCTCCTTCGAAGACTTTTGCACTTCATAAAATGACATTACCCTGATGTTTAAAATGATGATCACAGAATGTGAATATGCTGTAATCATGCATATGATTGACAAAGGTAGAATACGGTTCCTGCATATTGGTCTATACTTTTAGATATGTAATACAATTTTCAATTGATTGATTTTTAAAGAAATGCTGGCACAGCGTTTTATTTGATACCTTCTTACAAACTGGATTATACAACCTTTGAAAATTGTCAGAGCAATACAAAATTTGTTTTTACAAATATAGGCATTTGTAATATAGGCATCAGTATGGTAAGGAAAAGGCTTGTTTTGTAGAGGAAATGTGAAATATAGTTCATCTATGAAATGGCAAAGTCATGGAACTGTTGCATGCAGCTTAATCACTGCTGCTACCTTAAACTGGGCCTGCTCTGGATACACACGTACTAGTTACTGGTTGGGATTTGCACATTATATCAATTACACGTACCTTTTGGGTTGTAGTCCTTCTTCACAATGACCTGGTCTGGGGTGGGAGGCAGGGGTGGGGGTTGGGGCAGTTCTGTTGGCAGTGGTGGGGGTGGGGGTTTGGATGGCTCCTTCTCGCGGGGTGGAGGTTCCACTTCGTCCTCATCTTCCGAACCAGATTCTTCCATATCCTGTGAATACATACACACTAAATAGATCTAGAAAATACACAATATTACATCTAGAGCATGTTGAGGAACATCTCCACTTTCTCCTCCCCAGGAATCAATTTCCAACATCTGAAATAACAGTTTTTTTAAATGTCCATTACACGACCTTTTTGGCATTTAAATTATAGATGAGATTACAGATACACGTGTGTAGCTTTATGAATTTAAGTTAAAGATGAAAAGAATTGGTCCGATTACGATAAGAGCAAGCCACTATACCCTAGATACCTGACCTAGTGGCCTATTTCCTTGTGCACGACACAACCTTGTCTCCAGATACAGATGTGTGCTAAGTTTCATGATTCTATGCCAAATGACACTGAAGTAATAGTGTGGACATAAAGTGAAATGTATCTATGGACGCAAACACAAAAAAAACTTTGGTACTTTACCATATACCCCTTCTCCAGTTGGAGGGGGCATCAAAATAGAGCAAGTGAAATGGAAGAAGAGACAGTAGACGACACTTGTGTTTTTTTTTTTCTTTTTTCTGGCCACTTGAATAGGAAGAAGATGGATGTTGATACATTGGTGTAGCTTCCCACAGGGTTACGCAAACTTCTAAATTCTATGTGACCTTTCAACTCCAATCAGTGTGCACCATAATTTTTTTCCACTTCAACATCTGACAAAGTTATTCTCACCTGCACTTGCGTGTTGTCTCCTGGCTGTGCCACAAGGGGGCGTGTAGGTTCCTTGGGGCCTCCTCTGGTGGTTTCTTCTTCCTCGTCTGACTCATCTTCCTCTTCCGATTCCACCTCCATCTCAACTGTTTCATCCTCCTTAGAAATTAAATTTTATCATTTATTCATTCAACCACCAGTGTCCGGTACATTTTTTTATTTGATATTTTAAAAAGCCTAGTAATTTATTGACCTTTTTCTTCCAAATCATTTGAAATGTGTGTGATAAAACAGATAGTCTGGCTAAGGTCCACCCCCGAGGGTCACATTCAACTGTGTGAAACAAACAAAATCATAACACAGCATATTTTACGGCATAAAGCCAAGGCTTCATAGGCCACATATGCAAGTTCACCATATTTTTTTCCATTTCTTTATGGAGGCTTGATAACTGCCCCCTCAAAAGCCACGAGGACCATGTTCTACCAACAAATAATTGCATGACCAATAAACACTCATTTCCTGAAATGCACTCGCTCCATGACCCTTAAGAAAGTAGGTCAAGGTCATCCATATCATACAACATCAAACTTCCACATGATGCACATTTGTGAAACATTTGGTGTCTTTAGCTTTATTCATTCTCATCATATTCAATTTAGTCTCTTTATCTTTAGTCCATTTTGACTTGGAAACGTAGGTCAAGGTCACACAAAATTCAACTACTGGCCTGATACATATTAAGTGTGAATTTTGCAGTTACATGTCAATTCATCATAAAAATAATATATTTAATGCATTTTTGATACCTATGATGTTAGTTTTTATTAATATCACCAGTGGGGCCACCATGACTTGTGTCACAAGACTTTTGTAGGCATAATGTTCCTACAATAGTATGTGGATGTATGTGCAAAAGTTATTATGCAATGACCATCATGAAAATATATATATTTCCTGAAATGCATTCCCCCTGTCACCTAAAGAAAGCAGGTCAAGGCCATCAAAATTAGATGATATCAAACTTCCACACATTATATATTTATTTGTGGTTTACTTAGTATAGCTTGCCTTATTCTTTCTCAACTTATTGAATTTAGTGTCCTCAACAACAGTGCCAAATGAACTCAAACAAGAGACCCACGGGCCTAATGCCCTGCTGACATGTAATTGAAATTATTTAATTAACTGCAATGAGTCCTCTCACGTTAATTACACAGGCCAAGGTAAACTGCTGGAAATAGAACAAGTCTCCTCTACATATTGGTCTGGGCATGGAAAGCATTGACTGTTGTAATAATGTCTCACCCCTGGTCTATGTACGTATCTTTCCTGAGCCAGAAGACGTGCACCTACTTCCTCTGGGGTGGTTGGCGGAGGCAAGTTACCTATGTACACAAAACATAAAATATACATTTTTTCTTTGAAGTACAATTAAAAATATCAGATGACAAAATGATATAAAAATAATCTAATTGCATGAGCATATTTGTTTTTGTCAATAAACACGCACACCTGTCACTGGAATGATTGCAGGCAGCTGATCAATACTGTTAACATCCAATACAAGAAAAAAATACTGTTAACATCTGTTCACGTTGAAGCTCAAAACCAGTCCAGAATGTACGAGTTTGTCAACTTGCACATACCAATACCATCCTGTGTATATAAAAGCATGCAACCAGTATAACATAACAACTGTCCACTTTAACCAATTCCTAGTAGGATAATGACTGACTAAACAGCCTTCATAGGTGCCGGTTGGGCACATTGCTCGCAATCCGTGACTAAGGAAAGCTATTGACCTCGGGCATGCCATCATGAGTGGAATTACATAAAAATCTCAGAAAAAATGTTTTATAGTAACAAGAATTTTAAGTAAAAATATTATGATAGACAATTTACATCTGTGTGTTTTGGAGGCAACACGACCAGGAAAGGGTTAACCCAGTTCTATATAAACTGTCACCCATAGTTGTATTTTTTTAACCCTTTTACACACCAATGGGTAAAGTGGTACCAGTTTTTCTCTTCTTTTCTTTTTTTTTGGGGGGGGGGGGGTGATAACGGATCTTCTTTGCTCATACCAGTTACATGTACAGTTGTCCCTCCATGCAGACCTCTTCATTTAGGGAGCCCTTGCCTCTAAAGACTACATAAATCTACACTGTCTCTAATCCTGTCTTTTCCATATTGTTTGACCTGCATTAAGAGATCATCTCCTTCCTGTGACCTCTTTTGGTCCTGCTCTTGGTGGTGTATCAATGGCTGGATTGCTACATACAAAATTATTCATCGTAAACGTTTCTGGATGTACACTTTCTTTTCTGGCTCTCTCACATGAAAGTGGGTCAACATGGATAAAACCAGTGATTGCATTATATGACAGTTGTCCCTCTATGCAGAGCACTTCATTTTGAGATCGCTTCCCTTGTCAGACCACATAAATTTACAATGTCTCTATTGCTATCTTCGTTTTGGGACCACAGAACAACCATGTGTCGAATCAGCACCCTTCGGCACCAACTACCCGCCTGAAAATGGGAAACACAGATTTCCACCATACCAAATCCCCATTCATATAGAAATTGTTCAATGGAGGTAGGTATGCCTGAAACGACGCAGCCCAGTTCACTGTCTTTAATCTGGTACAATAACTGTACTGTATTAGTTGTCCCAGATCGGATTTTAAAGATTTTTTCCAAAAAATGACACCCCCCCCCCAATTTAAAATCCAAGTCACAGCAGCATGACCATACATCTTCACCAAGTTTGAAGTGAATCTGGACACTGCTTTTGCAGAAGTCAAAAATGAGAATTGTGGATGATGGACAGATGAACCACAGATGCCGAATCATCACATAATGAAAAAAAAAAATCAAAACTCATTGCAGCATGACCACTTAAACAAACGTGGCAAAGACCCACCCAAGGCACATCATCACTAAGTTTGAAGTGAATCGGGTCGATAGTTTTGGAAAAGATGTCAAAAAGGTGAATTACCATCACTGCAATCCCCATTGACTTGCATTGTAACATTTGAATCAATAGGAATGTATGCATTATGCAACAAGTAGCCAAACTGTAAAATCTGTCAAAAATCAGGGATCTGGGGTATCACTACCTAGAAAACAACCGACATGTAGTTTGACCGTTCCACAAGCTACATTTCCACTAAGTTTCAGAACAATCAAAGTGACGGTTTCAGAGAAGTCAAAAACTGCTTTAACACAAAAACATGCATTAAAAACTTTTAAAAAAACCCCAAAATCACAGCGCTATATCTTACACAAAGTAAGGCCTAAGGGTCCATAGAAGTGTCCCTGAACAATGTTAAAGCAAATTGCCAAATGGTTTCAGAGATTTTTTAAGAAATTTAACCCCCCAAAAAATCATAAAAATACCTACATTTCCACCAAATGTTATCAAAGTCTGATGTACATGGGTGTTAAATTTATGATATTCACTTGATCTCATTTCAACTTGAGTAATCAACTTTCATGTAATTTATAAATTTTACAAAAAACCTTTAGACTTAAAACACCATAATACCGCCAAAATACCTGATATGGTTTCAATAGTAGAAATTTCTATAAAACAGACAGCCAAGGTGAGTTATAGGTCTTCTAATATGGGCCCTTGTAAACCAATTTGCAATTCCCCTAAGAATCTTCACCTGTTATTTGGTGCTAATTAGGCATAACTACTTCTTTCAAGGTGCACTGTATCAATACTGAGGGCTTAAGTGTAAAAACCAAAGGTAAAAGAATACACTAGTCCCTCTTTGAGAGACCGCCCCTAGTGCCACCCAAAAGGTGGTCACATAAAGGAGGTGGTCCCTCAAAGGAGGTGGTCTCCCAAAGGAGTGGTCTTTCAAAGGAGGGACTACTGTTAAGCACCACTCCTAGCTCCCATATATATAGTAAACCAAAACACATTTTTCCCATTTCTTGGCAACCCGCTATCAAATGTGGCAGATCTGAAGTACAGTAAAACCTCATTATAAAGACACTCAGATATTTGACATATTTATTATAATGCCACAAGTTTTGAATGACAAAAGTTCATTTTCTTTGTTGTTCGATTAATTTCTCTGACACATTCATGTACCTGACACATTTCTAAGGGAACAGATGGTGTCATTATAACGAGTTTTCACTGTACTATCATTATACTGGGGACTTCACACCAGCACACAAATAAACCCTGAAGAAATGGACCGATTTTCACTGCAAAGTTTTTCCATAATGAACAACTAGTCTCTCATCAATTTGTTGGACAAATCAGTTAAAAAACAATACATATCTCAGGACAATATGAAATTTCAGTCCTGTAGGACCTACCTTTCACCTAATATCCTCTGAGACTTACCTTGTTCATTGGGTTGGAAGTCAACAGTCTCCACCACGACAAAGTCATGCCAGTCAATCTGGGCATATGCAACTGAAATCAAGAAATAAGACAAGCTTATCAGAATTCCACGAATGCCTGGCATTCTACCCACACAGACCTTGTCATGTCAGGGGAGCCACCGCTCTCACTCTCCTCCACGCGCACCCACAATCAAACATTGCCAGGGAGCTGTCCCATCACTTGCCTACACAGGAGATTCTGTAAATAGATCATTGATGCACCACTATAAATTTCCCTCACGCCTCACCTGGACACCGCCACAAGAATTGAAGTGAGTGGTCTCCCTAAGGTACCTTTGTCTGTGGGGCTCCCACAGGTTAGACACCGAGGGAAGTTTGACTGTACATTGTTCCTCCCTCTCATCAGGTCCCCCTGATGAGGCAACCCCCTCCAGAAAGGCTCCTTCTCTGTGAAGTAGTGATGGCATTTTCATTGTATTTACCCCCTCCCCCCCTCCAGAGAGGCCACCACTCTTGTAAGGCCACAATTCTGATGCACTTGGGGTGGCCATACAAGAGGGGGGACAACTACACGTGTATACTATGCACTCCTCTTACCAGCCTGTGTTCAGTGGCTAAGACCTGGGTACAGTTCCAAACATTTTTTTTTAATTACAATGTGGACAGTGGCACTTTCATGTGGCCCCACTAGTGGGTATGGTAGGAGACCTTAGATACTGTAGGCTGCCTGCGATTAGCCTATGGTGGCAAGTCCTGCTACAGACCTATATTGCATGTGGAGGCCCATGGATTGAATACTGTACCTATAATAGCATCAGAACAAGGGACAACACACTATCTGCCAAATTACCCTGTAGGTAAAGGCACATTAGGGTGCATATTTCCTGGTGGATGTGCAACCCCCTACAACTACACGCCTGATTCCAATCTGCCGCAATACTCTAAATCACTTGCGATGGCTAACTGAGAATTCCTAAATTTCTGCCAAATTACCCTGTGGGTAAAGGCACATTAGGGTGCATATTTCCTGGTGGATGTGCAACCCCCTACAACTACACGCCTGATTCCAATCTGCTGCAATACTCTAAATCACTTGCGATGGCTAACTGAGAATTCCTAAATTTCTGAGATACTGAGAAGAAAAAAAAAAAAGATTTTACTGTGTTAAATTAAGGGAGCATTATTTTTACCACACAAAATATCCTGCAACACTTCCACATTATCAATGCCACAAATCTGCCAGCCAAGGTGCATACCCTCCCTGACTGAAGGCCGTTTGGAGCCTAATGCTGGAAGCATTGAACACTTTCTTCCATGTGAGCATGCAGGAGAGTATGTACTATGGTACATTTAACAGCCACCTGGGGAAGAGCTGGAAGGCATATGTACAAGGGTGACTGACATCAACAGCAACTTGACTCATGCAGTGGTGCTAATTAACCCTTGGTTGCTCTTGCACCTTGTCCACCCCCTAAGACAACAAGTCAATTATGTCTCAGAGCAAGGACTGTGCATTTTTTCAGGGATAGGCAATAATAAGATGCACGTTCTACGCCAAAAGAATTACCAACTTGCACATCAGTGTCTGCATACATGTCCTATGATTTTGCTCAATCTCAAACTGTTGTATATATATGTGCATAATATACCTACCTTTTCAAAGACCATCCATTCTTAATAAGACAACAAACCCCCTAACATATAATACACATAAATACTGGCATCATGGATATAAATGTACTTTGCTGAAAAATCAGAGACTGGTTATGCTAATTTTTATTCTGGGCTCATGTCCTTACCAGAAATTATGTTAAAAGGTCACTTGTCCCCTCTCAAATTCATTTGTCCACCCATTTTGATCCTTCCTCAGTGGGTGAAATTCTCTCCTGGGCATGTTCTGTAAAATTTTGACCATCCCACTTTGTAACACTTTGATAGGTTTACCCTGCGGGATGTGCTTACAGAGTTCAATTCGGTCAAAGCCACATACCACATAGCTGTAATTATTAAATCCCAAATGTCACTTGTCCGTGGGTATGCTCTGCACACTGGGTAGTAACTGTGAGACATACAGACATTTAGAGCTTGCCTGCTCCCCAACATGCTCTGGAAACCAGCAATTTTCATCCTTTGAGGATAAGGCCACCACCGCTTGAATCTGTGGAGGTCAACGGTATCAGTTGCTCTCAGAGAGCAGAAAACATTGCCCAGCTAAGCATTTTCTGTGGTGGGGGTCAAGGGTCCAGGTGGCCTGATTTTGGCACATGGCATACCTCTGTCCCAGCAAGCAGGCATACACTAACTGTGCTCATGTCATATGAAGGTAGGTAACATGGTCCAGACAAGCATTCGCAGACAGAATGACACGGCACAAGGGGGTGAAAACCTATAGTCCCCTAAGCCAATTTCAGCTGGGGGGGCTACAAGGAAATAGGTGACTGTTACCACAACACTGGACCACCTCTGGTTCTTTTTTCATGCAAGTTAGTCGTATGTGGATACATTGGTGATCAGTTAACAAGAGTTGAGTTGGTGAGTTACCTCTCTCCCTCTCCGCGGCTTCCTCCTCCTTCCTCCTCTCCCTCTCTTGGTACTTCGCCCATTCTACCCGGTATTTCACCTGGTCCAGAATCTGTCAAAAAGAAGAAAGGAAAAAAAAAAAAAAAAAGAGTTTCATGAAGATCCTGTGCTCTGGTGACTGGAATCTGCTGCTTCTGCAAGTGCACACTTTACTGCTTGATGACATGTGCTGTATTGATGCTTAAAAATAATTGATGTTTACTGTCATGAAGATAGCAACCAATATGTGGGTTTGATCTTTCAAGGTCATTCAAAGTCAAATAAACAAAGCCAAAAAAATCCCATCGTACTTTCCTGCTTATGTTTAACAGTTCAGTCCCGCTTGAGCCAAATGCTATAAAAATCTGACCAGGACATGCTATTGAACCCTATTTGCTTTTTGTTTGCATTTTGTGTGTCATCATCATTTGTATAAGAAAAATGTGCTATGTTCATTCAAGCCTGTTTGCTTGCACTTCCATTGGTGTCAAATACATTTTCCTATCACCTTTTTTATCAGTTGATAATACATAAAGATATCATCAATGTGTGAAACACTAAATTAATTTAAATGGGCCACTCAGAGTGTAATTCTCAGCCGACAGTCTTTTATTTATTTGACCTGCCTACAAGGTAGATTTTTACCAAGGCTTTAATATATACAAAAACTAGTAACTGCAGGGACCACGGGTACCAGTAGCCAATTAGTCAAATGCTTCATTCATTTGGCAGAAGAAATTTGCAAATGGCAAACTTATTTTAACATGAATTATAAAAAAAAAAGTTAGGTCAAATTCTGTCTGCAGTAATTATTGTTTTATTTCCTGATCTGGCTACAAATTTGGAAAGCCTAGATCATGTAGATCTGTCCCTGCAAGAAGACTGTGACAGTCCTGTGCTCAACTGACCTCGGTTGCACTGACTGAAGTGGTCCTGTTACCTTTGGAATAATATCAAGGTCACCTTTCTTTAAGACCATCATCATTCTTTGCGACACGAAAGTCTTCACTCACACACTTTCTCATTTACTAAATGAAAAAGTAAAAGGACCCACTATGTGAAAATCTATATAAATCAATGTCACTTTGACATTTCAAGGTCACTCACGGTCAATATGAGCACCACCATAAGAAACCCCACTAGGTACTATCATGTTAGTGTTTAATAGTAACCATGGGCCTAGGAACCAACCTTACCAAGATTTTAGCCATACGTCAGTTTGACCTTTCAAGGTCATTCATACTCAAAATTCACAATACTTAAAGAAACCCCATAGGTACTTTCCTATTCATGTTTTCATGAAAAAAAAAAAAAAATTGCACCCTCATTTTTATTTTGCAAGCTTGGTAGCGGACCACCTGGGAAAGGTCCACGTGCAAATTTGAAACGTATCATGCAGCAGTTTATGAGAAGTTGTAAAAGTCTAACAGACAGACAGACAGACAGACAGATAATGGATAAACAGACCTTATATGCTCAGCAGAGCGTACAAAATCAAATGCTGTAGAGCATGACACAAATTATACAGGTCCCGGGGGTTTCCGTGTTTCATACACTAAGCAAACAAGTAGAATTCAAAATAACTGGTACTTACATCATTAGCATTATCTGCTTCCTTCCTCAGCTTTCCCAGGAGATCTTTTGGAGGAATCAGGATCTGCAAGTAGCCACAGTATATAGCTGTGATATATTCACGTTAGAAAAATAGGAGTCTGATTCATAAACATAGCAATATAGACCTAGGTAGCAGGCTACATATATTTCAACTGATTGTCAACTGTGTCTTCATATATTGCTGCAACATCTAATGCTGTTGTCTAAATTAAACGTGTCATGCAACTAAAACCTTTCTTAAATTAAAGCAATTCACTGCATCCATTAAAGTTCATTATAATGTCATTGGGAAGTGTCGGTAGGAAACACATCCATTGAAAATCACACGCTGATCAAAGTCCCTTGAAGATTTGGTATCTTCACTATTTTGAACCAGGTAGATGTCATGTGATTTTTAATCTGAAGACCCCTTTCCAGGAAGCTTTTTCACATGTGGCACACTTTAGCTTCAATTCCCCTCGATTGTTGAGCAGACAAACAACTGTCCACTAGCACATTGTGGTAAAACTGGTATTGTTAGACTAATAATTGAATGACAGAAGTCACGACGTTCAATTGCATATATGAAATTGTACTGGTAGGGCCTGTATTTTTCCATTTTTAACAGAAACGGAACGGAATGATGAATTTTTGTCACCTCTGAAATGGAATTTGCTGTTTTACATACAAAGAGAACTACTGAAACGGAATTTGGAAATTTCTGGCTGGTGAAACGGAATTTCTAGTTTTTTGAAACGGAAAAGTGCAGGCCCTATACTGGATGCTGCAAACAGAATAACATACTATGAGAGATGATTTTGTTAGTTTTATATGTAACAAATATGAAGACTGTAGGCCACTACCCCTTGACACGGGTCATTGGGGGTTAGCCTACACACATTTTTCATGTAGCTTGGGTGCATCCACAAGTAAAATCATGTAGTTGGCAATGAATACCATATCTTTGTTATGTGTAGACCTATTGAAAATAATGCAGACATGTAAATATGTTAGGCCTAACTGTAACTGGGATAAATACATATCTACAGCATTTTATTTTAAATGTGAGGCTACTCTCCCCTTGACTATGTCCAAAGTAACTGAACTTGGGTATGCATGCTGACCCTTGCTCACTTCCAGTCTCGACTTTATATCCATCTTGAGCACTGGTCCTGAAGTTTATTATCTGTTCATTTATATTTTAACAACAGGCCTCATCACATAATAGCACAGTTTACTTCAGCTGAAGATTTTGCCATTGCACATTGGGACCTGACCATTACCATCTGACTATGATCAAGAACACATTACCCGTTCTCTGTTTTTTTTGTTTTTTTTTTTGTCTTTCGCGCTCACAGCTCTGCTTTTGGCTGAAACAACTTTATGCTATCCTGCTATCTGGATGGAACTTTGAAAACCTGAGCTCTGCCAAGACACAATAGCATGGTTTCTCTGTTCAACTTACCTACTCTTTAAGACTGCAAAAAGAGTAATTTTGATGCCACTGGGGCCATCTGTAGTTACAGGTACCACTATAATGCACCAAAATGAATTCTGCTCACCGCGTGCATGCTTTGCTGTTTAACGATCACACTCGCTCCCCTCCACACCTCCCTGAAACACTTCTGGACAGCTATGAATGACTCACCAAGACACTAGATTTTACAGTGAGCTCATATCATCAGCTACCCTCATAGCTCTCCTGAAATGAACTTCAGGGGAGCTATTCGCAGCTCACCAGGGATTTGGTCATGCGAATTCCTGGCATGAATCAGCAACATTTTTTACCATTCAAGAACAGGTTACTACCAGATGGCATATCTGTTATGGAAATGTAAACAAGCATTAAACACGTTCACAAAAAGCTGACATAAAGACCATTTTCCAGTACATTGCAGGTGAAATCAACTCACTTTTGTGTACTGCTCCACTAATTTTGTGAAATAGTTGAAGAGACTATGCTGTGGCCGCAGAAAGTCAAACTGATAGTTCCTCTGCTCTCGGTTCATCAAGTTTGTCAAGAACTGACGGCCATTCCTTGCAACAAATTGAGCTGTTAACTTCACCACGTCCCTGTAAGAAAAATAACGCCATCTTGATTTGATCTAACCACCTGTGACAAGCATGTGCTACATGCATCATAATGCTTCGTGCAATTACAGTTACGAATACTGATTTTTTTTTTTAAAGATTTATGTTTCAAGATTTAGATACATGCCTTCCATCACTTTTCCAGTGCCAAGATTTGGCCGAGTCAAGGGCCTCCAAGTTAGGCACACTTTGCACCCAAAGCATGCTGAGGAAAAAGCTGTCAATATGGATCACTATGACGGCCTCTGCAATTGCAGGCATGAGGCTGGTACTTGAATGAAAGGTCAGTTCACAAAGAATATGTATCTGTTATTGTTAAAGTTATATTAATTCAGAACACATTGAGTTTTGTCCAAATTTACAATGCAAGGGTTGACCCTTTTCTAGTCTGAACATTTTACAAATATTACTGGACGGGTGACCATTTGAACAAACTCGGTAGAGACCCACGCAAAGTACATCTCCACCAGGCTTGACGTCTGTCACAGAGACTCCAACCCTCCCATTTTCAGCGGGAGATCTCCTATGTTTTTGCCCTTTTTCCAAATTCTCCTATTCTCCCTCTAAGATAAAAAATGGATGGGTAAAAAATATCATCAAAACACACAATTTTAACTCCTTTTTTTTTTTCCAAAATTTTCTCACCCCAGGAGGGGGCGCTGTCCTCCCATACCCATCCCCCAGCAAAGTCGCTGCGCTCTGTCACATCTCCAGTTTCAATAGTACTCCACAATGGAGAATCTCCAGTTGGTATGAAGCTGTGGGTTGGAGTCTCTGCTGTCAACCCAGCAGTTTTGGAGATGTTCTAAGTGAACCCACACAAGCAAAAGAAATTCAAAGATAACTGACCCTGGTGACCTTGAAATTGGGTCTTTGGAACCAGTCACAGATTATTGCAAGAGTGATAAATGGCAAAAGTTGCGACACTAGCCTACCTGGTTCTTGAAGTATCATGCACATTGAAAAAATTTACACGAACAGAGGTACAGATGCATGCTATCACAAGACCCCTTAAGCCTTTCAGGGCTGCGAGGTAAAAAGGGTAGCCTGTCCTGTTTCATGTTCCTGATTCACATCAAACCAAACATTACAGATGAGCTTCTGACTTTGCAGGAGTGCCTTTTTTTATGATAATTTATCTATGACACCATCAAAGCATCAAGAGACAAACTCACAAATCAAACGCAGATATGGAGGGAGGATCTGCGATGAATTCAAATTCTGGCGGTGGCTCCTTGGGCACAACTGGCTCCGAGATCTTCACTGGCTCAATCAAAGGTCTTGCAAGTACAGCTGACAATGACTGCAAATGTACAGATAAACAATGACATGTCAGGGCTGAAAAAGTTCTCAAAAATCCATATATATCTACATGGTTAGTGATTTAACAAGGTGGAACATTCCTGTGATCCTATTGTCAAGAACAAGTAAAATCCTTAATATATAATGAGAAAACTAGGTGAGTCCGGAGTCTGCTACACCAGACTACCTGAGTAGACATCCGCATCACGCAAGCCCGAAGGGCGCGTGTGATGCGGATGTCACGAAGGTAGTCTGGTGTAGCAGACTCCCGACGAGCCTAGTTTTCTTTTTATCCCGTACTTGTGTACTATCAATTTTCATTTTTCATTGTAAATTAAAAAAAACTACTATTAATAATTAAATAAAAGATAACAGACACAAGCTTCCCAATGTAGACATAGGCGACCTCATTTTATTTTGCTTCTGGTGTATGAATACATTAAGTTCATAAACAAAGTGAACAGTCAAGTTTTCAAATGGCAGCCATGTGGACAGACTACGTAGTCTGTATTAAGTCCATGCCACATAAGGGAATGAACACAAGAATGGAAAGAAAGTAGTGCAACACAACGTAGTCTGGTGCATAGCCACGTAGTATGGTCAGTCAGACTACGTAGTCTGTATTAAGTCCATTTTTAAAGTAATATGGCCCTAAGTACGGGATAAATGTACGTATAGACAGATAGATAACGGCACAAATCAATAACATGACATTGACTTTAGTTTCAGTAGCTATAATGAAATATACAAAGACATGTTAAGTATATTGACTGTAATCGTGTTTGCTTATAATAATAAAACATTACATTACCTTTGAGGCCACTGGCTCTTGACCTGAAACACAAAATGAAACAATGAGAATGTTTTATGATATTGTAGAGAGACCACTATGCATAATGATAATCAACTGATCTGTAATTTGTGCACTTAGATCAATTGCTGGAACTGATCTAGATCTAGAAAATGTTTATGGCCACATTTTTAAAAGCAAATCCCGATAATAATTTGTACTTAATAAAATCAGCTACAGTTGTCGTCCTCTTTTAAGCCTCCTCCCCGAGAGGCCACCTACTCTACAAAGGCCACTTATCCCCTTATCCATGCATCAAGTATGGTGTTTTAATTTTTACCTTTAATTTTGCCTACAAAGGCCACAAAACCTGACCAGTAGGTCTGTATCTAGCTAAACATAACCCCCTTTCATTTGTGTGCCCTTTTTTTCTGTTTTACATTAGACTTGGTGAATTCCTTTTCTCCTGTTGTTTTTTCCCCCACATAGGTGATTAAAATTGAGTGCAATGATGATTTTACATGTGCCAAAAGCACACAGTTACTTAGGCCCACACAAATGAACAGAGTGTGGAAGGGAAGGGTTTGGCTCAGACTGAGTGCCTTTTGGTGATGAAAACAACTGCTCCTTCAACTCCGACATTAAAATTGATAATGTTCAAAATGTGCAACCAGCATCCAACTTTCACAATATTTTCTCGAGTAATTGAAGAAAAAAAAAAAAACAACAAAACTTAAAAGAGTGTCACAGTCCATGATAATTGGGTCATGATGGCATGAGAAGTAGGTCACCCATCACAGTTTTGTTCAATGTGCTCAAGTACAATTTTGATCTGGAGGCTCAATTCTCTTTGCCATTGATGTCCAAGCTTTTTCTGCCATTACAAAATCACCTCTTTCCAACTTCACAGTCCTGACTAGTACCCTAACAAAAATATGTCATGGTCACCGATATTACACACTAGATATGATTATAATATCCTATAAACTTGGCATGTCTAATTCAATAATTTTTCAAGACATAGAATTTTAAATCTTTCAACTAATTTTGCCCTCATGATTTCCAAAGTATAGGTGACACCACTAGTATCATATGCTTATGAGATTTTGACCTCCTCCACTGGCCCATTTAAAAATTTTATGAACATCAATCTAAAAATTAAGGATGCTGCAGTGATTAAATATTTTCACATTTTGACCTAAATATATTACATAATGCTGTGGGTGGCACCACCAATATCAAACTCTAGCTCATTTTTCATACTCTCTATAACTCCTAAACTTGAAGTTATATGTAAAAAGTTCAATGGACAGACAGATGGATGCAAACGCATTTCATATGCACTGCTGACTTACATATCAGGAGAGCAAAAAAAAAAAAAAAAAGCTGAAAATTCAAAAGCATTGAAACATAAACAAACTGAATTAACTTGGCGACGACACACTCAAGGTCGATCTGCACCATATTTCACAAAGATCTGGCCAACAGTTTTGTGGAAGTCAAAATGCAAGTGTCTTTGGTGTGACTATTTTTAGTGGAAAACTCTGAAATGAGCCAGAAAGCGCTGAAACTTAAGTGTTTAACAAAGAAAAGTACTGGTATACATATTTTCCCCAAAAAAACTATGAAAATCAGCTGATCAATTGACAATTCACATCTCTGAAACATGAATGTGTGACAGTGACAGATGACAGACAAGTCATCAGAGCTAAAAATTAATACAAAATAAAAAAAATCACTGCAGCATGACCATTTGAATATATACTCGGTACAGATGCACCCAAAGTAGAACCCCACCTGGTCTGATGTGAATCTGGCAAATGGTTTTGGAGCTACACACGTATACATGCAGGCCTGTCACACTTTTCACTCATCCATTGAGTGATACTGCAGGAAAATCTGAACCTGAGCACTGAAACATGGCCCCATAGCTCTGAATTACAAACACTTCATTTATCTCTCAATTAACTCTTTCAGTGGAGAATTGTGGATGGAGTCATCTTTCTTTGGTACAATTTGGGCAGAATGCTCCCAAAGAGTGCCACAAACTGGACATTCAACATTCTTTGCTTCTCTGGAGATAAAGATAAAGACATGCTGTTACTTGAATTAACAGTCTTTCCACAATGAATTTGAATCCGGAATCAAATCAATTTAGGTTTAAAATGCAACTTTCGAAAGAGTTAAAAAGAGAGCAACCTTACTTTTATCATACATTTTTGGTGTAAAGGGAAACCAATGTGTTAGCCACATTCACAGGCGTGACCGGTCATTGCTCATAATAACCAAGCCCGTTTTCTATCGCACAATTTTAATCCTGAATTTAGCATACATGTACTTTATATGCCTCCAGTTGGACATGAAGGGGAAAAAGCATTTTCTTAGTTTGCTGCGTGAAATTTTGTACTGACCTTTGCCTTCTTTGAACTCCTTGACCTTGTGTTGGTAGTAAGCATGATACGGATCATTGGGGTTCAGAAAGTTGAACTTAGGATTCTGAATCTCGTTCTGACGAATTCGGGTCTCAAACTCTGGTCCATTTCTTGCCACAAAACTAGCAGTCTTGTCAACAATGTCTGTCAGATATGGTGAAGGATTATCCAACTGGAGCAGTCTATCACATTCTGTCCTTTTTTTTTTTAACTGAGCCAATATGTGCCAAATTATGTATGCCTTTTGACCTTCATAACATTCCTCATCTTTCAGAGTCAACAAGTTGCTCAGTGTTCTATGGAGTGCTTATATATAATCCACTCAAGAAACCACCCAGACACTGGTTGAAGTTGTAGTTGGCAAATGTTTGGTTACTTTCCTGTCAAGGCCACTTTATAAGGTAAGTTCTTTCTTTTGTTTTTTTCTTTATTAAAAGTGTTTGTTCAGAATTTATACCAATACTGCAGTTCATTTGCAAATATTTTTTGTCATCAATCAGCTTGGCTGCTGACACACATTTATAAATCTGAAGGGAATCTATACTCTTGTTGGGATTTTAGTGGTTGTCTCTTTATTGAAGTGAACCTATAGCCATGATCTATAGAATATATCAGCAACTAACATGTCAGCCATAATTCAATTCTCAGGAATTTATACATACTACAGTAGTCCCTCCTTTGAGAGACTGCCCCTAGTGCCACCTAAAAGGTGGTCACATAAAGCAGGTGGTCTCTCAAAGGAGGTATAAATAACATGAAAAGTACTACAGTGTACAGAGAGACCTGACAACTGTGGTCTCTCAAAGGAGGTGGTCTCCGAAAGGAGTGGTCTTTCAAAAGAGGGACTACTATATCCTTTGATTTGTCACACATGTATTTATAGTCCTTTACATAATCCAACTATTACTTGTGACCCTGATTAAGTCAAACCTGGATTATTTAGTGCAACTTCAAAAGTGAACTTTGTGTATAAATCAAATACTTCATGTTGCAGTAATTTTTCCTGATTTTAATTTTATGGAATTTGAATCTACAATATGCATGTTGCCACAGTATTTATGTTTAACAATATATTTAGGACTTTTACAAGGAATATGTTGGTTGCAAAAAATAGTTGAGACTACAACACCAGACAGATACATAATTTACATACAGTGTCTTTCCAATTAGTATATCAATAACATTCCTATTTTTCAGTAAATTGAACAGACCCATTCTATGAACTAAAATTTCACAATATTTACATGAAACTGCAAACATTGAACCCTTCCTCTATTATTGTCGGCCTATATATATATATACAGGGCTGCCAATATCTACGATTTGGGCGTAGAAAATACGCTTTTAACTACTCTGCTACGCCACTACGACTTTGCCTCATGTCCCTACGATTTTTGCCAAAACAACGGTCAATATATATGCTCCTTTTATCTGTGGCTGGTTGAAGTACATTACTGTGTTTTAAACAGCTGTGTAGTAAAACTTGTTTGCGATACACGTCTGAGTTGTCAGGCACGCGTCTGTCACTGGCAGTTCCCGCTGTTGTTTACGCGGTGTCGGTTATGTGTTATCCTCCCTCCGATACCCATTTTTTAGCATTAGAATCAACGACTGCTAGGAGGGAGTATGTTTGACTAACGGAAAGGCGAAGGTCACTGAAGGTGGACCACGTGTGAGCCCGGGGTTGTGAGCGCCATAATGGAGAAGCAACAGAGCATAACGTCGTCTCCACCTGCTAAGAAGAAAAGAAAACTGACAGACCAGCAGTTTCGGAAAGCATACACGGAAGAGTGGCCAGTCATCATAGCTTCAAAGCTGTCCAGGCATCATGCATGGTGTACCGTTTGCAGGGTTGACTTTAGTGTCCGCCATTCCGGTCGCCACGATGTTGAAAAGCACACAAAAACTAAAAAACATTTGCAGTACAAAACGGAACTGGAAAAGACAATACACATAGGAGGATTCTTTGCGACAGCATCTGACATTAAAGTGATAAACGCCGAAGTATTAGGCGTCGAATTTCTTGTGGAGCACAACATACCGCTCGCGGTAGCTGATCACATGGGGAGCTTGTTCCGAAAAATGTTCACGGATTCAGATATTGCTGGTGAGTGTCAGAATTTTCCTAATTATTCATGATATTTAAGTTTAAATGTGTTTGGCTATGGATGCCTTGACGCAAAAGTGAGGAACCTGGGCGTATCACTACCCAAGGCAAAGGCCAAACTATTATGATGCAGTTGAATTTAGCTAGCTTTGATGACAGTTTGACCAGTTGGTCAGCTGAGGCAGCGGGTTGGGGGGATATCCCGGGGGGGATATAAAACTTGAAAAAAGTTTATCTAAGGTAAGTCCTGCTCAATTTTTTTTCAGTTGTGGACTTAAATTTTTTTTCAATATTTTGCACCCCCGCGCCCCCCCCCCCTTGGTTTGGATGATTGACGCAAAAGTGGGGACCCCAGTGGGGAACCATGGTGTACCACAACCCAACTTTAGGGGCCAAACTGTTGTTGAATTTAGCTAGCTTTGAGGAGTTTGACCAGTTGTTCAGCTGAGGCAGCGGGTTGGGGTTGGGGGATATAAACCTTGAAAAAAGTTAATCTAAGGTAAGTCCTGCTCAAATTTTTTTTCAGTTGTGGACTTACATTTTTTTCCATTATTTTGCACCCTCCCCCCCCCCTTGGTTTGGATGCTTGACACAAAAGTGGGGACCCCAGTGGGGAACCATGGTGTACCACAACCCAAGGTAGGGGCCAAACTGTTGTTGAATTTAGCTAGCTTAGAGGACAGTTTGACCAGTTGTTCAGCTGAGGCAGCGGGTTGGGGTTGGGGGATATAAACCTTGAAAAAAGTTTATCTAAGGTAAGTCCTGCTCAAATTTTTTTCAGTTGTGGACTTCAATTTTTTTTTCCATATTTTGCACCCCCCCACCCTAATTCAAAAGAGGGATGAAAATATGAGAATGGTGGTAAGGAAATAGGCTTTGGGCCCATTTGAGACACCTACTCATATTTTGTTTTGTTTTTTCAAGTGAAAAAAAAAAAAAAAAAGAAGTTTTTTTGTTTTTTCAAGTTTCATTGGGATGGGTTGCCTGCAAAGCAGACTCTGGGTTTTTTTTTATGTTCTGATGTGTATGTACTTAGCTGGGGGCAGAAGGCCTGCTTCTCAGACAAGGGGGTGAGGGCAGGATGTATTATATATGATTGGAATTCCTAAAACAAGAGTCAGTCATGACTTGTCTATGCCTGGAATCTGTGTCCAGTGGGGGGTCGGGGTGGGGTGGTAACTGCAATGTCACGAATCTCTAGCTTTTAAACATCCAATTACAGGAATATTATAGTGATCTTTCCTTTTTTTGTGTTTTAGCCAAGTATGGATGTGGCCGAACCAAAAGTACTGCAATTGTAGAAACACTGGCTTCAGAAGATGTGGACAATATAACCTCTGCCATGAGAGAAATGCCATTTTCCATTGCCACCGATGGCAGTACGGACTATGGGGACAGAAAGCTTTACCCCATAGTCGTAAAATATTTTGATGGAACTATGGGGCGTATACTGACAGTGCTGCTGTGCATGCCTGAATGTACAGAATCGTCATGTGGTGAAAATATATACAAGCTAATGGACTATGAACTATCCAAACATAAAATACCATGGGAGAATTGCATGAGCTTCGCAGCAGACAATGCTATGGTGATGCAGGGAACAAACAAGGGTGTGGCTGGCTGTCTGACCAGAAGATGTTCGTCCATCTACTTAGCAAAATGCCCATGTCACCTCATTAATCTTGCTGCTCAAAGAGCTGCTGCAGAACTGACTGTAAATGTTCCTGATATACTTGTTGATGTTTACTTTTATTTGGAAAAATCTTCAAATCGTCAGCAAGAATTGCGTTATTATCAAACTCTCAGTGGAGTTGATGAGCGTAAAATTCTCAAAAATGTCAGCACACGCTGGCTGTCATTGGGGATTTGTATTGATCGTCTTTTGCAACAATGGCCTGCACTGTTGGAATTCTTTCATGCTGAAAAGGCAAAGTTAGTAAAGCCAACCAGATCAACAAAGACAACCTCATCTACACCAAACAGCAGCAGCAGTGCCAAAAAACATGGAGCAAACCATCACTCAAAGCCTGTAGCTAAAAGTGGGATACCAGTCTCAACATCTAGCACCACTCACCACAGTGGTAACAGTAGGAGACCTGTCTCCGTATCCAGCACCAGTCACAGTATGAAACCTGTTACAACATCTACCTCTAGTCACAGTGGGAAACCTGTCTCAACATCTACCTCCAGTCACAGTGGGAAACCTGTCTCAACATCTACCTCTAGTCACAGTGGGAAACCTGTCTCAACATCTACCTCCAGTCACTGTGGGAAACCTGTCTCAACATCTACCTCTAGTCACAGTGGGAAACCTGTCTCAACATCCACCTCCAGTCACAGTGGGAAACCTGTCTCAACATCTACCTCTAGTCACAGTGGGAAACCTGTCTCAACATCTACCTCCAGTCACTGTGGGAAACCTGTCTCAACATCTGGCACCAATGGCAACACTGCTTCGAAGCCTGGCATAAATGCTGACAATGAGCATGCTACCAAAAGCAGTTTTGATATCGGAAAATACATCTTCAAACAGCAGCAAATTGCGGAATCCCATGTAAAAAGTGCACAAAAGAAAGCGAAAGATAGAGATACATCTAGTGCAAAAAATACAAAGGATGGTGGGAAAATCTTCAGTGGAGATAAAAATAAGAAAGGACAACAAAGTGTGCGTGTAGATAGTCATACTCATAGGCCACTGTCATACGCTGAATCTAAGGTCACTCGAGTATGCAAACATCTTGATAACCCAAACTGTAAACTGTATTGCTTCTTCCTCAATGCATCCCTGCCTGTGTTTGATGTAGTCAATACATTCTTGCAGTTAGATGAGCCTGTTATACATCGACTGCACAGTACACTTATTGGTCAGTTGAAAGATATTCTAGTGAGATTTGTAAAACCTGAAATTATCAATGCTTATGATGACATCACAGAAGTTCCATACAAAGTAGCAGAAAATCAAAAGAATGACAGTGGCCTGTTCATTGGACAAAAAGCTAGAGATTTTATTGGGGCTTGTGACCAGCTTGACCTAACAGATTTCTATAGATCTGTACGAAGGTACTATGCAGCTGCTGTGGAATATATGATAAAAAAATTCCCATATAAAGACCCACTGCTAAAGCATGCAGAAGTGGTAAATGTGTCAAAGCGAGAACATGTCAGCTTTGAGTCTGTACTATACTTTGTGGACAGGTTTTCATGTTTGGCTCTTTCTGATGAAGATGTTGATAAACTGGAGAATGAATTCTTGAGTTACCAGACGGAGGTGCTGCCATCTAGTGTTGTGTCATGCACAAGAGCAGACACCCAGTGGCAGCTGATAAAAGGAATGAAAGATGGCAATGGAAGGCAGAAATATGATAAGGTGGCAACTGTTATGTTAGCCATTCTTACCATATTTCACTCAAATGCTGACTGTGAGCGTATATTCAGTCTAGTCAGCAAAAACAAAACTGAATCCAGAGCAAGCATGCAGGGTGCAACCCTTTGCAGCCTCATCACTCATAAGCAGTTTATGGTAGCAAAAGGGGTAGTGTGTCACACCTCCACTCATTCCAAAGCAACCTTGCAGAAGGCCAAGTCTGCAACATATGTTCACTTGACCACCACCAAAACCAGGTCTTCTGAATCAGATGTTGTAGCCATCTCATAAATATGTAGTTGATTTGTACGATTATGGAAAGTCCCAACATGATATTCCAATGGCAAAACAGTCAAACATTTCAATTAAGGCACTGAATATATCAACACATCATACTTATGTATTGAACAGAAAAACCTCCAAATTTGGAGATAACTCTGTTCAATACATAAATATGATGTGTTGATATTCAGTGCCTTAATTGAAATGTCTGTTTTGCTACTGGAATTGTCATGTTGGGACTTTCCACAATTGGACAAACATGTTAGAACTAGACATGTTTTAAAGCATGTTAAGTAAAAAAGAATATACGATCACTATCAGCATTTGAAAGAGATACCAATATATGACTTTAGTTTATTTTGACAGTATTATGATACAGCTAGATTAATTTTGAAATCTAGTTAGCTCAGCTGACTTGTCAGTCAGCTGAGCTTATCTTATGGTCCTCCGTCCGTCAACAATTTACATTTTCGACTTCTTCTCCAAAACTACTGGCCAGATCCACTTCAAACGGGTAGGGATGTGCCTTGGGTGGGTCTGTACCAAGTTTGTTCAAATGGTCAAGGTCCAGTGATTTTTGGATTTTTTATGAATTTTTTTGTTCATTTTTGGGGCTAATCTTAAAAAATCTTCTTCTCCAAAACCGCTCGGCCAATTGCTTTGATATCACACAGAAACACTCCTAGGGACTCCTAGCTCTGAATTTGTTCACCAGGTGGCACTGCAATCTTTTTCTATTTTCAGGTGCTTATTAAAAAATACACCATTCTAATTGATTACTATGCAAGTCATTGGTCATTCCAATGCATATTCACACTTTTGACTTCATCTCCAAAACTGCCACATTCACTTCAAACTTGCTGGCAGTGTACAGTAGATGTGTCTGTACCATATCTGTTAAAGCATGGGTCAGCTGAGCATGGGCTGTTCACACAGCCCTCTTGTGAAAATATATCTGGCCAAAAATCTGAAGCCTGGACTTTCTACATATGGGCAGTATTAAAATGATAGATCTGGCAACTTTTTTTCTGTCAAAAGAGACTTGGGTATACAGGACCTCCTGTCATATAGATGCAAGAAAGCTAGCATGTGTATTTCTACACTTTTATAAGTATGTCCATGGTATATATTTGTATTACATGGACAGTTACTGAATCCTGGACTTTCTACACATGGACAGTATTATGATGATAGATCTGCAGACTTTTTTTCAGTCAAAATACACTTGGCTGTACAGTATCTTGTGTCATATAGATGCAAGAAAGCTAACATGTTTATTTCTACACTTTTATTTCTTTGTCCATGGCATATATTTGTATCGCATGGACAGTTACTAATGTAGGTTTGTTTTCAGGGGATCACCATAAATTTGTAAGAAAGATTTAATAACATATTATTATTGAAAGAACATTAAAGCAACTTTCTCCCTGTGGACAGTATTTTATGGTACATGTGGAGGCCTTTTTTCCAGTAAAAAGAGATCTGGCAGTACTATGTTATATTATGTTTATATGATGATGTAGAAGCAAAAAAAGAAGTGTATTTTATTTATTTTTGTTTTCTGTCGTACATTTTATAAGGACAGTTACCATTACTTATGCATGCTTGTTGTCAGAGAATTCTCCATTTGTGAGAAAGAGATATGATTTAATTCACAATATTATTGTGGAAACAACACTGCAGATAATTAAAAACAGTGCATCTGTGGCATTGTAACAGTTTGCAGGCCATGTATCTGATGAATAACACTTAAACAAAAAACATTTGTGTCTCAAATATGACATTAAGATTTCTTTTTTTTTTTTGAATTTTTGACTACAAGCAATATTATTGTACAGTGCATGCCTGGGATTGTAATAGTTTCAAAGTATAACAGTTGAACAGTGAACATTCATGTTCCAAACAAGAGATTAAAATAATTTTTATTTTTGAGCTTGTGTGTTTGTGTAGTTTTTAACCTAACAATCATACGATTACTTGGCAGAAGTTTCCTTGCTGCATTATGTACAGTGTAACTTGACCTAATCAATGAAAAAAAAAGTCATAAAAACTGTTCAAAGGGGTAAATTTGACATTGAAAGAGCCCTAGACTGCATATTTAAGGCAGCCCCCGGACCCCCGGCCTATTTTAAGCACCTCGCTTCGCTCGGTACATGACTACACTTTTTTAACTTTCAATGTTGGCAGCCCTGTATATTATATATATAGGCCTATATATATATATATATATATATATATATATATATATATATATATATATACATGTGTGTATATATACATGTGTGTATATATATATATATATTCATGTTCCACATTTTGCAGTTAGCATGGCACATGCAGGTCTTGTGAAAATGCCATCCACCGTGCTGGACACTGGGATGCGAGACAGAGCAAGCTGTGGACATTCTCTATCTCAAACTCAAGAGCTGCTAGCTCTTGGAAATGGCTTGTGGCTCAGCTGAGAGCGTACCCATATGAAAAAAATATAGTTTTGAATGATACTAATAAGTATGCTTTTGAAAGATTTGGTTTTTGCCCTTGAATTGTTTGGTTTGAAAGTACACAAAAATGCGACCCAACTTTCTAAACTTTCTCGCATGTTGGACTGAACAGATCAGGAACGCAGCCTGTGGCAGCACGATGTCTTTACTTGTGCCCCCTTCCCATCTTTGTGCAGTCCCATGCAAAGCCATAAATTATGACAATAGTACAACTGATTATCAGCGTACATGTTTCAACCTTCTCACTTATTTGCTGTTTTACTTGAATCACGTTCAACAACTTTAAATTTTTGTCTGAAGTTTGATAGCTGAAGGTGATGTACTGTTCATATACTGGTGCTCAATGCTAAACTTGATCAAACTGCATTTTGAATAGGAACATCTGCAGATCCCAGATTTAAATGATTGCAGTCTGCAGGTCATGCCAATACCTGGTCATTGGCAGGGTACATTATAAACACAGGCGTATGAAAATGTTCTGAGAGCGAGAGCACCGATGCTGCTTGTCTAGTACTAACACAAGGCCAGTATCCCAGGACCAATCTTACTCATACTACTCCGTATACATGTGAAAAAAGTACATATTCCTTGCTAGAACATTGACTTTGTAAAATCATGCATGCACGTGTTCCTTATCTGTTATTCTCCATGTTGAATGAAGTTTCAGTGCGTTTTCAAGCATACGGTGCACAACACACTTACATTACTGTCACCGACGTGGTATTACTAGACAAGCAGCACCGGTGCTCTCGCACTCAGAATATTTTTATACGCCTGTGATCATAAACACTGCATGACAGCCACAAAGCCATACCATGGGAATCTGGGGGCACACTCGCCTGGCCCAATCTGAGACTGAAAAAGTGTGGAAAACGTGTTTGTTGTTTTCTGGGGGTGGGGGGAGGGAAGGGGTTGGCAACAATGCCATGGGTATACATGTATTATGATAAATTCTAAATGACTACCGTCTTGCAATGTTCGTTGCTCGGATCCTGTAAAATTCGGGAGTGCTGACAACTCACAACACTGCACTTTTTGTGGCCTGTGTTTCTTTTGACTCTTTCGCCCCACTTGGTGTCGACGAGTCGACGTCAGCCTTACCAAACTGCTTGTGTTTGATTCCGAATCTGTGTACAGAGCATGCTGAACCGGGGATACTGTATTATACGGGCACAAGTCCTCTGCGCGTCTGTGCACGCATGACGGAATAAAGTGCTTTATTCCGTTGTGCAACTTGCTTGTGCCCGTATAATACAGTATACCCGCTGAACCCACCAAACTTTGGCCTAACCCCTAAAGCCAGGCAAACGTGAGCCAAGCAAAGGATACTTCGCACCTCGGGAGGTGGATAGATGATTCCAATGACCGGTTTTGATGTTGGAGGAGGAACCTCCTGTTCCTCCTCCATTCGGTCATCTTCAATTGGCGGCATTGTGTCTTCTGTCTGACGCCTGAGCTGATTTAAATTTCAGAAAATAGATCATCCACGTTCTTGTTACGTCTGCCACTGTGAAAAATGGCGACGCACTAATTTCCTTTCTCCCTGTGAAGCGAGGGACATATTGTCCGTACTCACAGTGGAGTTCAGAGCTGAGTTTTCGACCGATAGGTGTCGCCGGTGGTTTGACTTAAGCCCGTAATCATTAATTTATCAACTAACATTAAAAGCATATCTCATTAGACCTGTTGTATTATTCATTGTCAAATCTTTTCTCAAAAATCGGATTGATATATGTTATCCCGTGTTTGGAAAATTCTGTATCACCTTCATCGTTGGAAAACCAATAAAAATAGGTCATGAATTGAAGGGTTTGGTGCAAAGACCTGATAACTCGAGTTACAGATCTTTGCCTGAAATTAGGCGCATTGCCTTGTGCATGGCAGGATCTTCCTGCTGTGTAAATCTTGGAGGCTTCTGGGTAAAATTGTAGATAATTTTCAGTGCAAGCTCATGTTAACTCAATATACCCATCAAGACAAAAGTGTGCAATATCATGTCCTTTATACCTAACATATTTTAGCACAACATACTATTGCCCTCAAGTTAGTGCTGAGTTAGTGCAAACTTATGTTGTCTTGACGTACAAAATCAGTCCGTTGCACTTAAAACATGCATATACACTTGCCCAATTCTTGCACTGCTACAATACTAAAGTTCTATGAGGATTTTTTCATTTGCTGCATCATACATGGGCCCGATATATGTTATCGGAGTGCAAAAAAGAGGTAACTGTGCATATAATGTTTGTGGGTGCTGCAATGTTCTAGAAATGGTGTCTAGTTATGGTGCTATAATATGATAATTACTACTTATTTAATTTTATCTGTCATTTGGGATGTCTTCATGGTCAATCTTCGTTGAAAACTGAAGACTTGCATATAAACTTTGGATTAAGTGTGAAGAAAGAGGGAATTTGATGCAAAAAATAAAAAAAAATCACAGTCATCATTTTCAGCAATTTAAAACCCCATTTTCTCGATTTCACAAAGGTGGGACTTAACAGGTCTTTGCACCAAGCCCTTCAATTGAGATATTTGACAGATAAATAATGTCATTTTTTTTCCTGAAAATAGAAAATTGAGTATTCTTTTTTTAATAAAGGATAAGTTTTAGATTTACTCCTAGAACTAGTTCCTGTTTTTCATGGTATTTATTCCATAATAACTTTCCCACCTCTAACGGTTTCTGGATCCCTTAGTATGCCACACTTCAAGGAAATCAAATTTAACCTTAAAAAAAAAAAAAAAAGCTTTGGAGTTATTTATTTGATGTTCAAGACTATCTAGGTAACTTTTCTTTAAAAGTTCACCTGGGACAAAATTACAAATTCCAAGCTGGTTAATAAAACAGTGAACAATAATATGCAGCAATAAAGGGTGCCTCCTCAGCTCATACTTAGACCCTAAGTTAGAAGCCTTCTTGTTTACCCTAAAATAAATTTGGAAAGAGAGTTGTCTGATTATTTCACTGGTGCTCTTTGACATAGAGATAAAATAACTATTTTGATTCAAGCCATGGGCAATCTTGAGTGTTCAACTGGTAATGGAAGAATATTGACACATATAAACAATTTACGTTCACCAAAGTCTCTACTTGCATCTGGTTGAATATCCAATACAGGCCCCAGGTAAAAAAAAAGTACCGGTATGCCTTTATGCAAACCTGTTTGTAGGTTAACTTTAGTCTTTTTTAGCTCAGCTGAATTACAAGTCAGGCTGAGCTTTTAGGATGCCAAGTCATCCGTCGTACGTCCCATTACAATCACATTTTCGACTTTTTCTCCAAAACTGTCAGCCAGATTCACTTCAAACTTGGTGGCAATGTACCTTGGGTGGGCCTCTAACAAAATTTTGCAAATTGTTATGCTCCAATGATTTAAGGATTTTTAAAAAAATTCTTTGGTTCTTTTTCAGGGCAAATCTTGAAAAATCTTTTTCTAGTTTACCATACTTTTGAATATTTTGTTTTGTCGACTAATAATTCTGCCTTAATGTTGAAAATCGACCTTGTCAAAGGATTCATGTGAAAATCTGACTAGTAATTCAACTTCGCAAAGTATATTTCATTAACTAAGATATCCATCCATCCATCCATATATATATATATATATACAGTAAAACCTCCCTTACCGAACACCTCTATATACCAAACACCCCCTTATACCAAACACTTTTTCCCGGTCCCAATTTTTTCCCATATGCTTCCATTATAAGCAAACCTCCCCATACTGAACACCTTTCTATAGTGAACATGAACACCCAAAATGAACACCATTTTCCCAAAAAACCTCCATATACTGAACACACATTCAGCATATTTTGGTGTATTTGCAGGGAATAATTACTAATAAGGCTGAGACTAACCAGATTAACTTCAGACACAGGTTTAATTATTGCTTATACCAGCAGCAATAGAAACAATCCACAGGCAAGCTGTTGAACACCTGTTGCCACTTCTATAGGTGGCAACAACAGGGTGGAGGGTGAAAGTGTCAATGTCACTTAACACCTTGCTCCTATCCTCTCTGGGATAATTGGACCAGTTTTGGGTGTTTTCTTTAGTCATTCTAACGAACAATAACTAACAAATTAAGTCATTATGTTTGTCTCACCAAAGCCAGGGGATTTAATTTCAAGAAGTACCAGAAATGAGCAACAGCTCTGCTAAAATAGGTGCAAGGTCATAAGCATATTATTTCAATATGAACATACACTAGATGTTATAATATTCTTTAATAATTATATATACATATGCATATACACATCTGAACTTTGCTCTATCATAGTCAGTACATCTTTCCCAACTTATAAAACAATCAAAAATTACTTCTTTGTTGTTCATTTATTGAAATGATGTACATGTAGTTGAGATGAGTATCTCCCACCATAATGATCTCAGCAGGTATCTGTATAGATCGGTTGGTAAGACATGAGGCCACAATGTGGAAACCTCCCTAAACCGAACACCTCCCTATACTGAACACTTTTGTTCGGTCCCAAAGGCGTTCGGTATAGGGAGGTTTCACTGTATATATATGTATTATATACAAAAAAAAAACCACACACACACACACACACACAAAAAGCATGGGGACATTTTAGATAATATTGTTGTGAACTAAATGAAACCATTTTTAGAACGGCATGGCTTGGCCTTTGGAGGATTGCCCCACAGCAGAGAACATCCAAGACCTGAGCTGCTTGTACTTCCCAATTGAGGATTCTGAAGCAGAAGAGGGTGGCACTCATTTTCCCGATTAGTGGTAGAACAGAAGCAAGGCAAGTCATAGCCACTTCTTGCGACTGATGAGCCAGTGAAAACCCTTCAACTGTCAGCTTCAGCTGTGGAGATGGCAGATTGGTCTCTGTCTAAGGTGGAGAAGCCTGGTTCGGTGTTTTGGGCGTATGTCACTTTCATGCAGGAACCCTTTCTGGGGAGGCTGCACCACACTCTGACCACAGCAGAGCAGTTGAGGGCTGTGCCTATTTTGGTGAAAGGTGGGAAGATGGCCCACAAGTTGTAGGTCCCGTTGTCTACCTTCATAACCGGGAAATTCTCAGAACTCTTGGTCAAACTCACTGGGTTGGGTGAAATGTGAGAAGCTGATCCTCCAGGGTTGGCATAGTCCTGGTATGGTTGTTGTCCAAGCTGAAGATGAGGTTGGAGCTCTACTAGAGGAGTCAATTCATGTACAACTTCTCCCCTGCAATGGTTGACTCTCCCTTATGGGACGACAGCATCAAGGGGGCAGAGTTTGTCACCCTGCCCCTCTCATCGATTTGGAGGTTTGAGCCGGATGTGCAGGTCAAGACGATTGTGGGCTCCTTCATTGACTGCTTGTGGTGTTCCCCCATTCAGAGGAGGTGCATAATCACCCAGCGGTGCCAGCCTCCACCATACGTTAGGTGGAGACCCTGCTGGGCCTTAAGAAGTCTCAAGGCCATGCTGTAGGGCATATGCTCAGTGGAGCCATTATGCTCGATGCTAATAAAGTGAAGTTAGTGTAGTGTAATGCGCTTCTCTCAGCGGGTACCCTGCTGACAGTAGTGAGCAAAGCTGCTTACCAGCTGCCCCTGTTGGGTCCAGGGCCATTCAGTCACGGGCTGGTCCCCCTCTTGGAAAGGGTGGACAACATTGCCATGGACAGGCTGCAAAAATCTCTGGATGCATGAGGCTTGCTGAGGGGCATAAAGTTGGCTGAGGTGCTGCTCTCCTCCATAACAGCAGCAGCTGCAGCGGTAGAGGACGAAGTCAGCTAAGCAGGGTGGTCAGCCTTCTAGGTCAGGTTCTTGTGGTTCAAAGGGCAGCCACAAGCCGGTGCCTCACCCGTAGGGGCATGCGCTGGTTGTCCGATGCCTCTGTGGGCCCAGATGGCTGTGATTTCTCTCTACAGCACTGCTTTAATTCTTGGCAAGAATTGGTCGACTAGTGTCATTCGCCTGTCAATGGGATCACATAACGAACAATGTTTTTGTCAGAAACCATGTTCAGCACAGTATTAGCTGGAGGTTACCAAGGACAATCCTCCTCCCTTTTCAAGAGTTCCGTTTTCTTTTCTGCCTTGCATAGAGGTGGAATGGGAATTTAATTCTTGTGTGAGGCCATGATTCCATGACATCTTTGTGGACAAAGAGGTCATGGAACCAGTGTTCAATATTAGGTCCCCACACTTTTACTGTCGTCTCTGTTTGGTGCCAAAAAGGGGTGGTGGGCACACTCTGGTGATCAACCTGTCTTATGTCTCGACTCCTAGCTATCTTATTGTGCAGCACTTCAAGATGGGGACCCTGGCCACCATCATTATGGTGATAAGTGACAGGGTGACTGGGCAACCAAGAGAGACCTGAAAGACACATATTTTCAGATTTCTGTAATCCTGCGGTCTGGGATATTTCTGTGCTTCATGGTCAATGGGAGAGCATTTCAGTTCCTTGTGCTACTGTTCATCCAGGTGCCAACACCACTAGCTCTTCTTTACTTGGGTCATGAGTGAGGTAGCAACCTTGCAAGGGATCCAGTTGCACATTTATCTGGACAATTGGACCTTGTGGTCTATTGACCATGGCCTACTTCTCCAGAACATGCAGTTCATGCTGATCTGTGTGTGAGATTAGGCCTCATTGTGAATCTCCGGAAGTCCAGTCTGATTCCCATGAGGGAGTTCCTGTTTCTGGCGATTCAGTTCTTGATGGTCCTTTTCATTTGTTGCCTATCACAGGACAGGTGGAGCTAGGTGCCTTGTTTCCCTCTAGAGCAGATTCAGGAGGTAATCAGCACTGTCAGTATGTCAGTGGATACTATTGATCGTGACTCTTATGTCCATGAGCTCTCAGGTTCCTCTGGAAAGGCTTCATCGGCCTGTCCTGCTCTGCTTTGTAGGTCAGTTGGATCTCTTGTCCAAGCATATCTTAATCCAGCCATACTATTGACTGATTCTGAGCTGGTGGTCTCGTTGCACAGTACTGGCCCTATACACCATAAATCACTTACCATGGAAGGATCAGGTAACTGCTCATGACCGTCAGTGGAAGCAAGGGACTTTACGTGTTCCATCCTGTCCGTGCTGTCCCAGAGCTAAGGCTCCACTGCGACGATCCTCTGGGTCTCGTGACCCAGTCACACCAACTCTCACCCAGGGAGCACTTATTGCTGCCACCCACACCACATTCCCCTCTGTTTTACAGAAGACTAAGTGTGTGGGTGGGCTGTGGCTAGTGCAGCTCTGGCGTGCTACCTCAAGTAAAGAGGAGAGAAGATTAAAGATTTTTATTGGTGTATCATGCCCCTGAGTGTCTCACAGTTAATATACATCTATAAAAATGAGAGATGGTACAAGTGTAATCTCCACGTCTCCCAATAGTAAGCCATATACCTGAAAGAGGTGTTAGTGACAAGCATTGGATGGACATGACATGCAGCATGTAACATTCCTTACAGTCCAAGAGATGTTAGGATATGGGCTGCTGCATTACTGGGTGACAATTCCTATTTAAGGTTTCATACAAACAGTCAGCTAGAGCAAATGCATCTGACTGAGTCAAATACTATAAATAATTTAAACGATCTGTAAGTCAGATCAGATCCATCCTACTGATTGAAATAACAAATATTATACAAATATTTATATATTTACAAAACATCCCGCAACAAGCCAGATCAAATCCCTCCTGCTGCTAAATGTGTAGTGCCCATTTATCTGCCAAAGATTAACTTCATTCCTCTAAACTATCAGATCAAATCCGACTGCTCAGAAGGAATGAGTTCGGATAAGCAGCATTTCATATCATGTAGACAGATTGAAATCCGTCTAACAGGATTCAGACTCACATAGCAACCCAAAACATGACAAGCTACTACAGACAGATCATAATCCGTCCGAATGGTAGGCAACATGCACTGTGTTTTTATATATATATATATATATATATATATATATATATATATATATATATATATATATACATATACAGATATATATATATATATATACATATATATATATATATATATATATATATATATATATATATATATATATATATATATATATATATATATATATATATATATATATATATATATATATATATATATAGGTGGTTAGAGATGATATAGTTCCTTGGTGACGACTCTTGAGATTTCGCACACCACAGATAGAGATAGATTCTTGGTAATGGCGACTAGTTTCGCAGCATCCAAAATCATTCCAGGATCGGAGCAGGGGACGTCAAATGTGGTAGGGACCAGGTATGGTGCATCTGTCTCCAATACCAACTGCTTGATGGGAATCTGGCGAATCACCCTTCTCATCATGCTACGATGCCCTCCTTTTGAGTATTAGCCGAACTCAACAAAGAATGTAAAAAATGCCTGGAAATTCCTGCTCAAGATCCTCTGTGTTCTCTCTTGTGACTGGCTCATCCATTAAATATGGTACTGGTTTACCTTTTACATTATCCCCTGCTATATCATTCCATAGAAGGAAGGTCACACCTTCTATCGGGAGACTAGGTACAATACCTACAATCACTGTTCCAATTTTGAAATCAAGCTTTAGGTAAACATTGTGAAGCAGGACTGTTATGTAGTTTCCCTCAACACCCTGAAGTAATACACTGGCTTTTTTGATATGTTTCATCCGAGTTAGGAAGTACATCTTCCAACAGTAAAGACTGGGCAGCACCAGTATCCCTTAGGATCACAACTGCCTTCTAGTCAACAGCATTTTCTTTCTGTGACACTAACCCTTCCGATTTGAAACTTTCATAGCCATCCAATATGGACTCAGCTACCCCAACATTTGGGTTTTTAAATTTAGCATGGAAATCATCAGAATGTCCATCAGACACACTTAGAGGTGGGCAACCCGTAATGCTGGCTAAATCAACTGGTTTCTGAGTATTATTTGTCCTTTTCTGGAGTAAAAAACACTCCGATTTGATAAGACTCTTTTATGGCAGTAATTGCATGTAGGTCCACTAAAGAACTTTTTCCCTGTTTTCTGATTAGCAGGTTTGTCAGACTGAGGAGAATTATTGGGCTTTTGTTCTTCTGATTTTTGACAAGGGGAGAGGTTCCTCGTTCCCTCTGGTTTCTTTCCAAATTTAAATGTGAACTGACGCTGTTTGGGTTTTCCAAAGAAGCTTTTGTGTGTCAACTCATAGTCATCAGCTAAAACAGAAGCTTCATGTAATTTATCTGCTTTCAATTCATCCAGGTAGGTTTGAATTTCTTTCCCAATGCAACATTTAAAATCTTCTACCAAAATAAGTTCCCATAATTTGTCAAAATCACTTTCTATTTTCCTGGAGGCACACCATCTGTAAAAGAGATTATCTTTCTTTCTGGCAGATTCCACATAGGTTTCACCTGGTTCCTTTTGGTTCTTCCCTGAATTTCTGCCTATAAGCCTCAGGTACTAACTCGTATGCTTTCAGAACAGCATTTTCCAACACATCAGACCTTTGTTCTATGGAGAGGAACAAATTCATGTGCTTTTCTAATAAGCACCCTTTGCTAAAAAAAGAGGCCACACCCTTCTAGGCCATTCTAAAGTTTCAGCTATTTTCTCAAAAGACAGAAAGAATTTTGACACTTCCTTTTCTTCAAATTTTGGCATTAAACATGCATTTTTGCTACATCAAAAGATCCTGACCATGCTGAATTATCTGATCTAGGAAGCCTAAGTTCTTGCTCTCTGAGATTTAACTCATGTTCTCTAGTCTTTCTTGCTTCCTGTGCTTTTCTTTCATCAGCTTCTCTTGCTTGCTGTGTTTTTCTTTCATCAGCCTCTCCTTCAGCCTGTGCTAATTTTAGCTCATGCTCTCTTGCTTCTCTTTCACTCTGAAGTAATAATTAAGCTAAATCCAGCTGAATTACAAACTTTTATCATCTGATCCCTCATCCTCAAGAAAACCTTCTTTAACCAAATGTGAAATTATCATTTGTTTTAAAGGTATTTTCGTGATACCTGATGGTACTTCTTAATTTACATGTTTGGCCACATTTTCCAGGTCGTCCTTTACCAATTTATCAAAATCTTTGACTGTTACATCCTCATTAGCCAGAAACACACTTGGATCTATTGACATGTTGTCCTATTGTCTGTATATTGACCAACGACTATGTTTATGAATACCAGATATCCTTTGTTGAGTTCAAACTGTAAGATTCAGTATTGAAAAACTCCTGGAATTTTCCAGATGATTCAACTGTTATGTTCTTATTGCAAAATAATTCAGTGTTTTGTCTTAAATTTGACCCTGTCTGTCTTGGATCTATCCTGGACGAGCCCCCACAATAGGATGTATTCATATCTAAATGCGGTCCTACTCTAACATCTATTAAGCAAAAGAGGGAGCCACCTGCATCAGGGCAGATCCATGTATCTAGCATGGTAGAAAGTACTTTCTCAACAAACTGAACAACACACAGAGAATAATCTTAAGAAAATGTATTAACATATATTTCAAACACAAAGGGTGCCTAAATTGATTAGAAATGGGCTCTCTTTTGGTTGAAAAGGTGTTATTTATGGATGTTCATGTGGTTCATAATACAAATCTGCCCTGATCATGGTGGAAACATCAATCTGTTGCCCTGGCAACATAGATAGTGAGCAGGATCGCAGTTAAATATGAATGTCTCCTATTTGTTACAATGCCCACCTTTTGAATATTAGCCGAACTCAACAAAAAATGACAATAATAATATAAGTTTAACAATAACAATATATTAACAATTAAAATCAATACAAAGAAGGTAAACTTATCTCTGCTGGTAATAACAATGGCTAAACAGTCTGCCAATTTATTGAAATAGGCCTTTAATTTTCAACAAAACGTTTTGCATTCTGTCATGTTAAAACTAGATATGGCTTTTTCGACCCTATGGACCTTTGCACTTACGTTTTGGTCTCTTTTGGGTAAATTCAAACTATAAATTTATGTGTTTCAGCTATACATACCAAGGAACATTGCCTTTGGTCAGAATTGACTTGGATTTGTTTCGTTAGGACTACGGTTTGGATATGGTAATGATACTGTCTAATTAGGTAAATTCTAAGGTACTGTCCCACAGTGCCAAGTCCTATGACATCTGCCAAGTGATCTGGTACAAATCCCACAGAGCAACAAACAGCCATGCACATTTTCATAGCAGAGAAACGATCCAAGGATAAATGCCCATGCAAAAATAAATTCAGGGATCTTCCGTCAGTTCCACCAAACCAGCCTCCCTCTTCCACATATTCTCAAAACACTGGTTGCTGATAACATATTCCAGCTGGAAGGACTCTGAAGATGTTGGCAGTTTCTCCTGGGCTGCCTGTAAATCTGGTTGATGGGATCTGAAAAGTAATTCACCCACATGACAATGAGCATCGATAACTATGTAGGTATGAGTCTGTCTGATATGCAGTGATCAGATAGGTTGTGTCTTCGGTCTGTAGACAAGGCTCCATCTGCACCACACTTCTCTTGGGTTCCACACGCTCCTCCCGGAGATTTCCCACAATGGTAGCCCGTAGCCTCTGGTGTAACAGAGAGACAATACAATTGGGAGGAGACACCATGGTGGTTGTGGGGAGATCCTCAATCCATGTAATTACAGAGTGGAACAACTGGAAACATTCCCTGTCAGTGTCACAAATGAGTGCATGTTGACTGTACAACTGCTGGTCTTGAACATGGCTGACCAACCCCTGTACAGAACTAAGTACACCCAACCTCCTCAGCTAAAGATAACAAGAAACCGGCCATCAATGTTGACCCATGCCCACATCTGGTCTTCCCCAAAGTTTGCCACTCCAGGGTCACTGTGCTGCTGAAGATGGTGCAGCATCCCTGTCACCTGCAAACACTGAAATCTGCACTGCCAGCAGCGGGCAGATGGCCACACATACCACAGAAGGTGTGCTTTCATGATGGGACATTTCACGCATGACACCTTGCTTCTACAAACAGGGAACAGATGCAACATGGACTTCTTTGACTTTGGTTGGATAGTCAGAGTTAGCTGGTCTTCAGTACCCAGATGAACTATACACCTATGTCCTAGTTTTTCTGGCTGGAAAACAGCCCGGTTCTTGTAGATCTGGGACACATCAACCACACCATCCACTGCCGGACCATCTGATGACAAGGTAGTACTATAAGTACCTTGGGGACCTGATCAGACTTCATGAGTGGTAATTGGTTGGTCCTCCAATTCATCATCTGATAATGAACTTAAGACTAAACAGTCTCCTGGGGGCAACTGGTCTTCACCCGACATCTGATGAAACACAAATATAACAGTGCAGTACTGCTGGAAATGGTACATATAATCAGATATGTCCCGAACACATTATTAATCACATTATTCTGATCAAACAGACAGATAATATCCATCTGCTTCCACAAATATTTACCAGTAAGAAAGAATAGAATATACAATCGCAAATTATTTACCCCAGTTGGATAAAAACCCACTGTTTAATATTTATATTAGCCAGATGAAATGCAGCCTTGTCAAAATACCCTTACTTGTAAGTAAAAGATTTATACAGTCAGATTATATATGTCTACAGATTGCAAGTAAAATCAAGAACATAATGCATCAATGTGTGGATATAGACAGATTATATCCATCTAAGAGTAGTCTCAGCTCCCACCTGTAAGCATATCATATATACAAGAATAACACTATATAGCCAGATAAAATGCAACTATTGTTACCATGTATAATTACATACACAATATCCACTAATTGAAATCATATCCCCTCAGATGTCTAGATGTTACCACTGGTCATCCCCTCCTGGTGGTGATTGGTGGAACTACAGCTGTGTGATTGACAGGGGTTGTCACTTAAATGGGAGCACTGGATCAAAATCCAACAAAGTATGATCCATTTGAGTATTTCTGTCCTGATGAGGTTGGGTTGTATCTGTCATGCTGTCCGGAGTTGTAAAACTGCTGTATTGTGGGTACATCCTCATCCACGCTGAACAGGTCTCTGCAAATGTCAGCTAATGAGGACTCCTCTTGCTCTCATTGGTCATAAGGGGTTGTGCATCTTGGTCTAATAAATCATGGCTAATTCATCTTACCCACATTGGGATTACACGATACTTACATGGTTTTAGACGGTCATGATGTGTCACAAACTCTTTCCTACGACATTTAGTCTTATAAAGTACTTCTGATAAGACTTGTATCACAATATGTGGCCCACTCCATATCTTACTCAGTTTCCTTGATTCACCAGGCTTGCATGCAGATTCCAGCTTGTAGACTATATCCCCAACCTCATAGATATTCTTACACAGCTTTAAATCATGTCTTTTTCTGTCGTTTCTGCGAGACATGCAGATGAGAACGGGTTATGTGGTGTGCTTTAGACATAGTTTCCTGCATTTTCTTAGCATACTGAGGGGGTTCTTGATTAGTTTTCTCAACAAAGAGTTGGAACACTAGATCTTTCAGCCCAAAAACTTCTCTCCCTAGCATTAAGAAGTTAGCTACAAACCCTGTATTACAGTTAGGCATCGTTCTAATTGCTGCTGCCAACTGAGGGAAATAGGTGTCCCAGTTTTTATTGGAACTCTGTACACAGCACCTAATCATCTGTAAGAGAAGACAATTATACCATTCCACCTGTCCATTTGCACAAGGCCTGTAAGGTGTGGTCCGGGTCTTCGTTATCTCTAACAAATCACAGATGGCCTTAATCAAGTTACCATCCACCTTCTCACCTTGACCACTGTGTCTAGCCAATGGGCATTCATATTAAGCAATAAATTCATTGACTATCTTTGAAACAATGGCCTCTGCAGACTGGTTTGGTTGTGCATAGTACCCAAACTACTTGGTAAAATGATCAACCAACATTAAAACATATACATTACTGACTGAACTTGGAGTAAATGGCCCCAGGATGTCAATGTGGACCCGTTCCATAGCCGCCCCTGCATGGTACTTACCTGGCCCTGCTCTTGGCCACATCCTTAGTTTCTTCTGAGTGTTACATACAGTACATGACTCTACAAATATTTTACAGTCTGTAGCCAAATTATGCCAAAAGAAGCTTCTCTTCAAGATCTCTGAATTTTAGCCTTACCAAGATGTCCTGCTAACTGAACATCATGACACTGCTTCACTACTTCATCCTGCAGAGAACAAGGCACAACTAAGCATTTTCTTGGCACCACATCCTCCCACCCTCCTCCACAGACAGTGGAGACTTACAGAGCCAGGGATGTTTTACTGATGGACTGTAAAGTTGTAGAGCATCTTTTGTTGGGATTGGCATTGGTCTCTAACCACTGTATCACAGGGCCAATTTCAGGATCCCTGGTCTGATGGTCATGTGGATCCTGTGAAGAATAGCCAGCAAACCAGTCGACCTTGGTAGAATTGTCACTGTCAGTGGAGATGGTTCTAGCTGCCAGAGGGATATCGTCGACGTCCTCTTCAAGCTGACTGCACTGTTCTTGAGCTCTTGCACAATATCTACACCTGCCACATGGTAACAGGGAGATATTCATGCCAGCTTTGTAGCAATTGCAGAAACTTTCAGGGTCTAGGATTCGGGAAAGACCATCTCCATTTTGGTGTTTCTTTCCTTCCCCATGAATAATACAAAGGTTATAGTGACTTAATTCTTCCAGCCATCTCGCAAGCTGTCCCTCTATGTAACTAAACCTCATTAAACAAGCCAGACTACTGTGATCTGTACGAACCAGCGGTTTGCGGCCCAGCAGATGATGTCAAAATTGTCTGGTAAAGCAGACAACCACCAGAAGCTGTTTCCATGTAGTACAATACAGCCTTTGTGTTGCCGTTAATATGAAGCTACCATAGGAGATGACTTGTAGTTTGCCATCCTGTAATTGCAAAAGTTCTGCGCCAATAGCTACTCTTGAAGCATCGCAGTCAAGAACCCACTGACCTTCCTTTCTGGGAATCTCCAATAGTAGAGCTTCCAGTAATGCTGACTTTTATGATTCAAATGCCTTGTCCTGCTCTCCCTCTCATACACATTTATTTTTGGGACCCATAAGCTGGTATAAACAGGCAGGGATTTCAGCAAAATCTACTATATGTTTCCTGTGGTAATACACAAACCCTAGCAAGATTTCTACATTGTTAGTACATTTTGGTACGGGCCATGTTCTTACTGCCTTGGGTTTCTCTGGATCCACTTCAGTGCCATCTTTTGACACAATTTGACCCCAAAACTTGACTTCAGTTTGGACCAGGGAGCATTTCTCTGGTTTTAAGTTTATTTCATTCTCCCAAAATCATTTGAAGACTGTCCTCAAGTATCTGAAGTGATTTGGAAAGGTTTACCCAGGATAAGCACCTCATCCAGAAACACTTTCGGCCAAGGTAATCCTTGCAATACTAGGTGCATTGTGTGCATGAGGGTCGCTAGTGAGTTACAAAGACTGTAAGCCATGCGTAAATGCTCAAACAGTCCGTGTCTGGTTAGGAATGCCATCTTGTGGCAATCTGCTGGTTCGATTTTGATTTGGTAATAAGAACTAGCCATGTCCAAGGAGGAATAGAAAATGTTGCCTCCTAAAGTGTCTAAACACTCATTGATCAAAGCTAGAGGGTAGGCGTCCTTGACAGTGACCTTGTTCAATGCACAATAATCAATGCAATAATGGAAATTACCATTCTTTTTCCTAACCAAAACAGGAGGTGCTGCCCAGCCCGTCGTGGAGGGTTGTAACTCCGACATCCAACAACTGTAAGAGATGTTTCTCGTTCTCTTGTTCAAAACTAAATGGAACACATTGGAGACATTGCTTAATAGGCCTGGCATCCTGAGTGTCAAAACACCCTAAATCGTATTCACCAACAGAGAATATGTCAGAGTACTCCCACAACGAGGATGATAACTGCTGTTGTTATTCACCAGTAAGGTGTATACTGGAGTTGTCTAACAATGCCTTTAAGTATTCTGGTACATTATTTTGCAAGAGATCTTTGTCATCCCTCACATCACCCTCAAGTGAATGATCCAACCCTTTGGATTTTACTGTAAGGTAGTCTGCAGAACCATGGTCCCCCAAATCCGATGAAGTAGCTGTTGCCACATCAGTGTCAGATAAGACATGATCTAACAATACGGGGCTGCCCGTCAGCTTCCCGGGTTTCAGAGTTACAAAGGTGTTGCCCACATTAAATATGTCAATGGGAACTCTGGTTAGACCTGGTGCTACAATTGATGGTAAAAGTAAGTCACTGTTAACTGGTACAGGTGGTATAATATAATCCCCTGGCTGTACATCCTCAATAACTGCAAGACATTTAATCCTGCTATTAGGAGAGACAAACAATCTTTGATGGAGCACGACTTTCTGTGTGGAGTGTTGAGTGGCACAGTTATGACACAAAGTGGCCTGTGATCCGTCAACTGCATTAATGGGTTTTTGAACTAACAATAAGGTCAGGGTTAGGTACATCTAATACAAATTCTCGAATAAAATTATAGCTCATATTTTCCCCCATAAAGTATACATTTCTGAAAAGTAAACTTGCCAGGGCATCAAAGGACACCATTGTCAATTACGTACTTTGTTTTGTGTTTATGCAGCAATAATGCAAAGATAGCATTCCTTTTTTTGAGAATGTTGATTCAACGTTTTCAGTAATGATAGTAAATAAAAGCATTCTTTGAAAAAATAATCTTCAAACACCTATCCTCAAAAGTGTGTTTTGTTTTTTTCCATGTTTTGCAACGTTAATGAGCTGTAGCAGTCTGAAGTTGAAGTGAGGACAGTCCATTTACACATCAAAGGATTTCAACTTTCCTCAAGTAGTTGCATCTGGGCCAAGCAGAAAGTTTTACGCTAATTTCTTGAAGTTTCGATGTATCAGTAATACAGTATTGTCATCTGGTGCCAAAATGCAAAATATGACGGATCAGGCACTTGTAACAACCGACTTTGAAGTTTAAACACAAAGAAACAATCGTACCTCGATTGTAGTAAAGTTGTTTATAAGCTATGGTTTGTTCAAAAAGAGTGTGAGGAAAGTATGTATTTAAATGATTTTTGTGACCAAATATTTTAGTTTTGAGTGTTTTTAGGCCTGTTTCGATGAATGCATCATTATCGCCAAACAGCCCATTGACTGCAAACTACAACAATTCAAATCCAGCAAACATGAGGCTGGAAAATGCTGTAGACCTCTGTGCCTGTGAATAACGCCCAACAGGACATTATGAAAATAAATTTGGTGCTAAATGTGTGCATTAACTACAGAGAATTACGATAGATCAATGTGGAAGGTCAGAGTAAATAAACCACTGTAAATACCGACTTCTGGGGGTAGGGCTTAGTGGCATGACAGCCAATCTGCAAAGCCTAACCATAGCACACAGACAGGGATGAGAAAGTCATGCAAAATTCACCTTTTGGAATTAAGACTGATGAAAAGCATGATTACAAACTGCAGGTGATAAATGAATATATCGAAATGTGATTTTTTCCCCCCAAATTACCGAGAGCTTATCCTAAAGTCTCTTTCGGCGACAATGTTGAGGTTTGAGCCAGATCAGGCCCAGGCCCTTTGTCCTGTCACAGCACTCTGAATCTATGATGAGCAGGACTGAACCTCATTGAGCGGGGTGGAAACATCTGTTTCTCCTTCTTGGGCAGATGACAAGTGGGACTCTGTCTCCTAACACCATTTCAGAACGGGTAAGGAAAACTATTTTCTTGGCCTACAAAGTCACTGGAAGGGTTGAAGAGCTTCATTCTCTCTGGGCTCAAGTGACTACAGCGTTCACAGCCTCCTGGAATGCATTGGAAAATATGTCAGTAGGGAATATTATGGCCGCCCTTAGATGGCATTCCCATAACACCATTACATCATTGTACCTACAGGATTTGGTAGAAGTGGAGGCATGGCTGTTGGTGCTCACATCTTTTTGAACAGCTGCATCCAACTGGTCCTGGTGGGTGCCCCCCGAACTCCCTCCAGCTCAACAGAGTTGGTGTGTGGGCACCGGGGGTCCAGGATGGTTGTCTGATCCATGGTTCTCAAGTGCAGAGATTTTGGGCTAGATTTTTCAGAGGTACCTGCCACCACCAGTCTATTATTACACCAGCTTAAGTGACCTATGGTGTTGTAATTTGCCCTTAAGATAAAGTTTTTCAACTGTAAAACTATAATTAAGAAACATTACTCACCATAGGTCACTAGATTTCATACCAAACCATGACTAGTTTGTGCATGCTTGCTAGGACGCATTACTGCTGCCAGGAACTCTGCCATGCCACCGGAAACTGAGGTCAGTGAGTGCAACATTATGGGTTGGCACTGGACCAGAGGAATTTCTTTTATGGTAGTTTCTCGTTGGCACCTGAATCCGATTCTAAGAAGCCTCTGTTGTGGATGTGCTGTGCAACAACCACCAAACATAGAGTTGAGCACCCGAGGGTTCCTGTGGAACACACTCATCTGCGGTTGCACCAGAAGTTTCAGACATACCAGTAAATGTAGAAGTTGCTTGATGCTTAATTCCAGATGGTCCATGGACCAATCTGTGCTCAGTTGCCAGGGAGGGGAGACTAAGATCAGGTTGCAGTTATGGGACCAAACCTTCTGCAGAACCCTTTGGAGGATCTGCTAAGGTGGAAATGCATTAACCCAAAGGTTGCTCTTGTTCCTGACTGGAGTGTCCACTCACTAGGGCCTGGGTATCCAGTACAGGTTATACATATATCAGAAGTTTTGCATTTCTGCTTGTCATGAAAAAATCTGTGTGTGGGATAGCCCACATAGTTCAAATAGCCTTAACAACCTGTGGGTGGAGCAACCCCTCTGTCCCTACTGAATGACCTCCTCTTGAGAGTTGGCAGGCCAGGACATTTTGTAGTTCCAGCACATGCCGAGCATACGTAGGGATGTTGTGTTGGAGCACCATCTCCTTCAGCATTTGAAAGCGTGACCTGCCCTGCCTGTTGAGGTAGCAATCACAGTGCTATTGTTGCACATAACAAGAACATGGTTGTGCTCCACCTAGATCCTGGAAGTCAAGGAGAGTTAAGGGTATTGCCTCCCTTTCCAATCAGTTTATGTGGTGGGATGCAGACTGCTTGGGTAAATGACCTGATGCCATCTAGGCCTGGGCTCCCAATCCAGAATGAGATGAATCTATGTGCATGGTGAGTTATGCCTGAAACGGCATCATCTGACCCAACTTGACAGTCCTCCAGGAGTACCAACACCTGTGTTTTGTAGCTGTGATCCTTTGCCCATCTGTCCTGCAGAGTGTGCTGCAATGGACGATGGTGTCAGTGATTGACGGTGCCCTGAGAGTCCATCAAGGTAAGGGAGCCTATTAGGGTTTGCCACTGCTGGGCTGAGCAAACCTGGTGAGTTAGAAATGCCTTAAGTATCAGCTGAAGTCTGCCCATGCACCTCTCTTCCAAAGGATGACAGATGAAGGTGACCAGATCTAACTGGGTGCCGTGAAAGACAAAGATCTGCTCTGGCGTTATGTTGGACATGATGAGATTCACAATTAGGTGTAAGCATATGTAAAGTTCCAGAATGGCCTGTGTGTGGAGCTGCAAATCTAGGTGACTTAGTGCCCAGATTAGCCTGTCATCCAGGTACATGTGAATGTGCACTGCTCTCTGGTGAACACGCACTGCTACCACCTGGGCAAACTGCGTGAACACCAGAGGTGCCATGGCAAGGCCAAAAGGGAGGGTCCTGAACTGGTAAACTTGGCTCGAGAATGTGAACCACAGGTACATTCCTGAAGTCTCCGCGATAGGTATGTGGAAGAACATGTCTTTGAGGTCCAAAGACGTTATCCATTCCTGAGGCCACAGGGCTGCCACCACTGACTGTGGAGTGTCCATTCTGAAGGATGAAATCTCCAGAAAAGTTGTTCAATGATGACAGGTCTATGACTGCGCACCAGCCAGCCTACAGCACTCAGCAGAGTGTGCCTGAAGGTCCTGCACCCAGCAAACAATGTCTGCCATCTCTCCTCTGAACAGCATGTTGAAAAAGAGCAGCACATCACAAGGGCCCTTTCCTCTCATCTGGCTGAGGGACCACAGTTTGGTCTCCTACTAGGCTCCAAATGAGAGCTTTGATGTGCTCCAAGCTCTGACTCGGTGACAGAGTAGTATCCATGGGGGCGGACACAGATGCCAGCTGTGCCCCAGATACTAGGGGACTCAGCATGAGCACCGGATGCTAGCTGAAGGTCTGGGCCTGCTGATAGATGAATCTGAATGCAAGAGTTCCTTGTCCTTTGTGTCAGTGTCTGAAGACTGGTCACCAGGCATCCAGGTCAGAGGCTTCAAAGCCTCATCAAACAGCAGTTTGTCTGAGACAGATGGGGCAGAAGTTGGTCCGTCACCACACCTTGCAATGAGGGAGTGACAAGTTTCAAAGAAATCATCCCTGCTACCTCCACAAGGCTTGGTGCGGGAGCCATAGCTGCTGCCAACTCAGGGGTTGGCTGGCTAGAGGGCACCCTCTGAGTTGCAAGAACTCTATAGCCTGCATGCTGAGTGAGAACTGGTTCAGAACAAAGGCAGCAAGCTGCTCACCCCAAATGGCTGACTCTGACATGGTGGGAGTTTTGACTGTAGCAGATGACAACTGCTGCTCCTCGCAAAGCTCGTGTACCACTTGTCTCTCATAGGAAAGAGGCAGGGTACCTGGCTCAAACGAAGGTTGCAGCAGGATGGCCAGGTGCTTGGCCCAGGGCGGGCCCAGAGGGAGAGCAGTCGGCACTGCTGGCACAGTGGTCTGAGGCTCCAGAGTAGGCACTTGGGTCATGACCAGGACCACAACCACAGGAGCTAAAGACTTGCTACAGGTAGGCACCACCACAAACTTGACTTGACTACCTTCTCTAGTGCTCTGAGATACCTTGATTATCAACGAGAGCTCTCAGATCCAGGAGCTTGGGGAATTAGCTGGTGTTTCAGTGCTATGGGAAGCCTGGATGTTTGACCTGAGCTCTCCAATCATAGAGCTTGGGGTAATGTGGCAGGGTTACAGAAAGCCCAGATGTCAAACTGCAGGTCTTCATCATGGCTTCACCAGTTTGGCTGCAATGGTTTCTGAGCACTCAGACCAAAGGGTCCAGGCCAGAAGATCAAGGCGGTGCTTAGGCTACCTCTTCTGTTAGGGATCCGAGGTGGTGGGCTTAGGGGGAGGAAACAGTTGATAGATCAGATCCATTTGCATCAGTTAGTTCCTGGCCATTAACTCCAAGACTGCCAAGAGTCTCACATCAGTGGCTGAGGAACCACCAGTTGTTACCTTAGGTGGTGCCAAGCACTCGGGAGGGGGGATGTGTGTCAGGTGAAGCAGTAGAAGCCACCTGAGCCTGCGGACAAGCCACATGGGTTTGCTGTTGCTTTTCTAGTGGTGTTGCTGGGGAATTCTCTCAGGAATGCCCACACAAAGATGATGTCCACTGACCAATCATTGAGGAGGAAGGGAGAATAGGGGTCCATGCACATCGAAAGTCATCCTCCGGATCCAGGGGAACTGAGTGGAGGAACAACTGGGAACGTCAGGTCTTCAGAACAATCCAGTGAGTACCCAACTCAATTCTGTCGGGTAATGTGACCAGACATGGGGGTCTTGAGCATGGTGATCGAGAGGTAATGTTACATTTGACAAAATGTTAAAGGCTTTTTAATCATATCCTCAAATCTCTGAATTATGGCTATGCTACACACCCATCTATCCGACCAAAACCCTGTAATCACACATGCACTGGTGAGCAAAAGTTGGAAAAGAAACCAGATCTTCCAGAATGTAACAGAAAAATGGGTTTACTTTTTAATATAAACTAATCTACCACTGCAAACTAAAAATAAACATAATGCAGGTGCCCCTCTGGTTCTCATTGTACGGAGTACATGCCTGTGTACGTACTTACCTGCCAGTACATACATACATACATACATACATACATACATACATACATACATACATACATACATACACCCCTTCCCCCCCAAAAAAAAGACTAGATTTACTTGGGGTGCTTAGGATTGCCTGCACAGTGTCTTGGTGAACAGCCTTTAGCTCTTTCACTGTGGGAAGTGACTGTAGTCTAATTGGCCACAAGCCGCAGGATGTGACAATAGTTGAACTCTAAGATGGCTGCCAAATTATGTGATATTTGACCTTTAAAGTGATCGTCTGGCTGATTACCCTGAAACTGATCTCACTAAAAAGTGCATGATGCATGTAAGTAGGTTTTTAAAAGATTAGAAACATTTTTTGATATAAATTGTTGATTTGTATAGGATGAAAGCGTTTGCAACCTGCAGCTTGCCTGTATGAATGGACACGGTTGGTATAAAGTCGTATAAAAAACACTGTTCACATAATATCGTTTACCTTTAGTTATTGTATTTTACAAATATATGATTGATTCAATGGAACAAAAATTGGATCAATTTTAAGATGGTATTAATGGTACCATCAGATACATCTCTTGCTTTGTGTGTTATTAATTCCAAGATAGCTGTCAAATGTTGTGACTTTGAAAAAGACATTGCAAAATATAAACCATGATGTGTATTGCTAGTGCTGGGGGTTGAAATAAATATCGTGAGACGTGTTCTAGATACAAAATGTAGTATCAAGTCAGTCAAACAGTTGAAAAAATTTGCTTAGACATTTAGCGTTCAGAAATTAACTTTGATAGAAATGCAGCACTGAAAGAGTTAATCCCATGTTACACCACGGAGCGAGAACAGATACGTATTATATGCTTGTTCCCCCATTCACAACACTTTTCAAGTGCATGTTCAAATGTTAACCGAAAAAGAAAGTAGGGTTTCTTACAACTGAAACGTATAAAACACGTATTCACATTCACCTATCATTCTAATTAGCGCAGACCGACTAATGGGCAACATTAAACCACATGTTAATATTTCTGCAAAGCGCGGTCATCATCGTCATTCAAACTTTACCAGGAGACAACTATTTTTGTGATATGCACACAACAACGTTTTCACTAGAACAAACGTTCTGCGTTCTGTGTTGGTCTACTACTGAATGTAAATTGCATAATCGATACAGCTTGTTTCTACTAATGAAGAACCTTGAAATTAATAGTTGCAATATGTGTACGGCGCAGATAAATGTGATAAGACATAAGAAATACGCAAGTACCAATAGTCAACGAAATCTACGGAAATGCGATCAGCTACTACCGGTAGTAGTCAATTGTTTCCATCTTAGGGAAATTTTGCGCTTAATGAAGAATTTGAGACATAATCTATAGGAAACAATGGTGGTGCATTATTGTAGACATCATTTTCCTCGCAGAAACAGTTCTTTCGTGCACATGATAGTAACATGAGTTGCTGCATCCATACGTAGCGCTCACACGTGGCGTTGCATGCTATTGTTGCACTGGGCTCATTTGTTCGTCAAACAGTAAAGCTCAATATTACAGTCCTTATAAACTTATTGTAATACCCCCGGATACTTTTCTAGTGGTGTTGTTTAACAGTAGCTATAATCCACAATCACCAAGATATAAACCAAGTTGTCAGTTTTGTCTTTTGGATTTTTACAATGTTGAAAGAGGATATGGCCAACTGCTTCAGAGAAGGACAAAACGTAATTGTAAACAGACAATGAGGATGGACGGAAGACTGACCATCCTATAAGCATTAATCCTCTGTGCGGAAATAAATTGTAAATTATGTAATGCGATCGCACAAGAGGTAAATGCAGGAGCAATGCATGGAAAGTGATGTTTTATTTGATAATTTGCACCATTTTAGGCAATCTTTAAAGCTATTCAACTTGTACCCCGAGAGGTAGCTGGATCACAAGGGAGCAAATCATTTCTCGTTTGGAGAACGAGAACTTGTTAAGTGTATAATGTTTACATCTCACAATTGTAAGAAAGATACGAATGCGCCTTTAACACGTTACTTGCTTTGGTTTGATTCTGTTGCGGAAGTAACAAATTTTTGCGCCTTCGGTGTCTGTGACAGTGTGAAATATTCATATAGTGTTTCACTTTCACAATTGGTATGCAAGCATGAGCTGTTAATGGCAAGAGGGTCATTCAAACGACAACATGTCGATTCGCAAGTTTTGTTAGTCCACATAGCCCTAATGCTACTTGGTTCTAAGGTTCGGTAAGAAAATGAAAAGGGAATCACACAATATTAGTTTCAAAAAATTTAAGCTTCCTAATATCTGCTTGGTTGTTTTTGACAAACATCCATGTTTACGAACGTTGCGCATATGCTGCAATGCATTCCATCACGTCTAAACAACTCATGAAATTAGTCTCACCTGTTCGTATATTTTTCAAATATACATCCCCTTTTATTCACTGTTCATCGATTGGAACTTTCCAGATTTTTATGATGGAATGCAGGGAAGGCACGTTTTTATTAGTAGCAACGATTTGCATCAAGACACGAAAGAGAAACCCCTAAATAAATCTGGATATTGTCATTTCCATTGTGACCAGACATCGTGCGTCAAAAAAAATTGCGAGGCCATATGGAACAAGCCAAAATTATGTAATTATACAACTTGACCGAATGCCTCATGATTTGCTGGAATGAAGATCGTTTGTTTGAAACATTTGTTTGGCATTAGATTTACGTATGTGATTTGATGTGTAAGATAATTACACACACACACACACACACACACACACACACATTGACACACATACACACATACATACATACATGCATACATGTTCGGAAATGGATAAATGGATTGCCATTTTACAAGTTCAACAAAAGCACGCGAAAATACAGTAGGCATCCACTGTCCCATGCAGCTGCTCCCGCACCATTCATGTATTTATAGGGCCGTTAATAGAGATAAAATTCAGCCGAGGCCAGTGTGATAGAGATGGATGGAGGGGGAACGGGGCCCCTTCCCACGCTGAGAAACTTTCGAAATGTCAAAAATAAAATGGCGATCTGTGGTGGATTAGAAAATGCAAAATGTATGACATGTAAAAGTAAAAAATATGCTGGAAGCAAACACAGCGTGGATATTCTTACTTTCTGAGAAACGGTACCAGCATGTCAGCTGAACGAAGTTTCTGTCAGACGTTGCTTTTCATATGGTTTATGTTAACAGGGCAAACTATTATAACATTTGTTTCGGATATAATTTTTGTATTTATTTAAAAAATGTGTATGATTGACTACATGTGGGTCAGCTGTAGAGCACTGCCGAGTAATATCAATCATATATTTTTGTCCAAGCTGGCCATAAGCATGACTTCGGGGATTTGCTATGGCATGTTCTATGGATATGGTGCGCTATGAACCATACCCACAGAACATGTAGCCATGATGCTGCTAACACAAACACACACAGACACACATACATACATATGCATATATATATATATATATATATATATATATATATATATATATATATATATATATATATATATATATATATATATATATGGGAAATTGGGGGGTAATATGGGCCGCCTACCTATTTTTGCTTAAAAATAAAAACAGGAGACATGTACCCTAAAAACTCATTTGACATGGGTAGAACAGCGACTAATGTAACATTTGAAGACCGACTTGTTGTTAATGTTCACATCAGTTTCATGTTAAACAGAAATTAAAAATTTAAAAAGAAAAAAAAAACACATATTGTCCGAAGGCCAGGGTAATATAGGCATGTCATGCTCATAATAAACTAACTTAGGCTCATATTAAACTCGATCTTATATGTAATTGAAAGAAATCACAGGCCCAAATATTTTTTGTGGAAACATGTTCAAATGCAGTACCCTGTTTGACTGATAATGATTGTTCGTAAAAAGCTCAACTTTAAAATGTAAAAAAATGCAACCAACTGCCCTACCCCCTCCCGTATATAACCAATTACTTCCTGAGCACTTCGTCACCCTCTGTAATGATGGCTTCATGGGTGGGCTAATTCAACACATCATGCCACATCCGAATTTTTGTAAAGGTTATAGACAACTCTAACTTTTCTCAAGCGTTACTTAAAACACTTCATTTTAGCTACCAATTGCAATTTTGGAAATAAAGCACATCCACATAGATGTGAAAATTGCCTTTTGAAGTGAAAACCAGAAAACAAAAATTACTGTGCACAAGAAACTGCTCTTTACAACTGAAAAAGAATTAAACCTTGTAAGTATAGACGAAAGCCTCATGATTGACATTGTAGACGACAAGGTAATTTGCCAAAAAAAAAATAAAATAAAAAATAAACCCCCCAAAAAACCAAAAAAAAAAAAAAAAAAAAAAAAAAACAAACAAACAAACAAAAAAAAACAAAACAAAACAAAAACCCAGGCAGTTTGCCATGTCTAAAAAGGCGCTCGAAATGAATCAGTCTGCGGTCATAGGGATATGTAGACCAAAAAGGGGCTGGCAAACATAATTATTTAATATACATAAAACAATGTTGAACAGAATAACGTATAATATGTATCTATACATCTTTAGTATATGACATTTTTAGCTGAATTTAGTTGCTAGTCAGTTGTCTGTCGTCTGTCCGTTCACAATTGCATGAAGACCTTCTTCTCCGACACCGCTCACCCAATTGCTTTGATATCACACAGGAACACTCCTAGAGACTCCTAGTCCTTAAATTGTTCACCAGGTGGCGCCGCTTTTTTAGAATGGATGTTTTTGTGTGTTTTGGCTATTTTAGACTCCATCTCCAGAACCATCACTCAGATTAGGCCGAAACGTTGTGGATATGTTTCTTGTGAAAGGGTCGAACAAACTTGTTCACTATGTGGCACTGCTGTGGATTCCTGATTTTTAACCATTTTTTTTCAATTCGAGTAGTTTATCGGTAAGCGCACCTTTCCTATTGATTACTACTTAAGTCAATAGGGATTCTAATGCTAACTCACAGTTTTGAGTTCTCTTAAACCATCAGCCAGAGATAGAGATAAAACAAACAGAAGTTCTAAAATTTGCCCCAAATGCATCCTGTGGAATACCGGAATATACTGGCGACCAGACCCCCACCCCGGCGTCCTACCCGTTATAGCCATATGTTTAGTATTACCTGTACTCACTGACGTAATTGAGACATACCTTGGTGCACAGTCACAATTGTTCTCTATAATTTTAAACTTAAAGCATTCCCTTGGTCTGGATCATGAAGGTTTTAGACTAGAATGTAGGCAAATGCTGCAATGGGCCTTTAATTCAAGGGTTTCTTCCCAGACTCATATGGAAGGAGCACCAGTCACCAGCAAACCTCTAGCACATTTGAGAAGTCTCCAGGTATACTGCCTATAAACCAACCTTTGTGTAAAAATTAGCCAATAATGTAATTAAATAACAAAGTGCATTGTAACCGATAGGCCCTGACAGGTCTGCAGTGTGGATTGACACTCGTAAATATGTACTTTAAAGTTAAGCCGGAGTAGAACCTGTAAAACCTACATATTGTTGCAAGGAGAAAATATCCAGGTAAATAGATTCCCTCGGCATGTTGCACCAAATTGTGACCATAAAAGCTGCTGTCATAGTTTGCAATCCAGCAATGGAAGGGTTAATATGTAAAACATAATGTAGACAGAATTATTTTTATGTCATCTGAGCGCGGACCTGTTTTTGACATGAAAATACGCAAACAAGAAAAAAGTATCAATGACCCAAACAATACAAACTTATTAGTAAACCACTGAAAGACTAGTTTTGCATCATCATACTGGTGGTGGTGGTGGTGGGGGTGGTGGTGGTGGGGAACTCTGTGCAATGCCGCAAGTAATAATTAATAATTAAGTGCTGCACTGCATAGAGTGTCCCCCTCCCCATTTTAATTGCTGTCACATTATCTGTAATTGACAATGTTTCTGTCTTGGTAAAAGCAACCCATTCTGATGTGTAGTCAACAACATTCCTTGCCATCACACATTATGCCAAGGAAAGCTCTTGATCTTGACATCTTTTCTTTAGGAAAATATGACATGCTGGTACTTGAGAGAAAGGTGTTTTTATGGGAACTTCTGAATTTTGAATCATTGAAAAGACCACCTGCAGTAGGCCTAGACCACTTTTTCATGACAGTGGGGTTGCCAGTGATTTTAAACAGCATACAAACACCACAGTTTTAGTCACTTAGTCAATTGGCCTTATAAGTATGTCTGTGAAGACTGATTTTGACTGGTATTCCACATACTTGCTATAATTCAATTTTCAAATTCAACCTGTTTTTGTACCCTCTACGTAACATGAATTACAATGAGGAGCACAGGATTGCAAGTACTTTGACTTAATACAAATTAATAGTTAATTATGTTGAATTGTTCCTTGTAAGCCACATATGTTAGGTTCTTTCTACATTTATGCAATTAGCCCTGGCTGTCACCAACTCAGGTCTCAGCTTCACCCTAGTGGTGAGAACATGTAATGACAGTCCCCTGGTGAATTGATCAGGTTACCATGGTTACATTTCCACAGTACCATATTTGAAACACACATTGACATGTCCATCATGGGAAGTTCGAAAATGTAAATCTCAGCATGCAAGGATAAACTTGTAAAAGTGTATATACAATAATGAAAGGATATAGTTCACATGATGAATATTTAAAATACAGTATTACCCACGAGACTATTACTACAGGACCCTGCTTCCTAGAGCAGCTACAAACAGAGAATTCTGCTGTGAAGGCATAAGCTGGTGAAAAAGCAAAAGTTAATTACATCGATACATACATAATTATGAACCAGGGAAACTGGCAAAAGCAGACACACACACACACACACACACACACACACACACACACACACACACACACACAAACACACAAAGTCCCACTTTAATCGACCCCAGCTCAAAATGTTAGGATAACAAATCATATATGTGTGCAATCGTCATACTCCAAAAATGTATATATCCAGTGTTTGGGTGTGTATCATGTTAATTGTTGAATAAACAATTAAAGTTGACCACGAACCATCCATCCCATAAATGTCGAGATAAGTCTCTAATTATCTGTGATAAAATGATAATTATATTTGCATATTAATTCTGACATATCGGCAACAAAAAACGATTCTGCGATTTTCTGTGTTTGGCTTAGTTTTTCTATTTCCCATCCTCAAAGTTTTGCATTTCAATTTTCCATGTGATTTCCATGATATTCATTTTCTTCATTTCATAGAAAAAGAACGAAGCAAAATTTTGAAAATCGCTGCATTGTTTTTGCAGTTCAGACATTACAGAATAAAAATCCGTTAACCGGATTAAGTTCGCCAAGACGTTTTCTTGGAATAACCATTGCTAGGTGTGGTTCTCGTCCTAATTCCCTTTCTGAGAAAACAAGCTTCAAGGGCCTTTGATGTTAATCATTTGCCTCTGAAGCAATACTGTTTGCCCAACTTGAGCTGAATTTTGCACCAAACGGAGTAAACATCGTTGCTTAACATGTTGCTGAGGTTGTCAATCAATTATTGGCCAATCACATGAATAAAAGAGCCTGTGCAGTACGGAAAACATTATTCAGCAATCTGTCAAACGGCGACAGCGACAATTTGGTTTCAAAGCGTGACGTCATGGAGGCAGTCCTTCGGGCCCGTGACCTCAAACCTGGCAACGAAAGTTGTGCTGCCTTGCTTCGGTGGGGCGACCTCCGGCCGGTCGTGGTCATTGGACGGGTGGTGGGTTTGGTCTTCCGCCCCGTACCTCTTCATGCCGTTTTAGGGATAATGTTTTATTGTGTTTACTCCTATCTGTATACTTTGTTTAGTTGGCTTGTTAGACTTGCTTGGATACTTTAACAGATAACAGATTTATTCAGCTCTGTGGGAAAAAAAACTGTTTCCATAGTAAGCTGCTCATAATTAACACACAGACATCGGAGTCCTCTGGGGATTGTCCAATGCCCTGTGATTGTAGGCCACAGGATGGTCCTTGAAATAAATATCTAGCCTTGATTCAAATGAATTTACTGTTGGTGCATTTACTGCCTTCCTAGGCAGCGAGTTCCACCAGTCTAAAACTCTATTGCTACAAAAGTACATCGTTATATTTGTTTTTGTTCTTGATTGTGTAAATCTTAGGTTGTGTTGTAAATGTCGTGCATATACTTGTATGCATTAATTAGGTCTCCTTTAAGTCTCCTGTACAACAGTATTGGGATTTTGAGTCTTTTCAGTCTTTTAACGTAAGTCAAATTTCCAAAATTCGGGAACCTTTTTGTAGGACTCCTTTGGACTGAATCAATTTGTTCGGCCAACTTCCACACATGTGGTGACCATACGTGAGCCCCATATTCCAGATGTGGTCTGATCATTGATGTGTACAACAGTTTGAATACTTCCACGCCTACATACTCAAATGCCCTCCACATAAAAATAAGGCCAGTGATCTTATTAGCTTTCTTTTAACCATCTTTGTGATATGAAATTCAAAGTTAAATTTTTTGTCTATCCACATTCCCAAGTCTTTTTCGCAGGTTTATATATCTAGAGGTACATCTTGACCAGAGAAAGACATTTTGTATTGGAAGTCTGGATGAATTTTGTCCAATTCGTAGCACCGTTCATTTGCTAGGATGAAACTTCATTTGCCAAACATCTGCCCAGTTTTCAAGTTGTTGGGCATCTACTTGCATTGCTTCACAATCCTGAAAAGTTAACACCGGCTTAAGTAATTTAGCATCATCAGCAAACAACTTAATGCATGCTTTAGCCACTTCAGGCATGTCATTAATAAATATGAGAAACAAGGTAGGTCCCAGGACACTACCTTGTGGAACACCGCTACGTATATCTTTCCACTGTGACATACTGCCATTTATGTTTATTCGTTGTTGCCTTCCTTTTAAAATTATTCAATACATTTCAATATGTTTCCGGTGATGCAGTAATTTTTTTTACTTTTACCAGTAGACGTTGTATTGGTACTGAGTCAAAGGCCTTTTGGAAGTCAAGATAGATGACATCAACTGTTATTCCTTCCTCAAGCCATGCAGTCCACTTTTCCAGTCATTCTAACAATTGTGTGACGATTGATGTGCAATGTCGAAAACCATGCTGATGCGTAGTAAACATATCACTTCGTGTAAAATGGTCCACAATGTGATCTCTGATGATTCCCTAAAAATTTTTGCACAGAACCGAGGTACGACTGACTGGTCTATAATTTTTGGGTGGCTTTTTTTGAATTCATTTTTGTGTATGGCTCTTATATGGCTCTGTTTCCAGTCACTTGGGATAGACCCCGATTGTAATGACTTGTTGAAGATATGTAGCGGCAAGACTATTGATTCAGTCGTTTCCTTTAATATTCTTGTGTGCATTTTATGTGGTCCCGCAGATTTATTCACTTTTAGATTGTTTAGTTTTTTTGAAATATCATCAGAGTTGACATATAAGCTCTCCAATGCGGGTGTGATTTCTGCTGTCATAGGATCTGGGATGGTTCTCAGGTTTTCTTCAGTAAATGTATTGGGGACACCAGAGGGCGCTGACACTATAACAGAGGTTCACTTGGCTCGTCACAAAAATCGGCTTTTTTGAAAGTGTTCTTCAAGGTAACAAGATTGTGAAACTCATGTGGGATTTTTGAAGGTATGATGTTCCCGATTTAAGTTAAATAGTCATCTTCTAAACAAGTGGCGAGTATTCTACAACTGGCAAGATTTATGCGTATGTCACCACGTGTATTTGGTTGTGCACCAAGCCAGACCGTGCCTGTTTTAACCATTCTAAGTCTGGTTTACTTAATGTGATAACTACAAGGCTTTGCCAATCAGTGCATTAACATTCAGTTGTGTTTTTTCATTGCCAATATGTCATATTTAACGAGACATAACGCAAGGAAAAGTACAACACAAGCCCCTAACGAAGATCCAAGTAATGGTGATTCACGTTCTACCAATGAGAGTGGCAGCCTTGCCCACATAGGCAACCATGCAGAGCCTTACATTGTCTGGCCCTGTACAATTTGCACAATACCTTAACTTTGGCCTTGAAGAAAGACCATGCCATTGACTCCGTGCCCCCAATCATTCAACAGCGGTTTCACGCGCATGAGAAAAGAATAAGCGACCTGGGCCCGTATGCATAAAGGTAGTTTAGCTGTGGTTTAGCTTATTCCAGGGAACAACCATGGTGTAAAGTCTAATCAGTATGCATAAAGGTGTAGCAAAGTTACCCCTGGTGTAAAGTTACACCAGGTTTAAGAATCCGTATGCAAGAAGGAAGTATAGCTTAATTCATGGTGTAAATGGCCTTAAACTACCCTAGATCTCTAAACCTGCCAGGGGGATAGTTTAACGGAGGTGTAAGTCCCAGTGGAAGTCTATTTCCTTGTATACGAGAGACCTGTTATGATATGTAACATAAATAATCACAACACTGTACATTAGGTGAATGTTCATTTATGGTAAAATGTCAAATAGTGACACGAACATTACGAAAGATCAGCTCCATTTCACATGCCTTGTGCTATTACCACAAATAAACAAAATTGTACTGTGTGTACATTAGTCAAACATGCCAAGAAATGTACGCCCTATCTGAATATTAAATGTGTTTGCTCTAATGCAAATCTACACATGAAAATACTGTAATTACAGAAATCCACACTGTATCCATTACTAATATGAAAAACAATGGCAGTTTGCTTGAAACTAAATATTTTATTGCCTGCAAAGCAGACTAAGTTCGGTCTTACGACACTTGGAAACCATGTATGTCTTAATCAAATGCATAGAAAAACAAATGTCAATAAATGTTACCCTTCATTGGTCAATGTAGCCGCCCAGGAAAAAGCAGATATAAAACCTTTAGAATTATATTATTTGGCCTAACAACTCAGGGAACCTGTGTTTGGCGCATGTAACGTTAACCACAGAAGCGAGATGCCGAACCCCATCTCAAATAATAATAATAATAATAATAATAATAATAATAATAATAATAATAATAATAATAATAATAATAATAATAATAATAATAATAATAATAATAATAAAAATAATAATAATAAATAGATTTACAAAACTCATTGCAGAAACTTTCTATAAAATTGAAATCGTTAATAAATTCAGAGTGTATACATTAAAGCTCCGACCTAGAGTGACTAAATACCTGTATTGCAACCGTTCAAAACAAATCAAAACACAAAAAAACAAAAAACAAAAAAAAACAAAAAAAAAAAACAAAACACACACACACACACAAAAAAAAAAAAAAAAAAAAAAAACCAAACCACGGGACCATGCTCCGAACCCCCTCTAATTTCTTCACCCCTTTTCCGTCACGTAGGCTACTTTACTGCGTAACACATTCCCGCTTTGCTACCTAATCCAAGGCCGTATCGCTGCTGTACATTTCACGGGATAGGCCTGTGTCATGCACTAAAAATTGGGTCACTATGACCTTAACCTTTGACCACTCATATGATTTTTACCTTGACCAGGCCTAATATTCTACACCCTTGCCCCAAGTTAGCCAGAACCTGGTCTGCTTTGCAGACAATAAAATATTTAGTGACTGGTCAGGTATTTTAACAGTTATATGCTATTTATAATGACTTCCACTTGTTAAATCAGGCTAAGATAAAATCTTAGTTGGATTCTGTTTCCATTCAAAGCAATTTTTTAATGAAAGTAAATCAGCGCAAGAACAAGTTTCAAATAAAATATTTTGCATCCAAAGCAGGCCCAGGCTGCGTATTTTGTTTTCTCCAATGGTTTAAACAAATGCAATTAAACATACATTAAAAGTTGTGTTCGTAAGAGGTGAGGTTTGTTTCAGATAAGTTAAATGCTTTTCGTGTATTGCATGTCAAAAGTTACTTTTTATAAACATGTGCAAGATGAAGGTTTTCTGGCAAGATTTTGTTAACAAATAAATTAACTGGAATGTTCAATCATTTTTTACTAAAATTTGCCCGCTACCTCGTTTCTCTGTCCGGCTAAATATAATTTGATTGTTAAGTTGTGCGTTACATGTCTTTTAAGTATAGTTAAGAAATATGGCTTGCACAAGCCGAAACTTCTTATGGGGTGACAGATCGAGAAATAGGTCACAGTGACCCAATTTTGGCACATGACACTCTGCTATTCAATGAAGTGTCTACACGTAAAATTAGGTTAGTGTGATCCCAAGGGTATAGGAAATATGGTACAGACTAGGCCCTACGCAGGGACGGACAGACGAGCAGACGGGTCTGACTAAGTTACATACAGTTCATGCAACATATAAAACACATATTATGTCTTCAATCATATAAATGATCAAAGTAAACTGTTTGGCAAAATGAATTTCAAATACTTGAACCATAAAATGACCTTGCCTCCGTTGATATATTCTAGAAGTTAGCATAACTTTCCTTCTTTAACAATGTTTCTGATATTATTGCGAAATGTGTGACATTTCCTCAGATCTTTGGTAGTAATATTGGAATCTTTGATGTAGAATGAAAAACATGTTTAACACTAGAGTCTACAGTCTACACATTCAACAAACACAAAGAAAAACCAGACATCTTCAATGCGAAACATTGGGTGAAGGGTGCGCATTAATAAAACTCTGTCAATTGCTTCAGGTGGTCTTGTTATGCCACAGTATAATTAGTGCAAATATCTATTTTCCGGCTCCATAAAGTAAAAATAGCGTTCAGAGAACGGATTACTCTCGGCGCCCACAATTTTTTCCTCAATTGTGCATATTTTTTTAGACTTCGCAGAAGAAAAATTTACATACAATTTCCGTATTATTGTCTGTGAAATGAAGGAGCACTTTTGAATGTTCTTGGGGCAAGTTCTGGTGACACAGACCACTGTAGTGTGCGTCACCCAGTCTGCCATCAAATAAACACTTCAAAAGTTTCACAACAAGTATAAAAATAAGAATAAGAAGTTGGTTTTCAATAGAAATGTGGTCCATCATGATGTGCATCTGTGAAAAAAAATTGGGGAAGCTGCGTTGGATCCTTCTTGAGATATCATGATAACGTTGTCCACATGTGCACCACTCAGACGGCCTAAAAGATAAATACTTTAAAGTTTCATAAGACGTTTATAAATACAAAGAGGAAGCTAGTTTTAAATTGGAACCTGGTCCACCATAAGATGCATCTCTGACAAAAATTTGGGAAAGCTGTGGTCAATATTTTTTAGATATCGCGGTAGCGTTGACAGGACGGATGGGATGGACGACGCAACTGACGACAATACTCTCCGGCACCTTATTTGCCGAGGGTAAACAGTGCGTATACAAACATATGCAAAGTATACATTTGATGAAAGGTCATTCACAGAAGTGTATTTTCTGATCAAACGAACTGTTGTTAATGAGACGATTAATTGCAGGATCAGAATTTTTGCCTTTTCCACAATCTACTGACCATTACTTGTTTAAAAATGTATACATTGCATATGTCTATTTGAATATACTTTTTACAAATGCAGCTAACAAAGGGATAGCGCACTTATAGCAGTGGGGCATAGCTACACAACGTTCTTTTTTCTCATGCTGCCAATTCCCCTCCTCCTCTTTTTGGCTTTGCTGTCCAGGCCTTGTGCAGCCATGGTTGTTATGACTGGACTTAAAAAAAGGGGGTTATATGGGGTAGATAGAAATTTTAATGTTCTTTTGAAACTCCAGTGATCACTTACATCATCATGTTATTGATACACAGACATATTTTCAGGTCTATTGTTTATCAGGCACAAATATAAAATTAGTAATATTTCCATTATTGACCACTGTGTATACACTCAATTTCATTTTGACAACCATAAATCTGAAGCCCGTTGCCCCCCTCGTCACGTAATGCAATCTGTCAATAAAAGGGGACAGCAGTCACACGACTGTCCTCCCTGTGCTCTCCTGGGACAGGTCAGCTGGCCAGTGTCAGGAAAGGGGGTTAAAACTTGTATCAAGGTCTTCAGTTAAACAGTGGCGTAACTGCCCAATGGATTAGTTACCCCGGTTATGACTACACCAGCTTTTATGCATACCAATTTTCTTACACCATGAACTGAGGGGTAACTAAAACTGTTTAGCTGGGTTTTGGCTGTGAATGAAATTCCACCCCACAGCATCATTGATGCACCTCCGAATCGATCTGTTTCCAGCACACAGGCATCTGAGTAGCGTTCTCCCCTTCGTCGCCAAACACGTGTCCTACCATCTGCATGATACAGGGTGAAGCGGGATTCATCGGTGAATAGCACATCCCTCCACTGTTGATGGGTCCAGCGAGTATTGGCAGTAGCCCATTGTCGTCGGGCTTGCCTTCTTGCCTGTGTCAAAATTTGACCCCTGTAAGGATGCCTGGCGTGTAGATGGTGTATTTGTAGTCTATTACAGACTGTCTGGGCAGATATTCTGTTATTGGTTCTGCCAGGTGTCTGTTGTGCAGTTCTAGTGGCTGGTCGAGTTCTGTTCCGCAGATGTGACACCCTGATGTGTCTGTCTTGTGCAGGTGTGGTTTCTCTTGGTCTCCCAGGACGCTGTCTATCAGCTGTGGCCCCAGTCTCCTGGAATCTTGTAGCAAGTCTGGATATAGAGGATTTGTGGACTTGCAGTCTTCTTGCCACCTCTGCTGCAGATAAACCAGCCTGTAGCATGCCAATTCCTCTCTCCCGATCTACTGTTGATAATCGACCCACAGTTCTTGGAATACTGTGCCAAATGAATCCCATGCTGCCCTTTTATTGTCCGTGAGGGGCTACACCCAACAGTAAAGGTGCGAATGTTTTAGTCATGTGGGTAACACTGAATCCTGCAGTTGTCCTTGATTCAGCACAACCACCAAACTTTGAAAGCCTTATATCCTCGCACACAGTTACGCTTGGGCTGATTTCAATGTGGCCTTTTCCGGTCCCAGAATCAAAGACTTGGCAACCTTAATTTCAGGTGTCAGAGACTTGCGTAAAATAGCCTGCTGTAGTCACTCTTGATTCATGACAATGACCCCATGGCAAGGTCAGGGTACTCGACCTTGAGGTCACACTACTTGGTGCATTATTTTAGACTGATTTAACAACGGTTCGTATATTTCTGAACTTTAAATACAGTTCCAATGTGAAAATAAACCCAAATGAAAAAGTTGCGTTATTTGTTTGGTTCAGTATATAATATTAGGCCTGGTGAAGGTAAAATCATATGAGGGGTCAAAGGTACAGGTCATAGTGAAACAATTTTTGGTGCATGACAATCGCCTTTCAAGTGTACAGCAGCGAAATGTCCTTGGATTAGGTCTTATGGAACACGATTGACATATTCCCGCATTTCGAAGTAAAGCGGGATTTATTTTTTCTGAATGTGACTTCGAAATGCGGGATTTATTTTTTCTGAATGTGATACGCAATAAAGTAGCCTACGTGACGGAAAAGGGGTGAAGTAAGTACAGGGGATGCGAAGCATGGTCACGTCGTTTGGGTTTTTTTGTATGATTGCAATGCAGGTGTTCAGTTACTCTAGGTCAGACCTTCAATATGTACACTCAATATTGATTAACGATTTCCATTTTAAATGAAGTTTCTGTAACGAGTTTTGTTTATTTTTATCATTTCTTTTTAAATTAAAAAAAAATGAAGTGGAGTTCAGCGTCTTATTCCTGAGGTAAATCTTCCATGCGCCGAACACAGGTTTCTAGAGTTTTTAGGCCATGTATTGTAATTCTAAAGGTTTTATCTCTGGTTTTTCCCGGGGGGCTACATTGACCGATGAAGGGTAACATTTATTGACGTTTGTTTCTCTATGCATCCAATTAAGACATACACATGGTTTTAAACAAATATATATATATACATACATGCATTAAAAGTTGTGCTCGAAGAGGTCAGGTTCATTACTATTCAGATAAGTTAACTGCTTTTTGTATATTGCATGCGCAAAAAAATAGAAGTTATTTTTGATGTGCAAGATTAAGGTTTTATGGCAAGATTTTGTTAACAAATAAATTTACTGGAAAATTCATTTTTTTTGTTATAATTTTTCGAATAGCCCCTACGCAAGGACGGACAGATGAGCAGACGAGTCGCAAACTTAAAGGCCCCCTTCCAGTTCCTTGTGGGGGACTACTTATCGCCTATCATAATATGACATGAGAGTTCAAGAGGAACACCATTAAACAATATTTACAAACATTAAATGCAAATTGAATTATCTTGCTAAACCCTTTGTATAAAAGGATATATATATATCCACCAACCCTATATTCTGTGGTACAATACAACATTAATAGTACCACTTGTGCCAATCATGTGTTTCCCTGAGTTAAGCATACAGTTCATGCGACATATAAAACACAGATTGTGCTTTCACTCATGTAAATGATCATAGCAAACTGTTTGGCAAAATGAATTTCAAATGCGTGAACTATCAAATGGCCTTGCCGACGTCGACACAATCTAAGTGTTAGCATACTTTTCCTTCTTTAACAGGGCTTCTGATATTATTGCGAATTGTGTGGCATTTCCTCAGATATTTTGCAATGATATTAGAGTCTTTGCTTTAGAATGAAAAACATTTTAAAGACAAGAGTCTACAGTCTACACATTCAACAACCAAAAAGAAAAACTAGACATCTTCAATGCGAAACACTGACTGAAGGGTTCGCATTAATAAGGCTGCCATTTGCTTCAGGTGGTCTAGTTATGCCACAACATAATAAACGCAATATTTCTTTTCCGGCTCAATAAAGTAAAAAGTGCGCATACAAACATGTGTAAAGTATACATTTAATGAAAGGTCATTCACAGAAGTGTAGTTTCTGATCAAACAAACTGTTATTTATGTGACAATTCGTGAAAGAATCAAAATTTTTGCCTTTTCTACAAGCTACTGACCATCACTTGTTTAAAAATGTACACATTGCATGCGTCAATTTGAATACTTCTTACAATCTGCAGATAACAAAGGGATAGCGCACTTACAACACTGGGGCATAGCTAAAGAACGTTGAAATAAGTGTTCTTTTTCCTCATGTTGCCAATTTCCCTCCTCCTTTTTGGCTTTGCTGTCCACGCCTTGTACAGCCATGGTTGTTGTGGTCGCTGGACTTGGAAAAAGGGGGTTATACGGGGTAGATAGAAATTGTAATATTCATTGAATTCCAAAGATCACTTACATCATCATGTTTTCCATAACACAGAAACATTTTGAGGATTAAATACACACATATAAGTTTATTGTTTATCATGCACAGATATAAAATCTGTAATAAATCCATTATTGACCACTGTTCATACACTCATTTTCATTTTGACAACCATAAATCTGAAGCCCCTTGCCCCCTCGCAACGTAATGCAATCTGTCAATTAAAGGGGACAGCAGTCACACGACTGCCTTCACTGTGCTTCCCTGGGACAGGTCAGTTGGTCAGAGTCAGGAAAGGGGGTTAAAACTTGTACCAAGGTCTTCAGTTATACAGTGGTGCAACTGCCCCATGGATTAGTTATCCCGGTTATAACTACACCAGCTTTTATGCATACCAATTTTCTTACACCATGAACTGAGGGGTAACTAAAACTGTTTTAAGTTATACCATGGGTAAGTTACACCTCCTTTATGCATACGGGCCCAGGAGAAAACACTGGTGAGATGCTGCTGAATCTTTTCAACGAAACATTTGGATACCCCTGTAGCCGATTATGAAATTAGCTGATCACATCGTGTCGGCAAGCTTGCATCTGGTAAACCTGGGCCGATAATTGTAAGGCTGGTCAGTTACAAGATACGGGCCAGAATCTATAAGGCCAAGAGTAAACTGAAGGGAGCCTGAGCTGTTGGTTGGGGGCATTTACGTGAACGGGGACCTCGGCAAAAGTCGCGCAACAGTCGCTTTTCGAGCCCGTGATTTGAAAAGGCAGGGCATCATAAAAGATATACGTGGACTCATGATAGGAAGATAGTCATTCGCGACAACAGTGGTCAGGTCCACTACATCAGCAAACTGTCACATCTTCAGAATTTCGTATAAGCTGAACACCGGTCCCTTATATCCGGGGTTTTCCTGCTGATGGCTAAGCGGTAACAAGTTTTCCTTTTCGTTTGTTCATTTGTTTTCTGTTTATATTGACCCAACAATGATTTGTGTTGTCGGCTACTGCCATACTGTACACGCCACATTTTTGCGTTTAATTTGTATTACATGAAATTCGACAAATAATAGTATGTTACCTTGATACAATAATACAATGCGAGCGTGACGCACCGCTACGTACCGGATACAAATTTATAATGGGTATAAAAGTATCAAAGGCTTTGCAGACAATACAATACATGCATATGAGTACGTAATAGATGATGTACCTTTAAGTCCTTGAGTAATCCTCATACATCCTTGGTAACACTAATGATTGATAATCCTGAAATGTGTATTTTTTTCTGAATTTTTGTGTGTGTTTGTTTATGTCACTTATCAAAATGACTGTGAAACTGGGACACTTCGTCTGTGTTTTGATAACAAATGAAATGTGTGCTCATGCTAGACTCCATGGTCGTAGCTATCAACATATAAGTAGATGCACTGTTACGTTGGTTTTGCAGTAACACAACAGATTTTGAAGCTTATGTCTAATTACTACATGGGAATATGGAACTGCTAAATGGAGCCTCTGTGACAATTCGCTTTTACATTTCTTGGATTCAACACTTTCCTTTTTCCTAAGCGAAGTACACATGTATGAACGGCAAAACCTCATTATCATTTTAGTTTTATTTTTGTCTCTTCTATGTGCCTGGCTTACCAAATCACATCTGTTTGCCCTCGATGTGTACAACATACTGACATACTTGTTATCTGTTCCTACCTGTATTAACGAGTTTTGTATAAGGCCATCACTGCCGTCATGGCGATTGATATGCGCCTCTGCACTCATCAGAAGAGGCAAATTGCATTTGGAGTCAAGCGGATGTATTTCTGTTATTTTTTTTTTTCTTACAACTGACATATAGTACTTGTCAGTTATACATTGCTTATGCATTTATGTACTACATGTCATTCATGTTCACTTTGTATATGTTGGGGCTGTTTTTGCTTACCTGCATTACGCAACCGTGATTATGTACCCGTGTTATTCGTATATTGGCGTCATTGACACCGCAACTCCTTGTGTTGACATTTTGGATGGTAATCTACACACGGGTTTGCTGTGTACCAGCTGTATAATTATTCGACAAGGTACTGTCTTGTTATTAAGCATACTTGTAGCTACATATTATGTGTTTTGTAGTAGTCAAAAGTACTCATGTTTAATCCGTCGATGTATTGCATTAAATTTTATAACGTACATAGATGTAGCATTGCTTATACATGTTGTACATGTATGTTTCTTTCCCACCTTTCTTTGCGTTTAGGAGACTCAACATTGTATATACAATTACGCGCTCTCACTGGGCTCTCCTACTGCATATACTACAACGGTTTGAGTTTTCATACTCGTGGCATTCTATCTTCTTTTGCAAACATATGTTGCGAAATATATAAGTCGATATTTTTTAATGAACTTTCCTCAGAGTTACGTCTATTTACATTAATTGGTTCACATATATTAAGACTGGGGGGAATTGCTTACTACACCTTGTGACATGATGTATTGTGTGTACTAAATTGCATATCTTGCAATCCATGCACAGCATTAATAACTTTCAGTCCGACTATGTATAACAAACTGGTCTGCATCAGCTCAGGTGCGGTATATATTTACGCACTAATGGTATTTTGTGCCCTAGATGACCTGTTTTGTGATGACAATCAAGGGTCATGTATGAATTCCGACATCATATATTTTCCACTATACGAAAGATGTATTATTTTTGTGCGGTGTGCACTTGCATATCTTCTATGTTTCGATACCACGTGGCTGCGACACGTCCTATTAACAAAATTTCTTGTTTGCTGTACATACAAATTCATACGTGGTATTTCATTGCAAACGATATTCTATACTTGCTACTTGTACTTCATGTGTACAGCCGTCCCAGATACTACAGTCGCATATATACACTTTACATGTACATGCTATCCTATTACGTTTCTCGTAATTTCCTTACTGTTTTATCTGTGGCTAGCTGGCATTTTACTTAGTAGCTGTCCTGCTGCGTATCGTCGGACCTTGTTTGTAATTTACATTTATTATTCATATGAGAACAGGAAACGTACTTGTTTAGATCTTTACCTGTTACTAATCAGTCTTCTAATTCTGCTGGCAGGTGATATTCATCTTAATCCTAGTCCGGAAAGCGGTCTTCGTGACATTAAATTATGTCATGTAACCATTAGAAGTCTAAACAAAGATAAATTAAGGCACAATTGCGCAGATATCGCTAATGAATTTGACATAATAGCATTGTCCAAAACATTTTTGACTGACTCAACACCGGAAGATCCACTTTTGTTGCCAGGCTTTCACGGTATATTGCGTAGGGATCGTCCGCATGGTCCTGGTGGCGGAGTGGCCTTATATTGTTCTGAATCGTTTACAGTTTCAAGGCGTCATGATTTGGAATCTCCTGATGTAGAACTACTTTGGACTTAAATAAAGAAACCTAATAATAAATTCCTTCTAGGTGTGGTGTACAGAGCCCCAAATGCAACGAGTTCCTTCTGGAAAATATTTACAAGAAAGTATCGATTTAGTAAAGAAAACCAGCATCCGGAATATTATTATAACCGGTGATCTTAATTCCGATTCCAGTACTCCTTCTGGTCGTAAGTTAGAAGACTTTTGCACCGCTAATATATTCTCCCTGCATATTGACGAGCCTACACGAATTACCGAAAATACGGCTACCTGTTAGGACCAATTTATTTCAAATATTCCCAACTTTTTATCTGAACATAGAGTGTATCCTCCACTAGGTAATTATGACCTTTGTATTATTTCAATCAACATTAAATTTCAATGCAACAAGATCATGTTTACGTGAGACACATTTGGGATTTCAAGAAAGCAGATTTTAATCAATTTAGAAATCACCTGGATAGTGTCAATTGGGAAAGTTGTTTCGAGTCTAATGATGTGGATAGATACTGCCTGGCCTGGTCGGAACGTTTTTTTTTAACAAGCGGCACGGCACTGTATTCCAAATAAAGATGTAACAGTCCGACCCCACAATCTTCCGTGGTACAATTCTACACTTCGCTGTTTTAAACACAAAGTCATGAGGGCACATATACTAAGGCCAAATCTAAATCACGAGTGCAACTGCTGCCGACTCCAGAAAGTGTTGCTCCATGGGCTAAATACAAGGAACTTCGTAATACCTATCAAGAAAAATTAAAGCTCGCTGAGTGTGAATTTAATAAATATCTTTGTAATTCCCAGGCTAATGGTCCCAGGGGCAAAAAAGCATGGTGGCGGACAGTTAAACATTTTATGAAAGGCAATCAATCCCCTACAATAACATCACTACTGATTAACGATAACCATGCAATCGATAGCCTGTTCAAAGCGGAAGCCTTCAACGATTTTTTCCTGGGTCAATGCAGGGACGTGTTGTCCCTGGTCAATGCAACATCGACACTTCAACTGCACCTAATCTGCCACAGCCCAAGTTACCTAACAATACTTTAAATGAAATAGTGATAGCTGAAAGTGAAGTACTTGATATTCTAAAATCACTGGATGTCACGAAGGCCACTGGTCCAGACAATATTGGCCCCAAACTGCTCCGTGAAGCCGTACCTTCAATTTATATACCTCTCACCAAATTGTTCAATCTATCTCTGCAGAATAACATTTTTCTTTCTGAGTGGAAAAAGGCCAATGTTTGTCCTCTATACAAAAAAGGCGAAACAAGTTCATGTAACAATTACAGGCCTATATCTTTACTGAGCTGTACAGGAGAAGTCATGGAGACAATTATGTTCAAACACGTTTTTAACTTCTTTAGAGACAACAGGATTATAAGCGCTAATCAATGTGGGTTTATGCCCGGGGACTCTACTGTTAATCAGCTACTTTCTCTATATCATGAATTATGTTTGGCTGTTGATTTACAGAAAGAGGTTAGACTCGGTTTTTCAGATATAAGCAAGGCATTCGACAAAGTTTGGCATCAAGACTTACTGCATAAGTTAGCCAAAAGCGATATAACTGGACATACTTTTTCGTGGTTCAGTGATTACCTTTCTGACCGAAAATAATGTGTAGTTATCAATGGCCAAAGATCTAATTGGGGACCAATTAATGCTGGCGTTTCCTAAGGTTCAATTCTTGGACCACTTCTTTTCTTAATATACATAAACGACATTGTAAACATAGTCGAATCTGAAATCAAGCTTTTTGCCGACGATACCTCCCTGTTCCTTACAGTTGACCATCCCATCGCAGCCGCTGCATCATTAAATTCAGACCTTTCTTCAGTTTTCGAATGGTCAAATGACTGGTTAGTATCCTTTTACGCGTCAAAGACAGATGCTATGATTATTTCTAAGAAGCAACAACCAATAAATCACACCCCCCACTTTCATTCCAAGGACACCAATTGAACAATGTCAGCAGCCATAAGCATTTGGGTTTGACAATAAAAGCTGATCTCAAATGGAACGCACATAATAACCAAATAGTCTTGAAAGCAACAAAGCAATTGAATGTCATGAAATCTCTACAGTATGTTTTGGACCGCAAGACATAGGAAATTATTTACATATTTTATGTGCAACCTATTCTTGAGTAAGCCAGTGTATTATGGGACGGCTGTACACAGGATGATGAAAACCGTGTGGAAAACGTTCAGATTGTTGCGGCACGGGTAGTCACTGGAGCAAGGAAAACAACTCAAACAGTAAAGCTCTATGAAGAAACTGGATGGGAGACACTTTCCAAAAGGCGTGAGAAATCCAAATTGATTCAGATGTACAAAATTGTTCATAATTTAACACCAAGTTATCTACGACATATCTTTCCAAATATCCCGTTGCCTGATACAACTTGTACTTATGACACTCACAGGCGGCTCGATTTACCTCACTTTAGAGCTCGTACAGATCTGTTTGATAAGTCCTTTTTTCTTTCTGACACACGCGTATGGAACCTTCTTCCCTTAGATACTCGGAATGCCCCTTCCCTGTCATAATTTAAAAGGGAAATACAGATTCATTCCTTATTATATTGGTAAAAGAAAATCTGCTGTATTACATGCTAGACTGCGCATGGGCTGCAGCCAGTTTAACAAACATTTGTTTCAAATCAGTGTTAAAGATTCGCCTGATTGTGTGTGCGGTACTGGTATCGAAGATGTTTTGCATTTCTTTTTCTCTTGTCCTCGATATTTGATTCCTCGCAATAAATTGCATTTAGCTATGGTAAACTTTGCTCCCTTCACACTTCAAGCACTACATTTTGGTTCTGCTGCTTGTAGCCTTGAAAATAGTATATTGATATTTCTCGCTGCTCAAGACTATATTGATGACACAAAAAGGTTTCAATTTGATGCCATTATATAATTGTAGCACATGACAGGTTCTAATCATAAGTTTTTGATGGAAATAACCGGGTCAGTTGATTCGTTTCATGAGTGCCCCACTATCTGTCTTGTCTTTGTAACGTTCTATTCCTTCATTTATTGTTCTTCAGTGTAGTGTCCGTTGTCCTCGTTTTGTAATGCTTAGCTAGATATATATATATATATATATATATATATATATATATATATATATATATCATTATGTAAGAATCCTAAACAGCAGCGTACACTACACTGAACGTGTCTTGCTTCGTCTTGTCCTGTGATATTGTCTGATTTCTCAATTGCCCTTCTTCCCAATTGAATAATAAAATATGTTTAAACCAAATGTATTGAAGAAAAATCATTTAGAACTTCAGCTTTTTCTTGGTTATTAACCACAATCTCTGTTCCCATTCTAGATCAGAAATACTATCTCTTGTTTTGGATTTAGACTTGACATATTTCCAGAAAAGCTTAGGGTTTTTCTTTATGTTATTTGCTATTTGCTTTTCATACCCTTTCATAGCCTTTCTAGTAGCCCATCTTGCTTGGTTTCGAGCTTTTGTGTACTTTACATAGTTTTGGTAAGACTCTGTTTCGCAGTACTTTTTCAACATTTTGTACTTCTTGCGTAGTTTGCATTTTGCCTTTTGGTTCATCCAATTCGCTTTATTTTTCCATCCATTTGTAGTGTTTTTCTGAGGAATATTCTTATCTTGTGCATTCCTGAGAATTGTAGAGAAAATTTTCATGCTGTTGATAGAAGCACTCAAGATGAGTGCGCCCACAAAATGGTTTCTTTTCATTGGCAACCCAAAAGAAAGGTATATCTATAACGTTTTATTTAAAAAAACAGAAATTCTATTTTTCTGTTTTTTGGCTTGATTTACATAAATTGGTGACGTTTTATCGCCATTTCTGGATTTAAAAACCTGGCAGGTCCACATATCTACAATTTTGCTTGAGTCGACACACTCAATCCATACAAAACCCTGTAAGCAGACCCGGAACCGCTCATTTGGACCCCCTTTATCAGTTTCAAAGCCATCAATGAGTGGAAACACTCAACCCACCTCGCACAAGAAATCCAAAACGAGGTCCACATGAGGGAAAACACTCACTCAGACCTGGTGTTTATGTATATTAAAGCCTCGGATGAGTGGAAACACTCAGTTGGTACCACTATAGTCCCAAATCAGTTCCAAATGAGGAAAAACACTCAACATTTAAAATACAGATCTGTGTACTAAATCCTGTCTAGTTGAGTAATAACACTCAAACGATTCAAACACGTTGTTTATTATCCAAATGAAATAATGACTTTAAAACCCATTTGAGTCTGTTGTCAAAATAAAGCAAAACCCAACAAAAAACAAAATTAAAAACTGAACAAGCTAACAAAAGCAAAAATTAAAAAAAAAAAAAAAAAAAAAAAAGAAAAAAGAAAAACTCGGACAACATATCTCAAGGTGACAAAATACTCATTTGAATGTGTGCTTGGTCTAAATAGTAGCCCTTCATGAGCGAAGACGCCCAACCAGTGCGTGCAGATTTGTTGGTGGCAAAATGAATGAATGAAGATTGCTGAAAATACCCATTTGATACACCAAAGATTTGATGTTTGGTCTGCATGCAAATGATGAAACATACTCAATGGTGCAAAGTAGTTTCAATCTGATGAAGATCCTAGTTTAAAATTATTGGTATTTCAGCACTTTGTGAATTCAGAAATAAACTGCAGTGATATATTGGGAGGTGGCGGCCGGCCGGGGTGGGTGGGTGGAGGGTAACGGTATTTCTGCACTGCCACACCGGGGCATATTATTTTGGAGTGCATGTACCAACATATTGTGGACTTCTTATTTTTCGTGCTGGTCAGTTTTTTTCGGAATATTCTAATTTTTTGTCCTCTGTATTAAGGCAAAATTATTTTCTCTACCAGCTTGACGGGATACCCCTCCCCCTCCTCCCCATATATACTCAAGCTTCATGTATGAACAGCAACTAAAACTCTCAGTGTATCAGCTAAATTTAAGGCTGTTTGCTTTGGTAGCATAATTATTCTTGTTACAATTCATTTCAAATGGCACAGAACACACATACATGCATGCACGCCAGTATTTGTGCAAACATTCCTTGACAAATGGATAAAACTTTCTTTCATGATGCAGCACAGATCGATCCTCTTGGAACTGCATGGGATTCCACCCCCACCCCCATCCCGCCCCATCTAGTTCACATACTCACATGCATGGTGTAAAGTTGTTCTTACTCTCAAGTCGTTGTCAGCCAGTGGCTGCCATTAATTATCAACATGGTGTCATGTCTTCGGCATGGAACATTGATTCACATGTGTGTGTGTGTGTGTGTGTGTGTGTGTGTGTGTGTGTGCACGTGCGCATCATGTAATGGTAATTTGATCAAGTCAGGTGAAAGTGACATCCAACCACATTGCAATCAGTCAACATCACGGTATACAGTCATATGAGTAACCCTGAATTTCCCCTTCCTTTGCAAGATTCTACCACTTAAACTTCAGGGCCCGTATGCATAAAGGAGGTGTAACTTACCCATGGTATAACTTAAAACAGTTTTAGTTACCCCTCAGTTCATGGTGTAAGAGAATCGGTATGCATAAAAGCTGGTGTAGTTATAACCGGGGTAACTAATCCATGGGGCAGTTGCACCACTGTTTAACTGAAGACCTTGATACAAGTTTTAACCCCCTTTCCTGACAATGGCCAGCTGACCTGTCCTAGGTGAGCACAGTGATGACAGTCGTGTGACTGCTGTCCCCTTTTATTGACAGATTGCATTACGTGACGAGGGGGGGGGGGCAAGGGGCTTCAGATCTATGTTTGTCAAAATGAAATTGAGTGTACACACAGTGGTCAATAATGGAAATATTACTGATTTTATATCTATGCATGATAAACAATAAACTTACATGTGTGTATTTAATCCTCAAAATATATCTGTGTTATGGATAACATGATGATGTAAGTGATCACTGGAGTTTCAATAGAACATTAAAATTTCTATCTACCCCATATAACCCCCTTTTTCCAAGTCCAGTCACAACAACCATGGCTGCATAAGGCGTGGACAACAAAGCCAAAAAAGAGGAGGAGAGGAATTGGCAGCATGAAAAAAAAGAACGTTGTCTAGCTAAGCCCCACTGCTATAAGTGCGCTATCCCTTTGTTAGCTGCATTTGTAAAAAGTATTCAAATAGACATGTGCAATGTATACATTTTTAAACAAGTAATGGTCAGTAGATTGTGGAAAAGGCAAAAATTCTGATCCTGCAATTAATCGTCTCATAAACAAGAATTCGTTTGATCAGAAAATACACTTCTGTGAATGACCTTTCATCAAATGTATACTTTGCATATGTTTGTATGTGCACTTTTTACCCTCGGCAAATAAAGTGCCGGAGGGTATTGTCGTCAGCTGCGTCGTCCGTCTCGTCGATGTTACCGCGATATCTCAAAAATATTGACCACAGCTTTCCCAAATTTTTGTCAGAGATGCATCTTATGATGGACCAGGTTCCAATTTACAGCTAGCGTCCTCTTTGTATTTATAAACTTCTTATGAAACTTAAAAGTATTTATCTTTTAGGCCGTCTGAGTGGTGCACATGTGGACAACGTTATCATGATATCTCAAGAAGGATCCAACGCAGCTTCCCCAATTTTTTTTCACAGATGCACATCATAATGGACCACATTCCTATTAAAAACCAACTTTTTCTTCTTATTTCTATACTTGTTGTGAAACTTTTGAAGTGTTAATTTGATGGCAGAATGGTTGACGCACAGTACAGTGGTCTATGTCACCAGAACTTGCCCCAAAAACACATTCAAAAGTGCTCCTTCATTTCACAGACAATAATATGGAAATTGTATGTAAATTTTTCTTCTGCGAAGTCTAAAAATGCATAACTGAAGAAAATAATTGTGGGCGCCGAGAGAAATCCGTTCTCTATACGCTATTTTTACTTTATGGAGCCGGAAAAGAGATATTTGCACTGATTATACTGTGGCATAACAAGACCACCTGAGGTAAATTGCAGCCTTATTAATGCGAACCCTTCAGTCAATGTTTCGTATTGAAGATGTCTAGTTTTTCTTTGTGTTTGTTGAATGTGTAGACTGCAGACCCTAGTGTTAAAAATGTTTTTATTCTACAGCAAAGATTCTAATATTATTACAAAAGACCTGAGGAAATGTCACACATTACGCAATAATATAAGAAGCATTGTTAAAGAAGGAATAGTATGCTAACTTTTAGAGTATGTCAACGCAGGAAAGGTTATTTTATGGTTCAAGTATTTGAAATTCATTTTGCCAAACAGTTTGCTTGGATCAGTTATATGAGTGAAGACATAATATATGTTTTATATGTTGCATGAACTATGTGTAACTTAGTCAGACCCGTCTGCGCGTCTGTCTGTACTTGCGTAGGGCCTAGTCTGTACCATATTTCCTATACCCTTGGGCTCACACTAACCTAATTTTGCGTGTAGACACTTCCTTGAATGGCGGACTGTCGTGTGCCAAATTGGGTCACTGTGACCTATTTCTCAACCTTTAATCCAACAAGAAGTTTCGGCTTGTGCAAGCCATATTTCTTAACTATACTTAAAAGACATATAACGCACAACTTAACAATCAAATTGCATTTTTGCCGGACAGAGAGACTAGGTAGCGGGCAAATTTTAATAAAAAATGATTGAACATTCGAGTAAATTTATTTGTTAACAAAATCTTGCCATAAAACTTTCATCTTGCACATGTTTATAAAAAATAACTTTTCGCATGTAATATACGAACAACATTTAACTTATCTGAAACAAACCTCACCTCTTTCGAACACAACTTTTAGTGTATGTTTATATGTATTTGTTTAAACGATTGGAGAAAACAAAATACGCAGCCTGGGCCTACTTTGGAGGTGAAATACTTTATTGCAAAATTGTTCTTGCGCTGATCAAGGCATACATGAGGGCACAATTCTTTTACTTTCATTGCAAAATTGCTTTGAATGGAAAAAGAATCAAACTACGATTTTAACTTAGGCTGATTTAATAAGTAGAAGTCATTATAAATATCATCTAACTGTTAAAATAACCGACCAGTCACTAAATATTTTATTGTCTGCAAAGCAGACCAAGTTCCAGCTAACTTGGGGCAAGGTTTAAAATATTAGGCCTAGTCAAGGTAAAATCATATGAGGGGTCAAAGGTTAAAGTCATAGTGACCCAATTTTAAGTGCATGACACAGGCCTATCCCGTGAAATATACAGCAGCGACACGGCCTTGGATTAGGTATTATGGAACACGATTGAATATTCCCGCGTTTCGAAGTAAAGCGGGAATTATTTTTTCTGAATGTGTTACGCAATAAAGTAGCCTACGCGACGGAAAAGGGGTGAAGTAAGTACAGGGGGTACGGAGCATGGTCACGTGGTTTTGTTTGTTTTGTTTTGTTTTGTTTTTTTTTTGCACGGTTGCACTGCAGGCATTCAGTCACTTTAGGTCGGACCTTCAATATATACACTCTAAATTTATTAACGATTTCAAGTTTAAAGGAAGTTTCTGCAACGAGTTTTGTTAATTTATTTATTTTATTTATCATCATCATCATCATCATCATCATCATCATCATCATCATCATCATCATCATCACACAGGTTCCCAGAGTTTTTAGTCCAAATGATATAATTCTAAAGGTTTTATCTCTGGTTTTTCCTGGGCGGCAACATTGACCAATGGAGGGTAACATTTATTGACGTTTGTGTTTCTATGCATTTGATTAAGACATACATGGTTTCTAAGTGTAGTAAGACGGAACTTGGTCTGCTTTGCAGGCAATAAAATATTTAGTTTCAAACAAACTGTCATTGATTTTCATACTAGTAATGTATACAGTGTGGATTTCTGTAATAACAGTATTTTCATGTGTAGATTTGCATTAGAGCAAACACATTTAATATTCAGATAGTGCGTACATTTGGTATGTTTGACTAATGTACACACAGTACAGTTTTGTTTATTAATGGTAACAGCACAAGGCATGTGAAATGGGGCTGATCTTTCGCACTGTTGGTGTCACTATTTGAAATTTTACCACATATGAACATTCACTTAATGTACAGTGTTATGATTATTTACGTTACATATCATAACAGGTCCCTCGTATACAAGGAAACAGACTTCCACTGGGACTTATACCTCCGTTAAACTATCCCCCTCGCAGGTTTAGAGATCTAGGGTAGTTTAAGGCCATTTACACCATGGATTAAGCTATACTTCCTTCTTGCATACGGATTCTTAAACCTGGTGTAACTTTGCAACACCTTTATGCATACGGATTAGATATAGCACCATGGTTGTTCCCTGGAATAAGCTAAACCACCTTTTGCATACGGGCCAAAGAGTTTAGTCTTATCATGGTAATAAAACGGCACCCCTGTCAATCAAGACACGTTGTATTTGCACACATGTTAGTAGTAACCTAAACATTGCGGGCTCCCTGACACATTTTATAAAGATGGGTAACATTTCATTCCAGGTCAGGGCTACACGTAAGTTCACTGGTGACCACAGAGCACTGTCCAGATTTATGTTGTATGCAGAAAAGGTTCCATGTATAACCGGCATCTTGTAATTTACATTTGTAGCAGCTGGATGCGGAGAGATCCGACAGATCTTAAACACAGCTACATGTACAGATGAATAGAATATCTAAGTAGATTTCAATTTATTAACATATATTATACACACACTACAATGTGGTGAGAAACCCCCATGAACTCACTGCATTTATAAATATAACTAGTCTATTGAGTGCAGACATGAAGCACAATTAAAAATCATGAGAAAGGTGGTTGTGAATGGAATAAAATGTAAGCAACCCTCTGCCTAGACTCTTGGTAACGCATTGATTTGAGCCATGTACACTTTGTATATTACATGTATGTATACATGAAAATGGGTACATGCTGCTACTCAGTACTGAATATATGGTGAAGGGGAATGGGGGCATTTCAACTATGGTCCTTGTATGTAAACCAGCCTTTTTTAGCATGATTAAAGTGTCATGTTTGTATGGAGAAAATTTTATGTTGACTGTTGTTTGTAGCGTAATCAGTCTCCTGTGTAATGAAGGGTATAATAGAAAACGTGGCTGCGGTAGTGTGGCACTGTAGCAGTGTTGCGTTATGATATGTCCATGCTACCCTTGCCACACTGGACACGTATCTCGGGTTCGTTTCGAGATAAACTTGTGAAAGTCTACCACACTGTGAAATTTCACCCTGGGATGATATCGAGTTGATGTTGCAGGCAAATAGCAAATAAAGCCACAAACAGCAATGTGGCTGCTCATAGCACCGTCACATATCATGCATATAGCAGGTACATTTACTTTGTCCCGCTGTAGCAAATTAGAAAAGGTTGATAATGCAGTCACTGTTCAGTTTTTAAGATGCATAGAAAGGATAATGAAATACTTTCGGTTCCCCTTAGCCCCCCTCCCCAATACACACGCTTCCTGTCCGTGCAAACCCGAGAGGATTGATAACACAACTCAGATCCATCACATTAACCTACATATATTTCTCGGCTGAGAGCAACCACTGGTCAAAAGTTACTAAGGTGGCTGTTGCCCTAGTTTCGCTTTACATGTTTATAACAAGTGCCTTGTCAGGCCAGGCTGGGCAAGGAAGTGGGATGGGATGATAGAGAATTGGGGCAGATAGATGAGTGGTTTTACAACAAACCTTTGATAAAATAGCCAGGATCATTGACTCGGTATATTCTGCTGGGGACCCCATCGCTTGTTCGGCAGCCCATTCGGCCACCCATTCTGTGCAGAATACTGATCCTAATCTCCCTTACCAATTTAAAAGTGCCCTGTGAATTCATTATATTCCAGCTGGCCAGGGGAGGGGGGGGGGGCACTTATGTTTATCACACAAAATCTCCATCCAGACACCAGTGGCTTTTTTATGGGAGCTTGATAATATCATAACTCTTGGTCAGTTGCATGTAAAGTACAGGTACACGTAAAATTTTGAAGTTAATCATTAGTAAGCCATGGTCATATCATAACGCAACAATGCCACATCCACGTTTTCTATTATACCGCAAAAAAGGAGAATGCTTTTTGAAAAACAGGCCCTTGATTCACGCCTTTTTTTGGTTTTGTTTTGTTTTTGTTGATATTTGGTATGGTATGAGCATGAACCTCACTCCCCCACCCACAGCCAACTCGCACAGATTTTGAGCACATGCATACAGGACTGCATATTTCTAAAAAAATTTCTCACCATGCATATGAAATATTAAAATATTCTCAGCTAGTCTACATGTCAATTTCAAGTGTTTATGTCAGTCTGGTCAAATTTTGTGCTGCAGATAAAGCTACGTTTTCTGTTTTCTGTTTTTGTTGTTGTTTTTTTTGACAATATCAAAACATTTCTACCACCAATTTCCATATTAACCCATCGATCTTCAGCCATAAACAATGAATTATCAAAATTTTAAGCCAGTGATGGCAACCTTTGTGTGATACTGATTAGCCGGCCGCTCATATACATTACGAATTGCACATATTTTAGATTCTGTCACTGCATATATGCAAACATGTATGTTTCATTCTTTTATCTTTCATGCGACGTTGACTGTTGCCAATTAAAATACATGTAGTTCTTACGTTGAGAAAATACAAATCTTAGATTTCAATCAACATTTGGACAAAATGAGAATCAAAATGTATTCCTATCATTACCCATTCAGACAGTCTGTAACCAAGGAGAGTAGAGAGAGAAACAGAAGTGTTGAATCAGTTGTAGTTTTTGTGTGATGGGTATAAAGGTTTTATGTATTTCATTAAATAAAAATGCATTCGTTGAATTATAAATTCTGAACTTTTGCATTGAGCATTGTCTTAAATTAAAATACAACCAACATTTTGACCATTAACATTGAAAACCTTCAAAAAGTCATGCAAACTACTAGCTGTAACCAGGGAAATGCCTCTCTGGAACTTCCCTGCCGTAACTATGTGATTTACCTTTTCCAAAAAGCCCCCCCCCCCATTTTTGGGGTGGTTTACGGGCTAGATGACCAAAATTTGAAAATAGGAGGGAGCCTAAAAAAGTCAGAGATAATGTAGATTGAGAAGAATTGGTTTGGATCTGTCAAGTTATGTAATTTGGATAATTTTATAAACCTTGTATTCTAAAGCTTGTGTGTTAGGAATAAAAAGCTAAAAGCTGCTTATACCTGGCAAAAGTGTAAATTAACGAGATATTAAATGACTTATCTATAGGTCTATGTGCTTATTATAAGTCGAAGGACAAGTGAATTGTAGCCCTGACAAAAATAGTGGATACCCAGATCCTTGACCTAGTGACCTAATTTTGTTTCATGACACACTTTTTTGTCAAGATACATGTGTGTGTTTGTGAAGGTTCATGAAACTAAGTTAAATAATAAAAGAATTATAGCTCTGCCATCAATTTACAAGGATATGACATCGTGATCCAGATACTTGATGTAGTGACTTACTTTTGGTTCATGACACACCCTTATGCGTAGTTGCACCTCTGTGTAAAGGTTTAGTAATATAACTTAAAGGACAGCAGAATTACGTACATCTCCGCCATGAAGTCTTGTGTAGTTTTACATGATTCTGTCACCGTGACCGAGATACTTTATCTGGTGACCTGCTTTCGGTACATGACACACCTTTATGTATAGATACATCTGTGTAAAATTTTATTAATCTAAGTTACATATAGTAAAAGAATTATATACAATACACGATTTTACAAGAATATGTCACTGTGACCCAGATACTTGACCTAGCGACATAATTTTGGTACATGATGCATCCCTATCTCAAGATTCACCTATGTTAAAGTTTCATTAATTTAAGTTGAGGTATAAGCGAATTATACACCAGACACAATTGCAGATGGACGGACAGACAGGGACGCATGGACTCGCGGATGGATGAAGTAAGCGATTTCTGTATGCTCCTCCTCAATTAGGAAAGGGGCATCACGAGTAAAAATGATAAAATGGAGTCCATTTTAAAACTAATGCAATAGGATAATTTGGGATTTTCCAAGGATTAAAAAGACCAGCCGTGTATTTCAGACCTTCAAAGTCCATGTTTTTTATTAGAACTTCCAAGTGTTTACAGACAGTGTATGAACCAAGTCCACTGTATTATGCATCCAAGGTCGGCTATCTGTTATATTTATGTCTGTGTGCCAACACAGACATATTTTTTCTTTCTTTCTTTCTTTCTTTTCAGGTAAATTTGTCAGACATTTCATTTAAAAAACGTTACACGTAGAAACCCCAAACTTGGCATGATTATTCTTCCATACATGAAGTATTGAGTTTTTGTAAAAAAGTTCAACGGTTTTGAAAATTATGCAAATTAGGGTCATTTGAAGATTTAAATCTTGCATATCTCCAAAGTTATTATAGGTACAGAAAACCAGTCCAAATTCAATGAATATGTTTGTACCACTGCACATTTTTGTAATTTACATGCAACCTGTAAAGGTAAAAAATCAAGGTCATTTGGACATTTCATTTTCATCTAGCCATAACCAAATTGTAGGTATTGCAACACTGCATATTTTTGTAATGTAAAAATAAACTATAAAGGTCAAAGGTCATGGTCATGTGGACCTTTGAAATTTTCATGTAGCCATAACTCAGTCAATGTATATCCGGTTTTGATCCTGTTGGGCTCAAATTGTAGCTAAACAAACAAGTATAGACCCATATCTTTTACATGGATTGCGAAGCAGGCCAAGCCTATATTTATCACTCTCAAGGTCAAGGTTATGTGGACCTTTGAAAGTTTCTTCCAGCCAAGACTTGGTCAATTTTCATCCAATTTGAATAATGTTGGGCTCAACTTGTAAAAATTACAAAACTGCATGTTTTTGTGATAACTGGTAACCTGTAAAGGTCAAAGGTCAATGTCATTTGGACCTTTGACAGTTTCATCTAACCGTACTAAACTTGGTCAACTTTTATATGATTTTGGTTCATGTTGGGCTTAAATTGTAGGTATTGTAACACTGTATATTTTTGTAATTTACATATGATCTTTAAATGTCAAAGGTCAAGGTTATTTGTACCTTGAAATTTTCATCCAGCCATCAGCTTAATGGAATTTGAAGTGCCTCAGGACAAAAGTTCTACGAATTAAAATTTTCAACTTTTGAAGGCGCACAGATAGATTTGCTTTGAAGCAAATCTTCCTTTCTAGTTGGCTCTTGCATCTTGTTCCTGTCATAGTGGTATCACTCGACAATTGAGATACTAAATGAATACCCTGAGATATAAACTGTATATTAGGTACTACACATGTTTGTGTTTTACTTATTCTTTCGCATATACAAAAACATGTAACTTCTGTTGAAGTTATGTGTTTTTGTTTCAGTTTTGGTGGGTACCTGTGGTTTTTCAGTCCTTTGAGCAGGATCACAAAGAAACTTCCTCCTCTGTGTCACTGTGATATAAATATTGCCAGTGGTTTGGTGCATTCCTATACTGGGTCCGGTTGCATCCTAGTCAGTTATAACAATCTTCAGCTGTCCATGTAAGCAGTGTTCTACTGTTTAGTGATAAGGTAATAAGCAGTGGTCCCAGGAGGGTGTGGAGGGTGTGGAGGGTGTGGAGGGTGTCTGATCTCCATACTCAATGTGAGGATGGAGTGACCGGGGAAGTTGTATGCACAGGCGTCAAGACAGCTCTTCTGTTAATTCCTTGCATGTAAGAATTCCTTAATGGCTTGAAAATGTTCTGCCTGTGCCCAGTTTACACCCCTGTCACAAGACCTCTGTCTGATGTGTGAGACCACCCTCTCATGAGAGACCTGTCTTAGAAATATCGAAGTCTTTTGCTTTCCATGCTAATTGACCTGTAATGAGGGACCATATGTCCCTTTTTTATTGAAGTGATAGGTAATTATTTCTGTCTGGTGACAATAATCGAGGGACTATTGTATACCAATGGCCAATAGAGTTGAATTGGACATAACCTAAAATTGACCTGATAACTACTTATTTCTTCTATCTGACACATATGGCAATGCGAATACACACTTTTGTGATTTATTGTATGGGCTGGAGGTGGGGAATGTATTCAAGAAATCTACATCAGGAATTATTGTCGGGGGGGGGGGGGGAGTCATTTGGTCATTTACCCCCACCCCAACAGTAGAGGTTGCATGGCCAGCTGATTTGATCACATGGTGGCAAACATTTTATGGACTGTCAATGCTTCACATTTTGACCCAGCTTATCACACTCCCTGATGAGGGCCATACCTTATAGTCAAAACGTTTTGCTGGTTTGTTCTCAATTGTTTATCCTGGGTGAATGTTTAAAAGTTTGGCAACAGCCACATAGTCAGTATTTCTTCGCTTTTGAGCTCATTTATATCTGTGGACTGGAAAAAATGTCAAAATACTAGAAAAGATGATTTGCTGCATATCAAATCAGTGTGTGTATCTTCAAAGCAGTTTGGTATGGCAATGTACAACTATTCCATAACACAGGAGTAGAAGTTGGAATGGTATCTCTATCTATTATAGCTTTGAAATTATTCACGATTTGAAATTTATAATGGTGCTACTTAGCATAATTTAAATTCCTACAACTTTTGTTTTTAATTCATTACATGCGCAATGCTCAACAACCCCCTAATAGAAGTTAAAATGAAATCTCTATCTATAAAAGCTTTTAAGATATTTAAGTTTTAAAATTTAAAATGTTGCTAATTAGCATAGTTTAAATTGCTACAATTTTTGTTTTACATTAATTAGATGCGCAATGGTCAATAACCCCCTAAGGAATTGGAATGACATCGCTATCTATCATACTTTTGAAGATATTCAAGATTTTAAATTTAAAATGCCTCCAATTTGCATAATTTTAAACATCTTCATTCCTGTGCATAAAAAGGTCAAACTCCTTGTATGGAAGTACAACCATGTCAAGTTTGGAGTTTCTATGTAAAACAGTGTCAGAGAAAAGTGATGGACAAATTCACTGGTAAACAAGGAAGAAAGAATGAAAGAAAAAAGAACTAAAAAGGAAAGAGAGAAGGAAAGAAAAGTGTGTGTTGACCCACACACTTTAAATATCAGATATGTCTTGGGTGTTTTCCTGCATCCCACTGCGGAACCTGTTAAGTAGTTTTTATGAAAAAACAAAACAAAAAAAAAACAAAACAAAAAAAAAAACACAAAAACAAAACAAAACAAAACACCACCACCCCAAAAAAACAAAACAAACAAACAAAAAAACAAACAAACAAACAAAAACCCCCCCCCAACCCCCCCAAGATCATTAAAATTTTTTTATTGCGGGGTATGGGTGAAAGAAACCTCATGAAGGGTGTAGAGATTAGGACTTTACGTATCATATATAATAAGCTGTACACAAACCTGAGTAGGGGAGCCAATTGGAGCCCAAATGGTCTTGGAATGGAAAATATGGGAATGTTGGTCCTGTGCAGTCGTATTTGACAGAGGTAAAATACATGCACTTTGCTACGTTTTTAATGGCATTTCGTGCACCACAGACTTTGCGTAGTGAAGAAAGGGTTTTCATGTGCTCTCGTTTTCTGACAAGGGCTTTCCAACAGTTTTTGAATGGAAAGAACATGATGAGTTTTACCCAATTCAGGGCAATTTTGCTGAAAAGCATATTTTAAACACCAGGAGACAAAAGTAATTATGTAAGAATTTTTGGCGATCAAAAGTCTATAGCAGGGGCAAATTTAGAGGGTAGTCAGACGGGTCCTGGACCCCCCTTTTTGGGTCCCCCCCAAAAAAAAGAGGAAAGGAAGCAAGTGAAGATAAAAGACGTGGGTCTCATTAACAAGACCAGAAAGAAGTACATAGGCTTACATGTTCAGTTTAAGTTGCAAACTGAGATCAGGAAATCGTACAACCCAGCAGCTAGCATACAGCATGTTTCAATATAACCACTTTGAAAGTGCTGCAGAGGTAGCCCAGAGAGGCAGTTGCATGTGAAACTACTTCCAGATGTGGAGATGGGTGCAGCACTTGACTTCCCAACCAGTGTTCTGAGCTTAGTCAAATTTTAAATGCAAGGGTCAGTGAGTGTCATTGGGCCCAGATACTCCCTGCGGCCACCGGGCTTGCTCTTGGGAATGATGCATGTGCATGGAGTCATGACCTAACTTTGACACGTAATGATCTAATCTGCACAGTGACATGTTTGCTTGCTTTAATGTTGGGCTTAATATGATTGGTATTTGCAATAAATATGGATCGTTTTCTTACAAAGAAGCCAAAACTTGAACAGATAAGGTCCCAAGAAACTATGGATGGACAAAAGGTAAGAACTATTATCATTACGTATACCAAATGCCATGAAGCGAAATGTGTATGCATATCCACGCCTCTCAGCAGCACGGAGGCCAAATGTAGCGAATTTTGTGTCTCAGAGATATCAAATTATCCTATTGAAATACAGTCTCAAATGCCAGGAAAATGCATCTCAGAGCTTCTGTTTTTTTTCAATTTCCCCCTACCCCCCACACTTTGGCCTTTGTCACTTTCACACTTGCCTTTTGGACTTTGTTCAAGTCACTGATACCCCTTTCCTGAAATCCTGCATCCGCCCCTGTACAGTTTGAGCTGTGTCGAGGATTCCGGAACAAACTTGGGTGTATCACACGGAAGACAGATTTGGCGTGTACTGTAGTTATCCATGTGTCGGGCCATGTAAGAAAGTAAAAATTCACTCATGAAAGTATACAACTTTGGCATAAATGTTCGGGCATTTGTTCATGGGTTCTAATGGACCCTACCACAATGCAGAAGATGACTATGCCTGCATAGACTACAGGCCAAAGACGACTTAACAGATGCATGCATCTGACTATCAGCACTGTTTATTGAACATCACAGGGCTAGCGAGGCTTGACAATCCAATCTGAATCAGTGGCGGTGATTTTGATGTAACTCGAGAACTGTCCCAAGTTGTCCCTCCATCCCTTTCCAGCGCCATGATTTGATGAACTTTCAATCTACTGGAATGGATGTTTTAAAGTTTTGCCTTACGAGTACCCCATAGTCCAGACCCACCAACTAATCATGGATGATATGCTGACGATGAATGCTTCTAAAACTCAAAATCCAGGGCTCAAAATATGAACTCTGTTTTTGTACCAGTCATACGTTCAACATTAAAAGAATCTTTTAGAATATCACTTTATTCATTTCCTCAATTATTTATGGTGTCTTGAAATTTATGAGTGGTTTCACTCAAATAGGATTAAAACAAACAGCTCTGGTCTTTAAAGTGAGTGTTTTCCCTCCTTTTGACACGATTCGGAATCAATTGAGTTTTTCCACTCACCAGCAACCCTGAGCTTTCTCTGTCTGCAGCCACACCAGGCCCATTTGAGGATTTCCTCTCATAAGGGCCCCATTTCGAATTTTTGTGCCAGCTAGCCGAGTGTTTCCTCTCACCAAAGCCTTCATGCAGTGGATCTAAGTGAGTGGTTTCCCTCATCTGGGCCTCATTTGGGATATTTTGTACCGAATGAGTGTTCCCACTCATCGATGGCATTGTGCCCCAGGTCCAAGTGAGTGGTCCCACTCAGCTGGATCTTTTTTTCCAAGGTTTTTGTACAGATTGAGTGTTTACAGTCAAACAATATGTAGATTTTCAGACTTAATAGGTAACAGATCCCTGAATTGGCAACAACAGGTCCTGAATTTCTGAAAATCAAGCCAAAAAACAGAAAAATGGATTTTCTGTTTTTAAAATAAGACGTGTCATACACATGCTTAACCATAAGAGCTTGCTGGCAGTATATCTCACAACCAAGGGTAGATACATAATATGTTATAGGCACAGCCTAAGGTGCGCATGTCAGCATTACAAAGTATAAATGATGACGTTAATGGATTAAGTTGTAGCACCTGATTGCTAGGTCCCTCTAGGGGAGGCAGCTGTACCTTGAGAAACTGAACAAACCCATCTGTCGTATACCCTTTCTTTTTGTAAGACATTGTTCCACAAATGCAAGCACTGTGCCCGAGATCTCTATATCTTCATTGAAATGGTGTCGTAACCTGTGGCAGAAACGTATTGGGTACTAAGAGTGATTGTTAGAATCTTGTAGGACAACACTAAATCTGAGCATTTTTGGCCACTTGGCACTTGGGGGCCACTAACTGACATATACTGTGTAGTGCTGTGGCTCTTAATTTAAAGTTGGTCAGGCCCAATTCAGAAAATTGGAAATTCCCAGCAAATTTCTGTATATTAACTGTGATACTTCTGACCTAAATGTTGGTTCAGCCAATTTGACTAATCACACCCCTAGGCTGTGGCCATGCTGCGAGTTGTGATCTGGAAGGCTTGCAGAAGTGACCTAATTATTGGTGACTGCAGATATTTATTAAGGTAACATGCAACATTTGCAATAAATGTCACATACTTTGCAATATTTATTTTGGTTAGCAAGTAGAGACTACAGGAGACTTTTAGACCACCTGGAAAATGTGTTGAATAGCATTTGACACCACTGGAAAATGTCCAAAAGACTGGTTACCTTGACCCTTTTCCTCTGTGACCTGGACTATAACTATTCCTCAATTACACGACCCCTACTCATATGCACAGACATGTCAACCTCAAATGGACCATCTTGTGATAACTACAAGCTTACCCTTTGTGCATTTATTTTGTCTGCTTTGTGTTTACAGGTTTACATCCTCTTCTTACCCAAAAGAACTCTCTGTGTATTTGATGTAAGTTTAATAGAGCCTGATATGACACCACTAGTGCACTGATGGTATCTTATGCTCACCACCAACACAGAGACATTCATATAGTGCCCAAAAGTTTTTAGTTTTTTTTCCTTTTTTTTTCATTGCATCTATAACAATGCATTATCTGAAGGTTATATGTCTTGATCTAATTTCTTACCAAGATCATGTTTACATTTTCGATATAAAATTACAGAGTATATCTGATGAACTATATAGTGGTTTTGTAGCATCTGTATTATTTAACTGTATTTTAGTTGTGTCTGCAAGAGCATATTTCAGTGGTGGATTTAATCAAAGCTCCTTACGAAATGTTTCATATTAAGATTCAATACTGGCATATCAGTTTACCATTTTGCTTCCTAACATCTTGTTTTTTTTTAATGCTGGTAAAAATAATATCATTAATGTATCATCCTCTGAGGTAGCTTTAATCAGTATACAGTGATTTCTTAGCATTCATGACAGAATTTGCTTCTTATAACATACATCCATAACATAAAACATACCATTTCAACTCTTTATTCAACCAAGTTTTCAATTAGCCAACTATACAATCTTCAAAGTATGGTCTAGTTACTTTATAAACTAGCACTTTTCTAGGATGTACAGTAAGTCTTAAGTACCTTGATTTTTCCATGTTTTCCTTTTTGCAAATAAAATTTTGTACTATCTATGACTGTAGTATTGTTTAATATGTCTCTTAAAGGCACTCTCTCTTAAATATATTTCATACATATGTTTTTGCATGACCTAACAAGTATAGTCTCAACACATAATGATAAAAATTGTAATATTTATATGACACAATCTGAATAATTGATTCATGTCAACACACACCATCATAGGATGAACAACATATGTAATAGTCTCTGCTGGTCTAATTTATTGTTATAATAATATAATTAAATGATAGCACAGCAAAAATCTCTTTTATTGTTGTTTTTGTTTTGTTTTTGCTTTGTGTATGGAGACTGGCCCAGCCTTCCTTGTCACTTTTGATCTGACACAGCTGCCACCATCACAATTCATTTCTGTCTTTCTCATGCTCTTTATTTTCAGAGAGATTGGTTACTGTACAGGACGTTTCTTTTGTTAAAACCTTGGTACAATGCATACCTCCTGCAGACAAGTACAATGTCAGAAGGACATGATTGTACTGATATTGCATTGTTTCATCTGCAAGAATAGTAAACCACACAGTCTCATGGATTTAATTCTAGTCTTGAGTGAGACAGGTGTGTTCATCTTGGCCAGGTTCGCCATGATCACAAGCAGAAAATGGAACTTCCTTCTTTCTACTTGTTCTAATTGGTCAAGGATGAAGTGCATTGTTTTCTGGTAATGATACTGAGTAATATTGTAAGAGTATTTGTCAGCTGTTTTACATTGAGTACCGACTATTTCATCAGGCTGACAAGCTGTGAGAGGAAGATCTAAGATGAATTGACTCCATGTTGCAGGCCATATGCTAATACCATTGGTAGTAGGTCTTTGTCCTGTAACTGAGAAATAGAACCAACAATGAAAATCTACTGCTAGAAACTCCTTTTTCTCAGTGTCCATCCAAGTGATTGTCAAATATATGCCATCTCCCAAAGGTATTCCACATTCTTCTTGCAATTCTTGGCTGCATGTTTCAGTGACGTGTTTTTCAAGCCGCATTAATTGCTCCACAAATTTTTGAACTCATGGAGAGTAGCATTCCAGAGCCTTTTGTTATCTTGTAAAGTTCCACTGTTCCATCTGGTTGCCTTGCCATATGCCAGTGATGCAATGAAACTCTTTGTTTTCCATCAGCCTTGTTGAGGAAGTATTGTGATCAACATTCAAACACAAACTGTTCTGTTGAAGCTTCAAGTCTTATTTTTAAGTTTCTTTGCATAAACATTTTGTACCACATGGTGAGTGACTCATTTACTCATCTACATAATATTCACATATATAACATATCTTTACATTTTAGAATAAACATGAGTCTTGGTGTGATGTCAGTCACATGACATTAATATATATTTAGTCATACAATAAATGAACCATAACTATGCTCATAGGACTGATGTAATTTTAGTTACATGATACGTCAGGTCATATAAAAAATGGATCAAAGGTTTTTGAAATCCGATTATTCATATTTTTGAAATTCAAATCTGAACATAATTCTTTACCACCAGGTATTTCAACATATTCATTCACCAATTCATCATTTTCTTCCAAATTTCGAGGATCCAATAACCTGTTGGTAATATCTTGCATGCTTTTACCTTGACAGCATTGGGGTAAATAAAGAATACAATGCTGGCCACAGGTGGATGTGTTAAAATGTTGACCTTGCCTTTGAGTCCATATGAAGCCATCTGATGAGGCTATCATGAATTCTTCTATGCTGTCAATCCAATGAGATCATCCAAAGGAATCACAATATTCTGAAGGTCCATTTTCATTGTTATTGGGCACAAACACTGTATCCAATGTTCCCCATAAGCTGTTGGTCGTGCAGGATTAATCACATATATCTTTCCTTGCATCATATTGTTTGAAAGCATGTCAATAGCAAAAACACCAACAAGGCCAGCTCATGTCAAATGATCTGGATATCCTAGGATGTCTCTGATATGTGCATCCATTGCAAAAATCTGCAATTATAATTTTTACCATGTCAATTTCCATAACACTATCAAGTTCAAAATAAACGATCATGACTACAGCATAAGTGAGAGCTTTTCCACAGGTTACATTCAAATCAATATTGCCAGTCCTAGCAAGTTGATAATGATCAGAATCACAGAAAAAGTCTGGAGTCAAGTCAAAGCAAAGATGGTAAACTCATCAGCAAATGACTCTGGAGTGATGTTGGTTCCCATTGTCTTCCATAAATTTTTCAATCCCTCAGTAGAGACTTAAGAACTCTCACACATATCTTCCTGTTGCAAATTCTGGTTTGAATGGCCCAACTATGTGACAATCAACTTTAAGAGTGAGATTTGTCAAGTCATAATGTTTGAACGTGATGGACTCTTGGTAAATGATCCAACATAAGCATCATTGTCCGCAAAGCCAACAAAAAAACTATGTGGAATTTCACCGGTGGATAGGCTCTGAATGTGTTTTGATGTTCTATCACTTGGTAGGTTGTGATTACGTAAAATGCTATGTCTGATTGGAAACTTAGCAGTGTTGAAAACAGCTTTGTTTGTATGTGTTTTGAAGGCACTTCCATCAGAAGACATCAGATGAAATGTTGGTGATGACCCGTGGAGCTTCATTCTTAAGTCTCCCCCATTCAGCATCAGTTCATCTTGGTTGGAGATAGAAGCACTAAGTGGTCCCATCATCTCAACCAGCTAGGATTGGTGAGATTTCTGGGACATAAAGTTGAAGCCTCTGTTTTTAGCTTTGGCTCTAGATGTGTCACTTTTGGCTTTATCCATGAATCCTGCTGTAGCTACTGACCACAGTAGACTCTGCAATTGACTTTTTTTTGCATCACTCTCAAAAGTCAGCAAGGTCTCCAGATAAGCTTTGCATGGGTAACCCTTGGACTGGTCTGTTACAGTGACAACATTCAGCTCTGCTTCAACATTTCTTAACAAACTGTACATCTAGTTGTTAATGGGATCAACATTGGTGTTTGCAGTCAAGGTTGAATCATCATCTTTTGTAATTTTTACTTGTAAGAAAAGACATGTGTGGCTCAAATTTCTGAGGTCATCTCCTGATCCATTGATATTAAATTCTATTGGTGCATCATCAGCCAAGGATGTAATTGGATGGTGAAGGTCCCACACACCCTTCACAACTCCAGTCTGTGTGAGTGGCAGCGTAAAAAGGTCCAATTCTGACTTTGTGCTTGTTGCACTACTGGCATGTACCAGAGAAGTTATGATGGTGTGTCCTTATTCCAAGATGTCTACCTTCTTTCTTTTCTTGGCACTGCTCCCTTTTTATATCCAGAATGCTTACATTTCAGCTGTCTTTATTAGCTACTGTGGTGTTACTTGTGTGTCGATGGGAAATTTTGCTTGTTTTGTCAAGGAGATTGGTACCCACCAGTCAACCTCTTCTAATGGCAGAACTTTTGATATTTTCACCTCTTAAGGCATCTTTGGCCAAGTCCATTCCAAAATTCAAAGCTTCATATTCTATTGCTTTAGCAGCTAACTTAGGCAAGGGTGTTGCAGATCTTAGCGAGCCACCCAGAATGCTACCAATTACATAGCCCTTTTGAATTCCAAATCCACCATGACCAGCTTGATTGGCATAGTAAGTATGATATACAGAACCTGCAGGCAAAATATACTCTGGACCTCTACATTTTATAACAGTAGCGTACACCCCCTTGGTAAAAAATGAAGTGTGATAATTGACTGGCCTCTATTCAATAGGATTGGATCACCAGACTGAGAAGCTAAGTTAATGGTTACAACATCAAGTCTGTTAGTTCCTAGAGGCATATACAACTGTGAGTCATAATATGATGTACTTTGACTGCCATGAGTGCCAGTGATATTCACTCTCCATAACAATGGTAAAGATGTATCTCCAACCGCAGTATGTTCAACCCAATCTGAGTATACAAAAATGGAGTGCAATTCTACCTCAAGATCAACATCATGAGAAGCATCAATATGCATAGGCAATGAAGTAACACCTCCAAAATCAAATCTACGTTGTTCAAACCCAAGTATTTCACAAAGGCATTTCCATGGCATTTCTAGCTGTATGTTTGGTAGGACAAACTTGATTGCCATCTTGTATGTGTCACTTTCAAATTGCAATCTTGCACCACTTTCGACTAAAGCAGTGTTTAATAACTCTTCATTGACTTGGTATTGTGTTGAAAATACAACTTTTTAAACCTAGTTTTGCCTGCTTGGCTGATCACTTTTTCATGCCCTTTGTTACCGACATTGCATCTTTTTTCTTTACAGGCACAGCTCAAGTAAAGCGAGTAAGACAATGTATGACTGTCATTAAATAGCAGTTATTACTGTTGTGCCTAGCTGAAGAAGGTATGTCACACAGATCTGCTTGCCATTGTTCATAAGTTGTCTGCCCTACAATTTTCTTGCATGGGAAGTTACATTGTGGCTGCTTATGCAATGTGTAAACCCTTTGTGCTTTTAACCAATCTTTTGCTATATGTTTATGTACATTTGCTGCTTTAACCAATGATAGAACACCACCAAAACTACTAGGATTTGGTAGATCATAGCACACCTCTGCCTGAGTATCCTGCATATTTAGTAAAGTATTCAGTTTTCTCCAACTGGAGGATTCTGCTTTGCTTTCTCAGCACGGTTTATTGATGTCTATCGTTTGAAGTCCAAGTGGGTATCTTTGAGGATGTGAGTTTGTTTTTTTTTAACCTCTTAATTTTGTTTCCTTGAATACTGCCTTAGATGTGCTTGGTGGTTCATGCAGGTATGTTGATTCACTTCTGGGTACACTATCTTTTGAAAGACATTGCCTGGCACTCCTCTGTAAACTTCTGGGAAGATTACTTGTCAACTCATTGTACATACTTTTAGTTTTGTTGGAGGTGCTATTTCCTTGCTTTGATGATTCTGTCTTAGTGTGTTGCACTCCAGTATTAGCTTGTATGTACTGATCTTTCAACATGATATATATTTTAAGATATTCATGTGTAGGAGTTTCATAATCAATAATATTGTTTTATCTTGCAGCAGTGGATAATTGTTCCCCAATTTTCAACAACTTAGACATATATGGATTCTGTAGTGTCCACAGGTCCTACGAACACTGGGTCATTCCTTGACATTGGTGGAACATCTACATCTATCAAGTTCTCCTTCTTGACATAACTCATTTTCCTTCACCAATGATAACATCACAAGTATTAAACTTCCTAGAAAACCACATCTCTGGTTAAGGCTCTTCTACTTTTCTTTCCAGGAAAACTTTTTCTGGATAATGTATGAAGCTGATGCTTGTATTTTTAAGAATCCTTTTCTGGGTGCCCTTGAGCCCCACAGTATCTTTTAATATGTTGACAACAATTCACAAATGGCAGCAATAAGATCTGGTGGAGAATTTTGTATCATACTTCTTCTCTTCTTGTTGGGAGCTTTCTCTAGAGATGTTAACATCACCACCTCGGGCCACATCCTATGTGAACACTTCATCTTTTCTGAATAACAAACACAGTTGTCTCTGAAAAAATATGTCAGTAGGATATCTTGCACGTTCCACAAATATTCATATGGGTTTTATTTTGCCATTTCAAATGCATCAAGGACAGCCTTACTTTGTTTAGGCTGTAGTTTCCTTGCTAACATACTATTCTGCTGTGTGTCTCTCAGATTTTCAGATTATAAGGTAATGTGTATTTAAACATACTGTGCAAAAGAATGCTTTGTTGGCAGACAAGGTCTGGACAGTTAATATGACACTTGTGTTCTGGTGATGACTGCTCCTTAGAAACGTGCTCACCACTCGTTGATCCGTTTCATTCATCAGATCATCAATCACCATTAAGGTGGGAAAATTTGTATCTCAATAATCACCTAGACTGTCTAATCCCATGACAAATTTCACTTGTGATTGCATCTCTTCATAATCTTTTGCCCGGATTCCATAATGCCATAGTGCTTTAGTTGCTGGAGGCACGATGATATTTTGCTGATTTTGTATTAGTTGCTTGACCCATATTGTTTTACCACATCCTGTTGGTCCTGCAACTGTGCAGGGGAATGGATATTTTAGCAGGGATCTATTACATTTTATGTTGCCTTATTGTTAGCCATTTCAAAGTGACTTAATTTTTGCTTTGCAATAAATTTGTGTGCATAAGCTAATGTTTTCACCCCATTTGGTAAAATGTAAAGTTTGTCATTATATGCTGAAAGATAAATTTTGTTTCCAGCCTCTGTTACAAGTTTATGCATATGTGATCCGATTGTACAATTGGCCTTCCGAATGTGACCACCAGACACCAAAGTATGCAGGTAATCCTCATATTTCAGTCTCCTGATTGTTGATTTGCTCACACCTTTTGCACATTTCTGTTTGCTTCCATTTCCAAGTTTGAAAGAATACATCTTAGAATGCAACCAATTATATTTTGACCAGTATATTCATCTTTGAATTTTCCAACTACTTGTTTGTTGAAAGCAAAGTACAAATGGTGATCCTCAGGTTAAATTGAGGTGTCTAATTCATTAATAATTATATGTCAGCAATCAAATACATTGTTTCAATGCAATGTGCATGTGAATCAGTATCTGGAAACAAGAGTTTCAGTGAATGATGGTTATATAATTGAATCAATGTGTTATACTGAAATTGATGCATTATAACTTTTGATACGTCAAGAATGGCTTGACCCACCTAAATTGGCTTGTTCAATGTGATTTGTTTTGTACCTAGCTTATCCCTACAAGATTATCATGAAAAATGTGATGGGTTTGTAGTTTGCAAAGCCAAATGTCTTTTCAGCTTGTTCCGATCTGTAATTAGTGTTAAGTTAATTCTCTTCTGAATGTTTTCCATAGTCTTCCCCCCCCAAAAAAACGCTGTTATTTATAATTTTGAAAAGGTCTTTTTCAAAAGAAGTTTTTGAAGATCTATGAAGTGTTGTGTTTTTGTCTGTATATTCCTTTAGCCAAGGACTTTCTTCAAATACTAGTACATTGTGAATCTTTCTCAATTCCATACCAAGGTTTAGGTACTGTCTTAATGCCTTATCATGAACAACATATAGTCTGCAGGGGCCCAGATGTGGAATCAGCTTTTTACCAAATTTTCTGTCTAAATTTTCTAGAAGAATTTGCCGAGTATGGTGAAATTATATTATCTGTAATCTGCATATTTTCTAGAGTAAGGAGATAATCATCATGCAACTCATGCATGTTCTGCATGATAATCCAAATCTACTTCAGGAAAGAAGTTTGTACCCTCAGATGGTTTGCTTTCAGATCAGGTGAACTCACCTGTAGGCATGTGAACCCTCATGGTCACACCATGTAAATTACCCAATCCAGATATAATAATACCTTCTTCCCCTCTATGCTATTAGTATGGCAATAACTTATACTAAAACCCCCTCCTTATATACCCCTTTCTATCATTTGATGCATGTCCACATCAGTCAGCAATTCAACTGACACACCTGTCATTTTTAATGCTGCATCCCAAGCAAGACCAAGAGCTGTTAGGTAATGAGCTGAATCTAAACTGCATTCTTTTAGAGGAAGGGATCAAAAATTTTCAAAGAAATCTGCCAAAAGCAGATGTAGAGAGAGAGATAATGATGCTGTGGAAGTATTTTTTTCAAGAATAGCAATTGGAAGTGACTTGGCTGTAGTTGTTGTTGGCTTGCATGTATTCTCATGTTCAAATTCATTCTTTTTTGCATAGAATGGGTTCCTACAATATGCACAATAGTACATGTTATCATTGTGTGGTGTCTTATTAGAGTGCAAACATGACATATTCTTAATCCAAACATAATGCCCATTAGAAAACAACAGAAGATCAACATGTTCAGCCCTTTTTAAAATGAAAAATAAATAGGAAATATGTTGGAAACATCTAGTCCACCTACATTAACTGAAATAGATGGATTCAGTTGTTCCAACTTGGCAATATCTGTAGTTTTAATTGGGAAGACAAGTCCATTAGTTCAAGTTGATGTACATAATGAGCAAAGTTACTAGGATGCTCAACATGATCTGCAGCTGGATATAGAGCAAACAGTACTGCTCACAGGAAGCCTTTGTTATCCTTATTTTTTCTCATTTATAATTGATTTGTTTTTTTTCTAAACCAGCTTGGTATTAGGTTATAAATGTGATCCACAGCTTGGTTGAAAAAAACCTGCCTTTATAATCAAGTCAATCATTTCCTCCACTTGCCAATCAGATCCATCTCTTATAAATTTGTCTGCATTATCTTACAAATGAGCTATTGCCTCTTGTACCAGATCTTTGATATGGCTAGAGTGCAGAAACTTGTATGGCTATGAAAAGCTGGCAAGTGCCTCCATCTGCCTTCCATCAACTACATTTATCTTGATCAATCTTGCTATCAAAATTAAATGAAACTTCATACTTTACATTTTTCCAATTGCTGCAGTATCCACTCAACAATTTCTGCCTCTGTTCTATTTAGAACTTTCTTTTTTCATGTTTTTTAGTTATGTAGGTTGGATATATATTTGTATATCTTCAACAGTTTTACCCAAATCTGGTTTTTGCTTAGTTCTTTTCTTGCATGTTTTGCAAAGCGTTTCCTTGAGGCTTTTATACTATTGAGGTAGCAGTTGTCCTCTACACCTCTCACACTCTTTTCCCTGTGCAGCACATTTGTGGCAAAATCTTTAACCATAGCTATGGAGACAGTTACAAAAAATACATGTTTTTAGTTGCCTGAAGTGGTGCTTCCTACATGTTTCACACAAAAAAAATTCCAGCTGCTTGGAGGTATTTGACCACAATTTATTTTATAACATGATTGCCTTTGGTTGTATTCTTTTCCTTTTGACAGCTTTTGGCGAATTGTGAGTCCATACACTAAAAACATTTTTAACTAGTGTAAGTTTTCACACCTTCATATATGACTTTGCCTTTGCATAATGTCCATACATAGGATACGACAGTGAATCATATGATATGCATATGATATGCATACTGATGAGTATGTGGTAAATTTTGTAACCAGGTGAAATGTTTGTTAATTATTTGCAGAAAAAGTGACGTAGTCCACTTAGCCACAAGGTTGTGCACAACATCATTCAAAAATATCTGAAGAACTGATACTTGTTCATTTGTGTTTTGTTTATCTGCAAAAACATCATGAACAATCAATTTCCATTGTTGCAAAGAGTCTATTGCATCAACCATTAAAATTCCATTTTTTAACTCATGACCATTTTTTTTATCAGTTTATGGTATTGGTTTTTAAGAAACCCTGAAAATAAAAAATTAGTTAATAAAATCATGGCTATGTGATAATTTACTGATTTTTTGTTGTTGCTCAGTTGATTTTATCTTAATACTTTGCATGTGTCTTCTTTGACAAAAATTGATCCTTTGTAGCATTGATTTGGAAAGTTTGATTAAAATAGCATAATATTAGTGTATACAAGCATTGCTTTGTGATATTTTATGGATATTTGTGTTGATGCTCTGTTGACGCATATACTATTTATAATACTTAAACACTGCATGTCCTTTTATATTAAAAATGTAAGTCATATATTCATCCTATGTATGTCTTTTTTTATGACAATGTAACTCATACCTTCATACCAAATATACTTCAGTTGTTTCCTCAGAAGTTCATTTTCTGTCTTCAAATAAGCAATGTTGTTCTGTCAGTATAAATGCCACTTTTTCTTCTCAGATATTACACACACACACACACACACACACACACACACACACACACATATATATATATATATATATATATATATATATATACAGTGCCACATTGGTGTATATCTGACACTACTGTATTGATATATTATAGAATTTAATAAACTCAACCAAAAGAATAAGTCTCTGCTTTTATAATTTGATATATGTTTCATATTTGGTAAGTTTTCTGACAAGTATTTACATGTATGTGTAGAATAATCCCTAGGGTGCAACATGTGTCGAGACCAGCAAATTGAAAGTGCATGCTTGACTGCATATGTGCTAAATGTGAGACAAAGTCAGAAACCACACTTTGCAAAAAAGGCTATTTTGAATGGGATAGTTTCAGTGAGGTACCCTGTCCTTGTTTGGGCACACTGGGTCATTGTTTTAGCTAACTTTACCTGTGTAATATGGACAGAAACAGGGCTAGGCATGGGTATAAAAGCATGGGGACCCAGGGTCGGTAATGGATTTGTCCATCTCTGGACAAGACATCTTGCCACGGTTATCTGAAGTGGACAGGGCAAAAGCCATAGGAAGACAGACCTTGTCCTGAATGGTACCATGACTGCCAGACGTTATGTCAAAGAGATACTGCAACTGCATGTTGTGCCATATGCTGGTGCCATTGGCGAAAATTTTATCCTCATGCAGGACAATGCAAGGCCTCATGTTGGGGCTGAAGTTAGTGAATTCCTGGCCAGGGAAGGTCTGGAGGCAATGGATTGGCCAGCTTGCTCCACTGACGTTAATCCTATTGAACACCTGTGGAGCCATCTCAAGCAACAAGTATTCCAGAGGATGGGTCCCGCGTCAAACTTTGAAGACCAAAGACACTATCTTTTGGAGGAGTGGGACAATATACCCCAGAGGCTGATCAGAAAATTGATCCACAGCATGAGAAAGCGCTGCCAGAAGTGTGGCAACAATCATGGTGGATACACATCCTGTTGACCGAAAGTCAACCATATACAGTCATCAAGTCATCAGACATTCTACAGACCAGTTTAAGTCTTTCCTTCCTGTAAAATGTGACATTTTAAAACTTAAGCGCAGTCTGTGATACCCACTACAGTGCCCCATTCAGTTCACATTGAATGCTATTGCCATATGGACAATCTTACACACCTGCGATACAGACTTTGTTTGTTTTCAAGTGTTGTGCAGTGAAGCGTAGGTTCATTTGTGCTGCACTTGTGTCTAAAAACCAAATGTTAGGTGTATACCAGATATAAAAAATATGAAATATTACCAAAATGTGTGTTTATTTGTTTTTTATGTGGTCTTTTCCAAGAGGAGACTTACTTTCTTGGTTGAGTTTAGATGTAACTGCATTCATGCTGTTTTTCATAGCTCAAAGTTCGAACATATTGGCTGATGTTAAGCCTACCTTTACATTCTACCCAGTACCATTGTGTCTTGACCTTGTTATTTTTTTTTAAATTCAGAAAAATTTTGGTATGGTATATGCATATTTACACTGCACCTAAAACAATATCACTTGTTTTATGTTAACAAATCTAGTTTACAGATATAGTCATCATAAAGGCTTCTCACCAAAAGTTTATGCTAGTGGTGACCAGATTTATAAGTGTAATTTGTCATAAAGATTACTTCATTTATTGGATACTACCCTATTACCTATTTTTACCTTGTTTCCACCAATTGAACTGTTACCTTATTACCAATTTATTTTCTGGTGTGCATAAGACAATGCTATAAATTTAGATTGTGAAACCTATTTGCTATAGTTTATGCTTACTCGGAAAATATTTCACATCAGTTATTTGAAACACACACAGAGTTTCAATATCATTATGGCTCAGGGACAACTCACCTCAGCAAAATTTGATTTTATGTCAAGCTTTGTCAATAACTTGGTGCATGCTGATAAGGAAGCATCAAGGATAGGTGAGGTGACAGATGTACCAAAGAAGAGGACAGCAGCTTCTACCAACCCTATCCCTGCAAAGCCACGTGTACCAACAACAATTAACCCATCCGAACCAATCCATTAGACCGTCTGAACCCAGCAGGTCCAACCAACAGCCCAACCAACACAGCCAAACCAGCACAAGTGACACGACTGAGAAGAGCTCCACCAAAAAGAGGACTGCAGCTTTGACCCTTCCGTGCATCGCAGCAACCAACCAAAACCAGTAAAATGATCAGTATCTAACCTGAACCCAGCAAAAAGGACTAACACCCAAGCCAAACCCAGCAAAGCTCTGCTCAAGCAATTTGATTATTTACTCATTGTCTGCAACTTTATATTACTTTGCAGATATTGACAACTTTTGGCTAGACATCACCCCATATATATTCATTCTATGGGACATGGACCTGCACCACCGCCACCACCACCACCATTACCACCGCCATCACCACAATCACCAGTAATAACCTACATACGCAGTGATGATGATGATGATGATGATGATGATGATGATGATGATGATAATGATCCATTCGCCATCATTTCTTCTAACAGCAGTGAATCTGAGAAGGGGGAAGATGATGATGATGATGATGATGATGATGATGATGATGATGGTGATGATGATATTCAGTCAAAAAGTGTTCCTGACTCAATATCTTGAGCCTCCGACAGTAAAATAATTGACATTGAGAACTAAGTACCAACCAGCTGTCACCACCACAACTACCACTGCCAGTACCCAACCACCCCAATAGATTAATTTAAATATTGTAAATTTTCCAGATGTCCATTTATTGTACAATTATGACTCTAGAATTGAAGTACCTGTGGGGCTGTGGGGAATATCATCATGAATTCAAGTGATGGAAAAACGCCATACACTTAAGATATTTAGAGACCTGTAAATTTATTTTCTATTTGCTCCAAGGAGTGAGTATCATTACCAGAAAAATATTCAATACATAATATTACTAAGCTAACAAAGATGCTCAAGCGTTCACAAAAGTACTGACTGCAGGGTGAACGTATTTTATATTAGGGAAAATCATTCAAGATTGTACAGTATTTAAAATCTAAAATGGGTAATTTAGATGTGTATAGTTTTATATGAAGAATATTTATTGATATTAAACTTGTCGAAGACATGGTATACAATACTATATGATAAAATTTACTGAATAAATATAATGTGTTCGGAGGTCAAACAACACACGTGCCTAGTCGTCTAGTTGGGGTTACAATGGATCCAGAACGGATGCAGGGCCTGCTATGTGGGACTGCGTCAAGTATACGTTGGTTGTTATAGCAAAGCAACATTGTAACTCCTGTACTAATTATATACCTGATAATAGATCCTGTGAATTTAAAACACAACACACACACACATATATATATATATATATATATGTGTGTGTGTGGTTATTAGTCTCCCCGACGCGTTTCGGGGCCTATTGCCCCTTCCTCAGGGGTTTGGAGGCTACCAACCTCATTTTTTGAGGTACAAGTCGGCATAAAGTAGGCCTAAGAGGCTAATTTATATTTGGAGGCTAATTGCTGAAAATAGAATTCTATGGATTACGTGTATGGCTAGACGTATTGTTTTTAAGTTGAGTTCACGTGTATATTGTCCCATGTTTGTATGCCGTAGATAGTGACGTTGGAGCCTGGGCAATTTTTTAAGTGTATAGGGATAGATTTAGGGTTATTGTTCCTGATATCTGCACGGTGGCCGTGGAATCTTTTATTCAATGTTTGTGAAGTTTGTCCGATAAATTGCTTGTGACAGGTCGTGCATTCAATGATGTAAATGACATTCATTGATTGGCATGTTATTTCTTGGTTAATAAAATATTTCATCTTGGTAGAAGTGCTGATAAAAACCAATTTTTCCCACTGGGTCTGCTACCGGGGTTAGGTGTAAGCTTTCTAAAATCGGAACGTATTAACATATTCCTGAGTGATGTGGGTTTTCTGTAGCTAATGATCGGGTTTAACGCCTGAATGGGGAGAATGTGTGTATTGTTGCTGAGGATAGGCCAGAAATGGGACATAAGGTCTCTGTTGAGTGGGTTTGACGGGTGGTACGTGGTTACTATATTGAATGTACCTGTATCCTGGCTGGGGGGTCGTTCGCGTGGGTCCAATAGTTGCGCACGTGGTTTCTATTGAGCGGGGGCCATGGCTTACTCCAATATAATAATAATAATAATAATAATAATAATAATAATAATAATAATAATAATAATAATAATAATAATAATAACAATAATAGTTTATTAAAAACCCCCGTTACCGGGGAAGTACACATATACATCGAGATCAAATAATATACATATATGAACAAAAGGGAATACAGTAAGTCAGATTAAATGAAATGCGGACAACACAGTAAATCAATAGCACAGTTGTATCTCCTTAAAATGAGTGTGCGTACCACTTCAAGTTGCCACGCAGGCAAATTCTACACGATGGAACACCTGCTGGTCTCCCGTTCACTCGCACCCCAAGACACGAGTCAACTGGGAGGCCAACAGGTGCAGGTTTTGCAAAATGACACACAGGCAAATTACTACATGGCGGACCACCAGTCGGTCTCCCGCCCACCCGCACCCCAAAAGGCACGAGTCAACAGGAGACCAAGAGGTGCCGTTCACTGCAGTGTTTAACACAATTTTGCGCTAACATGCGTTAAAAATGAGCATGAATGACCATAATTTATGCACAACGGCAAGGATATATACATTATGGGGGGTTGCCTCCGAGTGGAGCAGGCCGTCCCGGGGACCTACCGCAGAGGGAGGCCACCGGGAAACATGCCCTATCCACCCCGAGGAGACCCCTAAAAAGCACGGGTGAGAAGTTTAGTCAAAGTGTATTCTGCCGACCATGGCTTGATGTAATTTTCATTATGTGTCAGAAATTTCAGAGAGTCAACAAACCCGTCTTCTCGGTTTTCAGTCACCGAAGAGGGCACATGACTAGAAAAAGCCATCGCAACAGGGGAAAGACCGAGATTAATCATCCGCTCAATCAGAGTGCCCGGAATAACCTCTTTAGCTACAACGTATCTCGCAATTAGCGTTATACATAACTTTCTTAAAGGACTTTCCACTTTAAATACAGTGTTATAAAATTTACAAAATCTGTGACGAATGACCTGCGACAACGGTGAAATACCAATGGCCTGAAGTAAGTTAGAATGATGGGATCGCTTTCCAATACCCATAAACTGTTTAACAAGAGTACCTTGACATGATTCTAGTCGTGCTAAATCTTTACTTTTAACCGATACAGCTTCACATGCGAATATCAAAGATGGGACACATACAGTTTTCCAGAGATAAACTTTGGCATCAGTAGATAAGCCGGAATGGGACAGACCTACATTGGCAAGACTATAAAAGCCCTGTCTGCAACTTTTAATACGTTTCTTAATGTGCTGATTGGAATCATTGCGACTGGAAGTACTAGTAAAAATAGTCCCAAGAATTTCGTGACACTCTGTAACAGTTATCTCTGAGCCATCGAGATACCAGGTAGGTGGTTTATTAAACATGGTTTTACCATAAATCATACACTTCCATAATATACGTTTGGGGTAGTTCCTGGCAATCAAGTATTGTTGTAGTGAGGCGCTGTGTTTGTCAAATTCTTGGTCCGTAGAGCATATTCTCCTGATTGTAAGTGCCTGACTGTATGGAATTGAGTTCTTTTGTTGTTTAGGGTGGCATGAGCGATAATCAAGGTATGAATGGGAGTCCGTAGGTTTCACGTATAGGGTGGCGGATAAGCGATCGTTGTCTTTTCTGACCAAAACATCTAAAAAGTTGAGTTCACTTGTTGATTGATTTACTGTGAACTTGATGGTCGGATGGAAGCTGTTGGCATGGAGTATAAAATCATTTAGGGATAGTTGTCCATGTTGCCATATTAGCCAGATATCGTCGATGCATCGAAGCCACATACGGGGTTTGAGATGAAATGAGTCCAAAAGTTTGCTTTATAATTGGTGCATGAAAATGTTAGCATAGTTGGGTGCCATTTTTGTCCCCATGGCGGTGCCCGACTTTTCTAAGTAATGTTGGTTATCGAAACGGAAGCAATTCTTAGTTAAAACAAAATGTATAAGCCTGAGGAGGAGCCATGTAGGTGTAGTTGGATCCGTTCCTTTGTTAAGGGTTTCTTTTTCTGCGGTGATGCCTTCTCTATGGGGTATATTGGTATTTTAGGTACTATAGCTTTTAGGAAAGAGTCCACAAAAGCTGAAATCCTATCCGTTGGGCTGTCTATGGCCAAGACTATGGGTCTTCCTGGGACGTTAGGTTTGTGGACTTTAGGTAGAAAGTATATGACTGGTGTACGTGGGTTTTGATTGGTTTAGAAGGCCTTGGTGTCGTCGCCGATGTGATATCTAGAGTGGACGTATTCGATAAAGCTGGTGATTTCTTTATTGATTTTTGGGGTTAGATCCTGATCGATAGGTTCGTAAAAATTGTTGTCGTTGAGTTGGCGTAAGGCTTCTTATACATAATCCTCTTTGTTTTGAATGACGATGGCGCCGCCTTTATCTGCAGGTTTGATTATTATATTTGGGTCGTCTCTGAGTGTCTTGATGGCTTCCCTTTCGCTCTGTGTGATGTTGGGATGGTGTTGTGTATTCAGGTTCATCATCCTGTTTTCAATGCTGTGAATGAAGGCCTCTAGGTCTGTGTTATTGGACGGTGGTGGATTCCAACATGAACTGGGTGGTTTGAATTTGGTTCCAGAGGTGGTGTCTGGGTGTTGGTCAGTGATTTGTGGTTGTGAGTTAAAGTGTAAATGTAAACGAAGTTGTCTGACTAACCTTTTTTGATCGCTCCTGAGTGATATCCTGTCAATTCGTGTTGGTATTGGACTAAAGCTGAGGCCCTTTGTCAATAAAAGTTCTTCATCTTTACTTAGAATCCTGTTGGAGATATTGATGATGGCGTTCTGCGGAATTGTGCATTCCTTCTGTTGCCGTTGTTTCTTCCATTGGGCCCTCTTGTAGAACCTTCACCCCATTTGTTCTCCCGTCTGTTCTTCAGCCATAGGGTTTCACGTGTCTTCAGTTTAGCCCAGGTTTCTCTGATGTGGTTAATCTCGGCTTCCCCGGTGTCCTGGTTCAGTGAGGAAAAGGTGTCCCTGATGGTGCCTTCTAGATGAGGTATCTTTTCTTGCCAGTAATTCAGTAGGACTGTGGTGAGTTCGGTCTGTGTGTCATCCACGATTTTGCTCCATTTCATGGTGAAATTCCTATCTAAAGTAGGCAGTTGAGGCTCAATTGAGATTTGCTATCCCACGGGTGTGATGCCTTGGTTTAAACATTCTGTGAGGTATTGGGCGTGATGTCAGGCCCGAGCTAGGTTGACAGTTAGTTTTTGTAAGTATCTGTAGATTGGCAGGTTGGGGGCAGCTATCATAGGTGTCTGGGTCGCACTGATGGAAATGTTGGGAGTGGTTACGCCCAGACTGTCATTTCCGGAAGACATGATGAAGGTTTTTGAAGAGTTGCCTAGGGGAGAGCTGTATATCCGTTTCATCTGGGTGTTGGAGGCTGAAGCTAATGTTAGTTGTGTGTGTTTTAGTGGCAAATTCAGGCTAATAAATTGGACCTGAGAAAGCTAAGTTTTTTAACAATATTGATTGAAATTACTACGTAAATTGAGTCAATTCGTCATAAGGTTGGTCATATGATGTAAGGGACTTACATGTTCAGTGATATCCCTAAGGGGTGGTCTTCTAGTCCTGTTTCTACGGCGTGCGTGTTCTGGTAGAGCGTATCTGGGAAGATGTTCTTTGATTGGCTCTGGTAGTGGGAAATAGGCCTCCTCCATATTTGGATGCATTTTTCTGCAGTGGAGAATGGCGTAGAGTGGTCTGCTATTTTGTACTCCGCAGTAGAAACGGAAAAGGAAATCATTGGCTGGGTAGATTAGATCTATTTCTAGAATTCCAGAATGTAGCATCTCCAGGTCGCAATGCAATATTATAAATATAGTAAAATAGATGTGTACATACAGTACAATATATATATATATATATATATATATATATATATTCATATATATATACATGTACATCCACTGTACAGTAATCAAATTTTTAATCTCTTCTATCAAATAAATCATGCCTACAAATTTAATCACAAGGAGGCATATTTTGTCATTTCTTTCCCATGGCCATCAAAGATATAAATTTCACATCTTTCATGTAAATTCATGCACAGTGATATTCAAGTCAATTTAATTAATTCCTCAATTGCACATTTGTTCTATTAATTCGTACATCACAAGACATGCAAATGAGCAAAAATTCTGCCCCTTCAAGTTGAAAAGTAGTTAAAAAGTATTATGAAGCCCCTCATCTAACTTATAAATCTTGCAATTTTAATGTACACAGTAGAGCCATTTTTGGACTAATGTATGGTCTGCACTGCTGGAAAACACAAAAACCACCCTTTCAATTGGTAACCCATACAAAAATAAGAATAGAGCTGACTACTGAAGCTGGTCATGGGCTGCCCATGGCCAGAAATATTGGCAGCTAGTGAACAGCTTGTGGACATTTTGCCATTTAAATGAGGTGAGCAGCCCGCATAATTAAATGGTAATTGAGCCGGCCACTAGCAGACCACATTTGGGAGTTGCCCACTAGCTGGCCATACCCTTGTACGGGAAGCTGCCCATAAGTTGCCTGTCAGCTGTTTACATTCCAAAGCATTGACTCTGACACTTGCATACCAAGGTTTACAGTGTTAAACCTATATAGGTCAAAAATGATCTTGCAGTTTTATAAGTGAATACAACCCAGGGGAAATATGTGCATTTCAGTGCATGTGCACTTCTATGTTTACTCTGATTTATGCACAATCACAGTGTCAATCATTATACTCTTTGTACCAGATGTATGTCCAGTATGGTGTACCTGCAATGAAGACAACCTCTATCTGACAGACTCATTTTTAAAGACTTCTGTTTTACACATTGTGCTGTATGCATCTAATGAAAGATGCCCTATTTTGAGAAACTATTCACTGTTGGACCTACAGCTGCCAGCAGGCTGTCTCTCAAGACAGATTGAGGTCACTGTATGCATATATATATTTATAGCCAAATTATATTCTAAATACACATGCAACTTTCACCCCAAGCTGGGGAAAGTATTGTGCTTTTCTGAATGCAGCTAGTTTATCACAAATGGCATCTAGGATACTCACTCAGACTCAGTATAACCATTTTGTACCCAATGCAAGCCAGGCATATTGATGAATGCATCATCTGCTGTTTTGTCCTCAAAATGCTTCACAAAAGGCCTTTTTTGGTAACATTTTTCAAACTATGCAAGTGTGTGTCAACATGGTTGCTTATAGTTTCCCACCAAAGGACAAAGGATGCTGGGAAGTCAGTTGATGATACTTGCTTCCATTGCCCACAAGCTGCCCACTTTCTGTCCTTTGTGTAGTAGCTAGGTAGGAGCAGCTCATTAGTTTTCATTTTACCGTGGGCTGCCCATGGCCAGCTCTTCCATACATTTTGTAAGGGAAGACACACAGGAAGACAGTGGCGGTTTTTTTATTCTGCAATGGATCCCAACAGTTGAGTCAATATGAGTGGACACATTGATCTAGATTTATTTTTCGGTGAGAACACTACAATTATTTTTCACAGATGATTAACAGTGATAATAATGATGATAATGGAAAATCACACACAAGGTAGGAATAGCTTGGTGCACAGCACAAGACCAGTGCATTCATGTTTAAAGAATGTTTAGAAAACCTGGTTTTGTTTTGTTTTGTTTTTTCAATATTGAATAAGCACATGAAAATAGTCAGGTCATAGAGGAAACTGGACCTAAGACCTGGTTAACCTGTACAATGGATATTTTTTTCGTTGTTATATCATTTATCTGAAATGCCATATTGCAATACCAGTGTCAGTGATCTCTAGATGTACATATGCCTAAGTCCATGGTCCAGATACCCCTGTGACAAGATGTGTTTTATTCAATACACACATCATCATGATCATGTCTGGTAATTTGCAACTCAGAACTTAAACAATACATGGATGGATTTCTAGAATCAAGTGTTGCACTAATTAGTACCATAAAAAACTTAAAGCATGGATTTCTAGAATCAAGTGTTGCACTAATTAGTACCATAAAAAACTTAAAGCAATCACAAAAATTTGGCTAGGTTAGAACGTAAGTCATTGTACTAGGCTGACTAATACAATGACAATGACAATATCAATGTTTCAGGTGTTTTTTTTTTTGTGTTTGTAACTGAGGTATATTGTGCGCCCATAGCATGATATTCAATACACACATCATCATCACCAAAGGCAATGTCATAGTGATATATGTTTGTTCATATACTTCTTCAAATTCAAGCCAAACTTCTCAAAAGGCAAAGTCAGAGTGACATTTGTATGTTCAGGAACTTCTTCAACTTGAAGCCAAACTCCACAAAAACTCATGTTTTATCCTTATAGCATGACTGGAATGAAATGTACCTGGATTTTCAAGACAAATTTCATGCTAAAATAATGCACACCAGACAAATGTGTACGACTGTGTTGGGACATTTCATTATAACAGGTCACTGCATGGTCTGTGTTTCATGGTATATGTAACAAAAAGCTGAAGCTATATAATTTTCATATATCATACATGTATACATTGCTTGAAGTTGAAAGATATGGTGTTTATATTCATTGATTTGAAAACCTACATTCATCTCAAACTTGGAAAAATGTAAATTGTAAGGCCACAATTTGTGCAAAATGTGTAACAAATAAGCCAGAAATGAATCTCCAATGACAATTTTGTGTCAGAAACACTGTAGCTTAATATACACATGATTACAAATACAACTCTAATCCATTTGCTTCTTACTTCTGGGGAAAAAGATCCAGCGCAGTGAAAAATCCAGGGCATCATATAAACGCCTCTGTGTGGCTGGTGAGCATATTAATTATCATACCATCAGTACAACAGCAATGCCATATAGGGCTCTGTGAGACAAATATGGAATACACAGATAACTGGATCAGAAGAGGATGTCAATCTGTGGTCAAAAGGCAGAAACAATAAATAGAAAAAAAAATTTTCACATGATTTCCTGGTCAATCATATGAGAAAAGATCATGTAAATAGAGAAAATTAAGGGTCAAGGTCAAACGTCATGTTAACAAGCCCTTTGGACATTTTCAAGTGGTTTCAAATAATATTCAAGACATTTTCAAAGTGGTTTAGAGCTGTCCTTTAGTCTCTACTTGCCCTCACAGCTGTGAAGTTTTTCTATTTGGTGGAAACCCATTTCCAGCCCCAGAAGCGTGTTTACCAAGCCCAACCTCCAGCTAGGTCTCGACAATGCAAGGTTGTCAATCATTATCATTTATCACATTTTGTCAACAACGTTTACACAACAGACATGAATAATAATAATAATAATAATAATAATAATAATAATAATAATAATAATAATAACGATAACGATAACGATAACGATAACGATAACGATAACGATAACGATAATAATAATAATAATAATAATAATAATAATAATAATAATAATAATAATAATAATAATAATAATAATTATAATAATAATAATAAAGTCTGGTAAGTTTGAGACTTTGGTGTCAATAAAACTGGGAAAATTTCCCGGGATGCCTGAAAAAGGCAATTGTGTCCCCCCCCATGTGCGCAATCACACAAAGAAATCAGATCCATAGACTAGATACTGAGCAGTCTTCTGATTTGATGATTTACCATTCTGTTTTGTCCTGTATTCACATGTGTTAATTGTCAGAGCTCCCTAACACTTGCTATTAATTCATTACTGATAGGCTAAAAGTTCTTTAGTTTTACAAAGCTTGTTCACCAGCCCAAGTTGCCATAGGCCATAGGCTATGTTATGGACATCATTTGTCATCGTTTCGCACAGACATGAAAAATTCCCTTTCCACAGAAATTTAAGATATTGGTATGAACAATATCAATCGTTGGGCAAATATTAATTTTTTTAATATGTGCATGGCTAGCCGTAGAAAGTGAGCACAGCTTTAATTCTTATATATATATATATATATATATATATATATATATATATATATATATATATATATATATATATATATATATATATATGTATGTATATATATATATATATATATATATATATATATATATATATATATACATATACATATATATATGTAAAAACACAATTATAATTATAGACTTTTGAATGAGTTATGTTGTCCATCCTTACATAATGGCTCAATGCCTCTCAAAAAGAACCTCAAATTCAAGACCATAAGTTCTTTTGAAAGACCTGCATTTGCTTTTTATTCTGAACCAATACAAGTATGGAAATAATTGAAGTATGAACATAAACTAAAATATCTTTTTTCTGGTTCATAATTGTAGATTCTATAGTTTAATCCGGTACAGTTCTGTGCAATACAGTACAATTCTGCGGAATCTGGTATTGCGATTGGATGCCATCCGATGATTTCTTGAGATATATGCTACAATCCTGGTCAATCTGGTAAATAATGATATCACTTGTTCACAACAGGTGTCATGCTGCTCGAGCAGGTGACCACTGTTATGGATCTGAAAATGATTGACGTTTGGTTTGATTTGGAGAGGTCACTGTATTCATTGAGTGTGTGTTGGGTCACTGAGTTGGCCTACTTTGTCATTATGCTTTGCCATAGTGAACATTAGAGTGGTTTGAAGTGGTGATCTGCATACATGCACAGTAGTAAACAAAATTGTGCTCTAGAAAGATCACAGAAAGGTATGATGTGTAATTATTTAGAAAATTGTAGAATACTGGTGAGAATTCTAAGCCTAAATATATATAGTAACTCCCTTCATGACTGGGAGTGAGGAAAATACTGAGATCTGACAATAGCTGTATGACTTCAAGCCAGTGCGACTGTGAGCCATTGCTTTGTCAAGGAGATACTTATTTATACATTGTACTTGTGAAGTGTGGAGAGTGCCTTTAAGTGAAGTGGCCTATTTGGTTTTTAGTTGTATCACATTGGAACCAAACTGTACCACTGTGACATTTGGATCAGCAACGTGCCTTTGTGAACCACATTGGAAGAAAATTGTACCTCTGTTGGAGTTCGACTAGACCATTCGGCACCTACTGTGTGATTTGGAACTGTGGGACAGTACCTATGCAGAATCTCTCACCAGGGGATAGGATTTACCTACAGAATGTTTTTCTGTTGGGTATTGGCAAAGTTAAATGTGTAATTACATTTACCTGCTTTGTACTGATTTTGATTTGATAATATATTGTTATTGTTATCTCATCATTGTAATTCTTAGTGGAGTACCGCTATGATCAAGAATATTCTAAAGGTGGGCATCATAACAAATTGTGGGGTCTCGTTCAGGATCAAATCCAGGACAAACTGGATCAACATCAAAACAGAACATTCAGTTATTTTGCAATAAGCACATAGCAGTTGAATCACCTGGAAAATTCGGGAAGTTTCTTAACACTGAATCTTACAGTTTGAACTCAACAAACGATGTCAGGTATTTATAAACATAGATGTTGGTCAATCTACAGACAACGAGACAATGTGTAAATAGATCCAAGAGTGTTTCTGAGTAATGAGGACTTAAGAGTCAAAGATTTTGATAAATTGTCGAAGGAAGACCTGGAAAATGTGACCAAATTCTTAAATTTACAGGGACCATGAGGTGTCAGGAAAATACCTCTAAAACGAAGTTATTATTTCCCATTTCTTTTTTTTTTGTTTGAAGAAGGTTTACTTGAGGATGAGGGTTCAGAGGATAAAAGTTTGGCATTTCAGTTGGAATTAGATAAATTAAAACTTCACACTGTAAGAAAAGCAGCACAACCTGATGAAAGGAACACACATGCAGCAAAAGAGGCTGATGAAAGAAACGTACAGGCTGGAAGAAAGGCAGCACAGGAAGCAAGAGAGGCTAGAGGACATGAGTGAAAGCTAAGACAGCTTGAACTTAGACATTCGAGAGCAGATGTCTCGGCAAAGTCAGAACCTTTTGATGTGGCCAAAAAACCCCATGTTTAGTACCAAAATTTGAGGAAAAAGAAGTGCCAGAATTCTTTATCATTTGAGAAAATAGCTAAAACTTCAGAAAAGCGCAAGAAGTTTATTCGTCCTTCTCCATAGAACAAGATTTCTGAGTGTGATGTGCTGAGAGATGCTGTTCTAAAAGCATATGAGTTAGTACCTGAGGCTTATACACAGAAATTCAGAGACAGCCAAAAGAAACCAGATGATGCTTATGTGGAATTTGTCAGAAAGAAAAAGAATCTGCTTGGTCGATGGTGTGCCTCCAGCAAAATATAAAAATGATTTTGACAAATTAAGGGAACTTATTTTGGAAGAAGGGTTTAAAGGCTGTATTGCAAAAAAAAAGTAAGATCTACTTGCCTGAATGTAAGGCAGATAAATTACATAACGCTGCAGTTTTGAATGATGACTATGAGTTGACACATAAGAGCTTCTTTGGAAAACCAAAACAGGGTCAGTTCACATATAAATTTGGAAAGAAGCCAAAGGGAATGGGAAACGTCTCTCGCTGTCCAAATTCAGAACAAAATCCCAATAATTCTCCTCAATCTGACAAACCTGCTAATAAAAAATCAGGGCAACAGTTTTTTAGTGGAACCACATGCAGTTACTGCCATAAAAGGGGTCATGTCAAATCTAAGTGTTTTCTACTCCAGAGAAAGATCAATCATACTGGGACCAATAATACTGGGAAACCAGTTGGTTTAGCCAGCATTAAGGGCTGCTCACCTCTATGCTGTCTAATGGACATTCTGATAATCTCCATGCTAGATTTGAAAACCCACATATCAGGGTAGTTAAGTCCATATTGTTATAATAATGCTTGATAAGAGCAGCCAAAACTCACCACCACATTTTGTGAAAATGTGGAAAACCTTTTCACTGGAGAGAGATTATGGTCTTAATTTGACAACCCATATTAACAAAAAAAAGTGTGCCATTATCTCTACAGAAGAACAATGCGGGTTCATCAGATCAAAATGTATAGGACAAGGGTGGTACCCATCTTGTACAAACTTGTATAGTGAACTTGACACACTTTTCTCACCTGTGAATGATGAAAAGTTAAAGAATCAATTGAAAATAGTTTCTAATGGTTGTTGACTTGCTCTCTCACCTGTGTGTGAGAAAAGAGAATAACATTGGCAATTCCGTGTAACATAGGGAATCTATGGCCTACATTTATCTGCATTTACTGGTGGCAGTGTAGACTTTCTAAGTTGATGAAGTATAATGGTTTACTTAAATTATTGTCCTAGCAATCATCATTGTGATAAATACAAGCTGTGTAAAAATGCTACATCAAATATTGTCTTTGAATATGACCTCCTTTGGTCAACCAGATTATTTCACAATATTTCTGGTACACGGTTTATGTAATAGCTTATCTATGCCTTTATTCATCATCCAATTTTCATGAACATGTGATTCTACATGCTGTATGCATTGGTGTGTGCCAATAATTGTATGTTTATACTCTCTTTTTCCGATGCATAAGGAGTATCCCTAACATCTATGATTATGCACTTTGATGCTTTAAGGTCGTCACCATAAAAAAATTGCTTCAGTTCTCTTCCATTTTTTATTCCCGACGCGAATTATCTGTTGGTTGTATGAATATGAAGCATTGGTCAAGCTATTGTGTAGAAGGTATGCTTTAAGGCACAACAAACACAAAAATGGAGATGTATAGCTGCAAACATATGCATTATATTGGAGCCATGACAGATACAGTTTTCGAGGGAAAAATTGTAGAATTACGAAAACATTAAGGATCCCAATCCAGCCCTAGCAAGACTTAGTCCACTAGAAAGAGCAAGTTTTCTCGTCCATCACTTGCTACACATTGAGAGAACTGGTACGTGTGTTGGTCCGTTGCAAATGCCTAGACACTGGAGGGTTCTTTTAAAATATAATCTAATAATTTGGACACGCTCTGTTGAGCACATCCATTAGTTGAAGAAGTAGAATCTCTATTACACTGGTACAACATCATCACCTTGTGAACACTTTTGTTTAATCCTGCCACATGATTCATCTTCACCAAGTTTCAGGACCATCAGGCCGACCGTTTTCGAGAAGGTAAAAAAGGCAATAGTACACACCCAAAATATCCCCCCCCCAAACAAAAACTCCCCCAAACAAGGGAAGATTGCAGCACTTACATTTAAACAAATCACGGTTTGAAGGTGCCCAGAAGTGTCCATAAGCAATCTCTCTCTCTCTCTCTCTCTCTCTCTCTCTCTCTCTCTCTCTCTCTCTCTCTCTCTCTCTCTCTCTCTCTATATATATATATATATATATATATATAAATGACTCAAAAAGATCACTGTAGCATGAAAATTTGAACAAACTTGGTATAGACCCACCCAAGGTAGATCTCACCAATTTTTAAAAGGATATGGCTGATGGTTTTGGAGAAATAGAAAATGTGAATTGTTGATGAATGACAGTTGGATGACCATGAGATTTAAAAAATGGTCCTAAAACAAAAAACAAAAACGAACAAAAACAAACAAACAAACAAACAAGGTAAAAACTGAAAAAAAACCAAAGCCCAACAACAAAAACAAAACAAACAAGCATTGGTTCCCACAGAAGGACTTGTGATTAATACCCCCTTCCCCCTGACCTCAGGCAGACATTCGTGAAGGAGTTTTCTCGGTGCTAGCTACATTAAATTAAATCAATTTTATTCTGTTTTCAGCAAACTCATCCAAAGTCTGAATGTCTAGGCAAGCAGAAAGATATACAATGAAACAAATCAGAGATGAAATGTGGTAACACAGTCAGGGGGCTTGCGTCTGCCCTCCTTGCATAAAATCTTAACATTAGACATATAAAGTACAGAAGGTCATCACCTACTGGCGTCATATAGCGTTTATTCGGCGGTCCATGTTTCTGCACACACAAATCTTCAGGGGAGGTCATTTTCAGCCTTGGTTAAACAGCGTTGCCCACTGAGGCTTGTCGTAATTCAAAACCATTTCATCCCATTTGTCCACAATGTCCATGGCAGGTAATGATATACAAGCAAAACAGTTCCCAAATGCGACTTCATTGAGCAAAATACTTGCAAAAAACATGGAAAAACATTCTCATAATGCTTGTATATTTGCCTTCAGGCTAAATCATATAGAGGAGCGCAAGCAAATGAATAATGCACTGTATCCCTCTGAAAGAAAACTAATCAGTGCTCTGTGCCTGGTTATGTTATATTGGGGGAATAAAAAAAACTTACACAGGCATCTATCAAAATTGTATTTTGGGTAGAATGGGAAGAACAGAATCGATCCCTCGTTTTCTCTTCTCCCCATACCCTCCTGCTGTACTCACTCTCCCCACAAATCCACTATTGAAGCCCATATCTGCCTTACAGTGAAGGTACAACAGCTATTTTTAACTCTTTATCCTCACGATATTTGGAATGAGTGAAGCTCTTTTTGTGTCTGGTGACCATTTTGCCCAAGGCTGTACATACTCAATGTCTTTGCGCGGACGTGACTGTAGACATGAAAACTTCTCGATGACGGCAGAAAAAAAGAAAAATTCTGTCCCATTTTACCATCACATAGGTTCAAATGTATCAAACATATCTGAATAATGTGTGAAATGTAAGTGTAGAAACTTCAAAACTTCAAAATTTGATACAGTACACTGGCAATCAATAAACAAATAAAAAAAAAACAAATAAAAACAAATAACGAAACAAAACAAAACAAAAAAAAACAAAAAAACAAAAACAAAACAAAACAAAACAAAAGAGAACAAAAAAAACAAAAACAAAAAAAACAGACAACAAAAAACAAAACAAAACAAAACAAAACAAAACAAACAAAATAAAAAACCACCCCCCCAAGAACAAACAAACAAACAAACAAACAAACTTGCAGCACCACCTTTTGAACACGTAAGGTTTCCATAAAGTATCCCTGTGCAATTTTCAAACAATTTGCGCAGTGGTTAAAGAGAATTCCCCTGCCCACCCCCCACCCACCCCCAAAAAATGAAAAACAGAAAAACCTTAATTTGATTCTTCTAAATTAGTAGAGTAAAACCATTTGAACAAACTTGGTAACGAGCCACCAAACTTACACTGTGAACAAGTTTGAAGGTAATCTGGCCCAAGGTTTGGAGTAGAAGTCGCAAATGTGGATATTTGATAGTTGCAGGAATGGACGATGGACGTAGGACCATGTGATAAGCTCAAGTAACTGACAAGTCAGCTTAGCTTAAAATTGGGAACAGAAAAACCCAGTGTACATGAATGGCAGATGTTGATGGAAATAGCTGCGATGTGAAAGTTGTTGGAAAGCCAAAGTGGTTTATAACCGAACAAAGCATGGTAAAGAAACTGAAAGGTGCTGTTCAAAAAGTAAATAAGTATAACGTAAATAACTAAGGCTGTATTTTGCTAAATACATGGAGATACATATATCATCTTTTATTCACCACTTATTAGTTCATATTAAAAACGAAAAAGTAAACATTTGGAGCAAATGCACTTGCTAATAGGCCTGCGAATACCAAACAAATAGCTGTCTACCACCAGTCTGCTGCCAAAATGTACAGATATGCTTGGCGAGATTGGCCCTGAAAGAACATGAGGTAAAAGTTGACATTCTAAATTTACCTAGACATAAGTATTAAATAAAAACGACTTAATGAAAAATATAAAGCCTTGTGACTGCAGGGCAGCTGTGCATAAACTTACTGTAAATTTCTCTTCGTGGCTTGATAATTTGACAAACTCCCCCCCAAAGTTGCTTAACAAACAATGTGGTTGTTTGAACATGTAAGTGTCTGCTTATTAGCACATATTTTCAGGTTTCTAATACTTTTTGTTCAGTTTTTATGCTTGTTAGTTAACCAGGATTCTTTGATATCTTGAACAATGCAGTAGGTGTGACCTTAGATCACCAAGAACCAAAATGTTTATCACAATTATCAAAGAAATGAGACTCAGGAAGTAATATCAAATCCTGTGAATGTACCCTTGCCAGTGAATATGAAGGCAGTGGGGATCAAAGCCAACAGGGTTTCAGGGAATATATCACATCTTCTAATGGTAAATGAAGGTTGTCTTTATATGATTAGCTGAAGCCAAATACCAGGGTTGGTGTTACAGAAACTGTACGAATATGTAGTGGAAAACATGTCATTTTTTAATGTTTTGGATGAAAGTGGGGATGTGGAGGCTTCCCTGTCAGATATATCTATGAGACACATGAACCATTACAAAGACAATTTGAGATTATCAGCGTTATGTGTGTGTGTGTGTGTGTGGGGTATATACTTAGCCTTAAATGTTTTTTTGTGGACCTGGAGGTACCACAGTGTAGCAAAAGCCTTGCTCTGTTATTCTAAGTAACAATATTCTCCCTCTCAACCATCACACTAGGGAAATTAATCGTGAAAGGTAAAAACTTGTCAGGCTATGTAGGTTGTTGCAAAGTACTCCTTCTTATACAGGGTGTGATTTGTGGTAATACTAAGCAGTGGGAAATTCTGTATAAATGTTTTGCCAGCCAGTATAATGCCAAGTGGCACTAATTGGCTCGTCCGAATTTTGTTACAAAAACTTGTTTTAATTTGTACCCATTTCGCAGAGGGAGAACTGAAAAATCTCATCCTCTTGACTCACAAACTCTGTGTATTGAACTACTGGAATAAAGCATTTTCTCTTAGAAATAATGGAAAAAGCATCCATATACCGCCGTAAAAAATTTTACAGCTATCAGGAATTTCCTTTTTCAACCCAAGCTCACTGAGATAAGAGCCGACTTAAAACATTCTACGGACTGATTTGGAGGTACAGACACAAGCAGCTGATGTCTTCAAATTGAAATATTCTACTTTATGTCAATTAGGCCTAGGTAACGCCAATAATCCAAGATGCCAATGCTAGAAAAAAATTTAATAATGATATATTTCCAGACAATGGCCACCAGGGTCTTTGGCGCGTATGGCAAAGCTCAGACGAGGCCGTCACTAGGAGTGACAGCCAACGTGTGCTACACTTAATATGGTTCCTCAAGACACCCAAACACTTAAAATTGTTATTCAACTACCCCAGATTAACACGTCAGTTCTTCTGCGATTGACTAACAAAAATAGGGTGAGAAATACCATCAGATGGTTGCATGTGTTCGTGGCAGTGAAACGCAAAATAGAAATAAATACAAACAGATACATAACGAAATAGAAAATTAAATACAAATACATACACAACAAATACAAATTGAATACACATACATACACAACAAAATAATATTGAATACAAATACCTATCAGAACAAAATTGAATACAAATATATACACAACAACAAAAATTTGAATACACAAATATACACAAAAAATTAAAATTAAATACAAAAACATAAACTACAAAATTAAATTAAATACGAATACATACACAAGAAAATATTTTAAATAAATATCCTTGCATAACACAGTAAAATGGAATACCTACACAACAAAATAATATTGAATACAAACGCATTCCAATAAAAACAAAATTGAATACAAATATATACACAACAAAACCAAATTGAATACACATACATACACAAATGTTTTCACTGGTTTCTTGACATCCCAATGTTCTAATGACTTCAGAACAACGTACTTCAAAATTTGGGTGGCAATGTTAGGAACAATCTAAATAATCTAATTGATAATCCTGATGAACTTGAACACGCAATTTCAACTGCCTCAGATTCACCTTATATCGATAGAAGTAACCTTTCAGAGTATATCAGACCTTTTGCGCAGAATTTTTCTGTTTTAAGTTTGAACATCCAAGCTTTAAATGCAAAATTTGACAAGCTGAAAACATTACTTGATGAATTACTAAATGAAAACATTGAATGCAGTGCCATCTGTCTGCAAGAAACTTGGTTAGAAGAATCTAATCTGGACACACGTCTTTTTGAACTTAACAACTACATCCCTATTTCTCTTGGGGCTACTTGCAGTTCACATGGACGGTTATTAATATATCTACACCAAAATTATCAATATGCGCTCAGAAATTTCTATTCTCCAAATACTCTGTGGGAGGGTCAGTTTGTTGACATATTTGGAAATATTTTGAAACAAAAAAATACAATTTCTAACATATACAGGCCACCCCGTGACTTAAATGACCACATAGAATCATTTATCAATGACATTTCGCCAATTTTATCAACTTTGTCTTAGGAAAGATCAGACAAACTAATTGTGGGTGACTTTAATATTGACCTGTTGAAAGTAAATATCAGAGAGAAGTATTCAGATTTCCTTAATATTATGATGAATAACGACTTTATGCCTAAAATAACCTTACCCACTCGTTTTTCTGAGCGAAATGCAACTCTGATTGACAATGTCTTTTGTAGTTTAACCCGCTCTAACAAGTTATGTCTATCTGGCATTATCTTCACAAATTTATCCGATCACGTACCATATTTCACATGCCTGGACCAAAAGATAAACCTTCAAGCCCCACCTAAATATGTTCAAATCGAAACAAACGATCCTGCGTCAATTCAAAACTTTCAGCAAGCTATAAATAATGCTAACTTCATGCAAATTCTTGATAATGATTTAAACTGTGACCCTAATCACAACTACGACAAACTTATAAAAATAATACATCACTCTAAAGATAAATATCTACCCACCAAAACCGTCCGTTTTAACAAATATAAACATAAAAAGTCTCCTTGGATTACAAATGGAATTCTCAGATCAATAAAATTTCGCGACAATCTCTTCAAACAAATGAACAGCACACATCCTGATTCTCAGCAATTTCTGACTTTGAAGCAAAATTTAAAAATTTACAATAAGATACTAAACAGATCAATTCAACAAAATAAACGGAATCACTATCATTCCCAATTTGAAAATTTCAAAAACGACACTAAAAAGACATGGGATGTTATAAAAACGATTCTGAATGTAAATAAAAGAAAAAATGATTTTCCCTCTTTTTTATGATTGATGACAGAAAGGAATCAAATAAGAGTCAGATAGCAGACAAATTTAATGCATTTTTTACAGGCATTGGCCCAAAACTGGCAGCCAATATAGACCAGCAAAACTTACCTCACTTCAGCACATACCTTAATCATCGGTGGCAAAATATTTTCACTTTCATAAATACTTCTGCAGCTGAGGTTGAATCAATATTAAACAAGTTTAAATATAAATCTAGCTCGGGACATGATCAGCTGTCGATGAGACTTATAAAGAAGATTAAGTCTTCACTGGCGACTCCTTTAGCTCATATAATTAACCAATCTCTTACCACTGGAATATTTCTGGATGAACTTAAAAACGCTAAAGTAATACCAATACATAAAAAGGATGACGAAAAAATTCGAAATAACTATAGGCCTACATCTCTACTTCCAACTCTTTCGAAAGTTTTTTGAAAAAGTGGTCTATTGTTAACTCTATGACCATTTTGCATCACACCATATTTTTTACAGAAGTCAACATGGCTTCAAACAGCTTCATAGTACTGAAACAGCAACAAATTAAAATATTATGGTGTTTCTGAGACACCTCTAAAATGGTTTAAAAGCTACTTGACCAATAGAACCCAATATGTTCAGCTAGATGACGTTCATTCCAAGCCATTACGTATCATAACTGGTGTCCCACAAGGATCTATCCTTGGGCCACTTCTTTTCATAATCTATGTTAATGATCTTTATCTAGCTACCCAAAACGTTGAGTCAATACTCTATGCTGATGACACAACTCTCATAAATTCACTTTGACTTTCAATTTTGGACCTCAGTCAAACAACAAGTATATCTCAAACAACATAAACTCCGAACTTAATAAAGTATATCACTGGCTTGCTGCAAACAAATTATCTCAAAATATACCAAAAACTAAATATATGCTTTTCTATTTTCCTCAACGTAGGTTAAACATGAATATTTATCTAAAAATAAAAGACAGACAATTAGAGAGAACAAGTGAGTTTGATTTTTTAGGGCTGATAATCAACGAAAAATTAAATTGGAATGCCCATATAAATAAGATTGCTAATAAAACTGCTCGCATTATAGGAATACTTAAAAGGCTACATCATCTGCTTCCAATAAATACACTACTTTTAATTTACAATTCTCTGTTTCTACTACATATTAACTACTCTATGTTGGCTTGGGGGTATTCCTATGATCGCATATTTAAACTTCAGAAGTCAGCTATTCGTTTAATATGTTCTACACATTATTATGCACATACTGAGCCCTTATTTAAGGACCTAAAGGTTTTAAAAATGCCTGACTTGTTTAAACTGAAAGCTTTAAAATTTTACTATAGATATACTAAAAACAAATTACCTGGCTACTTTAATAATATGTTCTCAGCCTTACCTGTTACTCACCCATATTCCACGAGATATCGCAACACTCTTCACTATGCCACCCCACAACATGTATCCACCGAAAAGTGCATACGGCACTATATCCCCAAATTACTCTCTGATACACCTTCACACATAACAGAAAAAATTCACACACTCTTTCTGTGGATTCTCTAGATATATTAAAACATATTTTTTAAACCAATATTCTGAAACTTGCTCCATTGTTGACTGCTTCGTATGTAATAACACTTCATAATTATTTCTGAAATCTTGTATATTAATGCCGGAGTTTTTTGTCTTTAATTTTCTTTGTAATGGACCGGCTCTCTGTTGAAACTAGGTGTAACATATAAAGCAACTTTTCCTAGGTGGCCCTTGCGGAAGCGGATGTTTATCATCCTTAGCAGGGTCATCCTGACTACAATTTCTGTATGGTAATTCCATCCTCACTATCATCTATCTTGTTTTTTTGTCATATATGTTTTTTGCGCAATTACCAAAATGTATACAATGTATTTACTTCTATGTCGAATACAATGAATCTGAATCTGAATCTGAATCTAAATTTGTGGTCATATGTTTTAAGCATTAAATTCTAACATTAATTTTTCTACTAGTCATTTTCAATTGGCTACATTCAAAAGGCCACGGAATTCGGCAGATATACATATTCAGCAGCACATAATTTGGTAATTTATTGCTTAGATGTTTTGCCGTCATCACAAGATGGCTTTACATATTTTGTTTTGTTTGTCTTTTTAAGTGCAGTCCAAAATTCCATTTTATAATTCTAAATATTAATTTCAGCCATTATATTTTAGTCAACTTCTCATCATTTTTCTTTACCCACCTAATAGCATAATTATACAATCGTTTTTGTGTATTTCATGATGCCATATTCTACAACGTGGTTCGGTTTATCACAGGTACATCATAATTGACATAGACAAAATGTTGCATCTTTAAAATATTGTAGTTTTGTACCCCAGTATGGCTTTTCATGGCTCTTTTTCTTTTTTTTCAGGGAAAACATGGATCGGATGTGACGAATGAGTCAGTACTATTGTCACATAACTTATTGATCTCCTGTAAATGAAAGTGTAACTAACAGAATCTTCACATTTAATGGCCACCAGGTATAATTATCTTTCACATAGTTAGAAAATATGGTCAACGGGTGGCACAATTTTCCTTTTCTATTTTTGGTGAATTTTAGTGTGCCAATTTTTTACTTCTTCTCCAAAACCCATCAGCCAGATAGACTTAAAATTGTTGCATTGCCTTTTACCAGCAGCACCCCTATTCCCAGAGAAAACATCACCACTCGGCTTAGCAAACTCAATTTTTTAATTCCTCCTATCAAGAGGCAACATTTTATGCTTTGGTATCTGGCTTTCACAAACGTTGAGAAACAGAGAGTGTTATGAAGAGGATACATCCCAAGTTCAAGGGATTCCAGATAAATCACGAGAACAAGGGATGTATCCTATTTATACCATACCTACTTTATTTTCATGAATATGAATGCATTTTAAAATGTATTCACCAAAGCAAATCAGTCCTGTGTTGAAATTTAGCCATAGAGATTTAAAGCAGGGATATATGGGTAAGCAGGTGACAGATATATCCCTTGAGAAAACAAAGGAGGCATGGTAAAAGATACTTAGACTTGCACAAGCCCCTGGTGCATGTCCCTATTTACCCATCCCGCGGTCCCACCCAGAAGTGCGATACTTTTTCTCCTCCACAAAGTTAACTGTATAATATTATGCCAACTCAACGGCTTTATTAAATAGGTCCTACTGTTATTTATTTTTTTTAACTGGTCTACACTGCCACCGTGCCGGTTTCAACAGTAGCAGCTTTTGAGTCCTAGTCAGTTCTAATCCCATCGTCATTGCAATAAGGCTGTGGTCTTCGATGGATGCATGGTTAGTCACTGGCCATACAAGCGAGACAAAGCTGACCATCTCCCTCCGGCTGCCGACACCAAGGACTTGTTAAACTTGCACAAGCCCACTCTGGACTACCATCAAGTCGGTGGGAGTGACGTCACAACATCCGGGGTTTCGCAGGATCTGAAAAGTCAAATCAGTGCCACAACTTTTTTATTTTTGCATTATTGCAAAATGATCCACGTCATGATTTAAGTTTTGTTGAGTAAGACCTCTACATTTCTATGTGGTTCTTTTGTGAATTTAGACCAATCTCAATCACGATTTGATCAAAGGGGTCAAACCTGTGTGAATACAATTGCGTGGGTACCGGTCCGCTCATTTTTCATGGTTAGCGTCACAAACGATGGATCCTCTGTAATTTTTTCTAAAGATCGGTTGTGTGTTATAATTGTCATTAAATTATTGTGGTAGAGCTTGTTGCTGCAGTAAATAATCCATTAGCACACTTTATCGCAGTTACTGACAAACTGTCAACATGATAAACACAAGCGGCAGCTATATTTTCACCCGAGCCATGTTTACCTTCAGCTGGTGTATTTTAATCTCTTTCCGTGAAAAAAATGGACCCTCTGCTCTATTGTATGCAAAAACGGGTACAGTGGTAGTATGTTATCATTCTGACCAATTTACAGCGTTAAATTTTGTTTCTTGCTTTAATAAATTGTCCGTAATCGTCACTTGTGTTCACACAAATGTCACCCATCTTGCAAGCCAGACTTCACAACACGAAGCAGCGAGTACTACCGAAAGAAACAGCGGTAAATTGGTCAGCATGAAAACATAATACCGAACGGAACAGCAGTAGAAAAACTTTTTGATTGGACAGCGATCACCATGTGATCGATTCTGGGCCCCTGAAGTTTCCGACTAAAATAACGACGCATCTGTTTGAAATAGAAGCAGTTTTGAAGGGGCTCCCTCTAAAATACTTTTGTTTCAGTCAATGGGAGAGCTTGTTGTTAAAATAGACAAGGTGCTGAGCATTTTATTGATATAAACAACATGCCACGGAGACATAAACAAGAGGGCTGTGTGAACAGCCCATGCTCAGCTGATCTTGACATTCATCACACTTGCAGATCTATGAACTTGGGAAAGGATCAAGGTCACCCATGTTCTGAGTAAGTCTGACCATTATAAAAGAACATTAACATGTGCAACATCAAGGTTCAAGTAGTTCTCAAGTTATAATGAAGAGTAAAATTCATGTATGTTGCACTGTGACCCCAGAAACGAGGTCAAAGTCATTCATGTACTGTATGAGCATGACCTTCATACAAAAACATTAACATGTGCAGCATCACAGTACTAACTCAAAACAAATCTGAAGTTATCAAGTAAACAGTAAATTTTGTGTCAGTTGTCCTGTGAATTAGCACTAGAATGCCCATTGACTTACATAGTAATCAATAGGAAAGCTGCATTGATCGATAAGTACCCGAGTTGAAAATACTTAAAAATCAGGAATCTAAAGCAGTGCCACCTAGTAAACAACTTTGGTTGACCCTTCCACAAGAACATATCCATCACATTTCACTTTAATCTGAGTGACGGTTCTGAGAACAAGTGAAAAATAACAAAACCATATAAAAAATTGCAGTGCCACCTGGTGAACAAATTGGGGAACCATGTGTCCCTGGAAGTGTCTATGAACGATATCAAAACAATTGGGTGAGCAGTTTCAGAGGTGAAGAGTTTTTAAGGTTTGCCCCAAAAAAAACAAAAACCAAAAAAAAAAAAAAAAATCATAAAAATTCCAAAAATCAATAATGCGTGACCATTTGAACACACTTGGTAGAAATCCACCCAAGGCACATCCCCACTAAGTTTGAAGTCAATCTGGCCAGAATTCTTAAAGTTATAACCATTACAAGAAATTCCCATGTTAAAACTTTCCTATTAAAACTTTTGTAAAGTTTTTTGAAAAAAAAAAAATCATTAAAAAAAAAACAAAATTCATTGGAACATGACCACTGGAACAAACTTGGTCGAAACCCACCCAAGGTACATCCCCACCAAGTTTGAAGTTAATCTGGATGACAGTTTTGGAGAAGAAGTCCAAAACGTGAATTAGCTTTAGAATGCTCATTGATTTCCATAGTAATGGATAAGAAAGCTGCATTGACCGATAAGTACCCGAATTGAAAAAATCGTTAAAATCAGGAATCTGCAGCATTCCCACATAGTGAACAACTTTGTTTGACCCTTCTACAAGGAACATATCCACCACGTTTCAGCTTAATCTGAGTGACCGTTCTGGAGAAGTCGAAAATAGCTATAACACACAAAAAATAAAAAATTCACACAAAAAAATGGAAAAAAATTGCAGCGCCACCTGGTGAACAAATTAAGAACTAGGTGTCCCAGGGAATGTTTCTGTGTGATATCAAAGTAATTGGGTGTGCGAATTCGGAGAAGATTTTTTAAGATTTACCCAAAAAGGAACAAAAAAATCATTAAAAATCCAAAAATCAATGGACCGTGACCAATTGAACAAACTTGGAAGACACCTACCCAAGGCACATCCCCACCAAGTTTGAAGTGGATCTGACTGACGGTTTCGGAGAAAAAGTCGAAAATGTAAATTCTTGACGGACGACGGACGGACGACGGACGGATAAGCTCAGCTGACTGACAAGTCAGCTGAGCTAAAAAAAATCGAGATTGAGACGATTAAATCACCCTATTTTTGCGCAGTTTTGTAAAGTTACATCATTCAAATTATCACAAGCAACGGCCCGATCATTGAGTTAAATCATGGTAGAAGACAAATATTCATTTTAACCCAAAATCGAAATAGCCATCGGCAAGAACTGACGTTTCTCCACTTGCATGTAAATAAAACAGTCAACAAAAGGAATTTGAGACGGCCTTGAATCGGTCACGTGCTTGACTGCTCATGAATAATTCAGAGCAGCGACAAGCCGGCAAGCTTCACAAGTCTCACTGGACCCCCTCTGCCTGACGCGGTGCACTGCATTTAATCCTTCATTACACAGTAGCTCAATTAGCAGCTTTTGAAGAGGGGTGCGTTATGACCGCTCGCTTGTCTGTGTGATAAGAAACACAGTGCAGACCGCCCGGCGCTAATCATCTGGAGTCAATGTTATCTGCCTAATATAGACACGTTCCACGCCAATTAGCTAGGTAACTTGAAGGGCCTACCTGTATTGTAACAGAATAAGGCTATGACGTGTGTTTACTTAAAAATTTATTTTGCAATGAATTTCATTTTAAATAATATACAGAAGACAGTCCAGTGAGACTGGAGCAAGTCTATATGACACTTCACTATCTGTGTTAGAAAGGTTACATTTTCTCAGGGTTTGTATCTCATGACATAATTCTGATGATTCAGATTATGGATCTCATACCTATGATACCCATAAACATGCTGACAGCAGGGCATCAGAGTTATGGCTGCCAATGATGCTGCATGTAGTTCCTCAAATGGTTTCTCATACCATTTACTTCTATATTAAAAATCGGATTTGCAGTCTTTTTTCTCCAGCATCGTGAAAATCTTTTGTTCGATGAATTGCAATTAAAAATATTACAGAAAGCGACATGGAATGTTCCTTTCTAGACATAGTGCTATATAATGATAGTAGTGAATAAAAGTTTACATCACGTGGGGAAAATACACACATGTCTTGACACGCTGTCATGACCACACTGTAGACTTAACTGTAAAACTGTGGAAAGTAACCCCATACATCCATGGATATTTGTCAAGATTCAACAATTTGCGCGTATCAGTGCTGCAGCTTGGTACCTTGCCAATATGCACAGGCATATTTCAGACACAGTACAGCTTTAACTTGATCAAAATCACTCTTTCAAACCATCAAACTAAAGGGCAGATTTGTATAATTCATATTTTGAAGTGTTGTGCTAATGCAAATGAAAGTGCAGGATTTTTCTTGAATATTTTCATATATAATTTGCAATGCCCAGAGTGCTGTGTTACGATATTAGATTGATACCTGAAAATGAAATCGTAACACTTAATTGTGATTATTGACTGTTCATTTGTACTGAATGCTGTTTGCTGTATGGCTTCATTATCCAACCACATGAAGATGTATTGATTCATGCAAAGTTTCTCATTTTAGTATTAGTTATGTTTGTTGAGTTTCATTTATCATTCCATCTACCTGATTAACAAGTTATGCTAAATAATTGCAAAAGTAAGGGTACAGTCACAAGTTCCAGTGAAATAATCCATTGTGGACCCACAGTTTTTACAGTCCATAAACTTTTGAACAAGCACAAAAGTGCTAGCCCTTTCTTCGTGTTTATATACTGTAGCTAGCTAGCACGCTTTTATTCGCCACCACCGGACTCCCTGTCTCATGTCAGGAATCATTTCACCACATTGGTATTGAAAGACGAATGTTTTGTTATTCTTGAATCTGTCTGTTACTGCAATTAGCTTCGGGGAGAACTTAATGAATATGGATGGATAATGATTTTTGAGTAATTTCATAAATACTTTAATGGACATGTTGTGCTGTGTGCTCCAACTCATATGTATAATGGAGGTAGAGTATCTTTATAAAGTTCCAGATGTATAAATATCTCCAAAACGATGGTTTTTCTTATTTTTTCGCTGTCAGCTCAGCTCACTATCACGTCAGGAGAAGAAAAAAGTGGCAGGATTCCCATGCATCTTTATATCTTTGGCACGAGTGATACATTTTGGGTTTTAAGTGGTTAGGCCTATATGTTTTGGAAAAAAACTAAAGACTGCATTTCATGAAGAATATTTCAAAGGTTGAGGCAACTGGTTAAATACCACCAATTGCGTTTTATGCCTGACTGCCTGTCTCAATTCTGGAGTGAAATTTATTTCTTCACATTGGTTTTGGAAGCTAAATGCTGGTGTTTTGATAATTCTTTAGTTTATGTAACTTGCTGTAATTAGCATTGCCCTTACTATTTCGTCTGAAATTTATGAATACGGGTACTGTTTATTTCTGAACTATTTGTCCAACTGTTTCCTTCAGTTGAGTGTTAATGTTGCAATTACATGAAGCGATTGTTTTGTGCTGGTTTAAATGAAAGGTTTGTTTCACTATTGTATACATCCATCAGCTTGCTTAGTCTGGTTAAAACAGACCTATATTCTTCACCTATATGACTACTCTGTCGTACTTTTTATATGTCGACTACCGGGCTTCTTTTATGGGCAGGCTGGAGCACAATACATATATATATATATATATATATATATATATATATATATATATATATATATATATATATATATATATATGTATACATACATATACACACACACACACACACACACACACACACACACACATATATATATATATATATATATATATATATATATACATATGCTGCTGTCTGGCCTATTGCATAAATCAAGACAACACAGCAACCCACCAACCAGTGTTGTTGGGTTATGGCATTGTGGGGAGGGTTCCCCACAGCTCAGAAGTTTTCACTGAGAATACAACATATCAACCAGATCATCTGCATTCTTCAAACACCGACCTTCAAACAGTGATAAGGGAAGAAAAGGTAAAATAAATAGCAAGGGCTGTATATAGGGATTGTTGTGAACAAGCCGGCACTTCCAACTTTGCCCTTATTTTTTATCAGATCAGGTTTACTTTGAAGGAAGACCAGCAGATTTTTCTTCACTTAGGCTTGGTATGGACCTTCGTCCAGGCAACGTGTATTGTAATATATTAGACTACCTGCCAATAAATTTACTTTTGTTATAATTGGATGTCATTTTCTATAAAGACTCTAACACATTTTTTCCATTATCCCGTGGGAAAATGGTATTGGTCCAGTGCATCTGGGCAAGGGTGCACAGGTCCATCAAAACCGTAGGTCTATAAGTTATTATATAAAGTGAATGATGAAGTATGGTGGATGAAGTTGTTGACACCATGTCATATACTCGATCAAGCAACATGTTGGAGACTGGAACAGTAAATTAGTCCTATACATTGGATACCTAGTTGGGATGAGGGAAATGATACATGAGCATATATATGCAGTAACTCCCTCCTGGGAAATTCTGATTCATCACTTGATCAGATATTATGGATACCTGCGAACAGAGAAATAAATATGCCATACACCACTTTCTTTTCAGGGTTTTTTCACTTCAAATTGCCTCTAAAGCCAAATAACACGTGGAGACGGGACTGTTTATCTGGCAACGGTTCTGACGGATATGTGGGAAAGTTGAAGTTGATAGTTAAATTTGTCCACATGTATCAACATTGCACTGCTGTAACTTTAATGTGCCCAAGTGTCGTTGTCATGACAACAATCACTTGGATATTTGTAGAAAATCGTGCTGCAGATGAAATCTGTCTGCATTTTCAGAGCAGCAGGATTTGTCGCATTGATAGGATCTGGAAATGAACTCGACAACAGGACAGTCCATTATCTTACTTTTACTAACCTACTCGATGCCGATGGTGATTCTATGGCCGAGTGGTCATGCATGGCCGACATGGCATGTCACACTGCCCCTACGAATGCATCTTCCCCTCCATCCATACAGGTGAAACGATTTACTTGTCCAAGTGACGAAGAATTGAACAATATTGCTGGACAATGTACAGCAAAGTCCACTTACAGGCAAAGTGCTTGGGCAGTAAAGCAGTCCACCTCCATGTTTACATGCTTGCTGTACCAACTGTGTGAAAATGTCAATCATTCCATAGCCTTGACCTTGTAAATCGTGTTCAAAAGTCACATTATGGTCATGTTCTCCTTTCAATTTCATTCACAATAAAATGTTCCAGTGCTCCTTGTAGACATCCCCTTATTCTCTGCTCATAATAAAGTGCTATAGTGGCGAAGTACATACTTAAAGTTTGCATGTCCCATGTGAAATTGACACGATCATGGAGCTATGAAAAGTAACGTTGCCGAGCACGGCGTTCTTGTTATCGCAGGCAGGTTTTTCGACAATAGCAACTAGATGGGAGTAATCTTCATCTACAGACTGATGGGCCTGGACCTGATGTTGTTGATCTTTGTTGTGCGAGCATGATTTTTTTACAGTCTTTTAGTCGATTCATCATGATAGAAAAGTGGTTAAAACCTTTAACTCGGGCTTTGTACCTTCGGGTCGGGTGTTGTGCTGGTGGCCGGGTCAGGTTACAGGCACAAACTGCTCGTTTGCGGTATTAATCCCTTAATCCCTTAATCCCTACATGCTGACCTTGGGTGACAGGAGGAACAGATATTCTGGTAATGTAAAGGCACATTGTTTAGATATTTAACTAAACTGTCACCGTCATCATAGCCCAATACATGGTTTCCCATTCTCCTCTTTTGTCAGAACGCTGTGTATACCCATTCTTGTTTTTTTTATTTTTTGGGCTATTTTGGACTGCTGTTGATATTCTTCATTCCTTTTACTACTGACCATGCGACATTCCAAACGTCATTAGAGTTGTTCACAATGTTCTTGTTTTGCACACTCCTGTTTGCACTGATATTCCTGTCGTGAGCATAGTCATTGATTACCATATTTAGTTCCTGAATATCTGCATACATAGGCCAAACTCCCAGTTTCTGCAAAGATTTTTCGTTCCTCTTGTTTATGTGGGGCTTGTTCACAACTTTGTGTGCGATACAGCCTGGAGCCACCATGTCCTTGTTGTAAGGGTTTTTATGACACTGGTGCCTGGCATAAGTCATGATAGCGTGCCAATTTCCATAAAGCCAGCACCTTGACTCCTACTTTATTCTTCTCAGATAACATCCATACTGCTGTCATGGTATAACTGGTTCATGATTACAGCCATTAATACAAAAAGTTGCTGATGGAGTCTTTTGGGTATTAGGCCAATATCATCAAACTGACAGAACTGTTCATACTGGTTTGTAAGCATCCCACTGCATATCAATGTAGTTTGTCATTCTGAATGGGAATAGATGATATCATGAATACTTATGTCCATTGGCACAAATAGTAGTTGAGTAATATACATGCCCCATCATGCATCCATGTTCTAGCTCAAGGGGGGCTCTGCAGTGCCATGCATGCTCTGTTTAAATGTCAAACAAAGTCTGTGGACTTGCAGTGGTACTGACACACTGGATCAGAATAAGTGTACTGGGGGCTGCATTCATAAGACGAGGATGAGGCTGGAGATATCTGACTGCTTGTTCATAAGCTCGCCAAACGTCAAGTGTTTTCTGCAAGTTTTACGTATGAAGGGGTGATCCAATTTGCACACGAGATAGATAACTGAATGGAGAAATAAGTAGCGGCATATTGTGAGGTGACTGTGAAAGGTGTTGGTTTAAAAATTGGTTGAAACTTAACTTTGGCACAGGACAGAGGTACAGAAACAAGTATCTCATAATCCATGGCATCAACAATTGACAAACCCTTATTATCATTGACAATAAGAGTGAGCAAGGCATTCCCCACTGGCTGGACTAGTATGTCCTGTCATCTAAAAAGAAGACAAGTGAAACAAAAAAAAAGGCAAGACAGTAAAAGAGCATCTGTGCAAAGTTCATGAGCAAGCACTAACAGAGTGAATGTGGAATCAATGAAAAGAAACGCTGTGCATGAATCAGGAAGTGCAGATGAAGGCTGGACATGTTATGTGTGCAAGGGTGTGTTTATGAGTGATGAGGAGAAAATACTGGAATGCGATGGAGGATGCAAGAGCTATTTTGCACTAAATATTTTGACGTAAAGTGAACAGTATGAGACTTACCAGAGATCACACTGCCTCTGGTTCTACCCAAGTTGCGTATATCATGTAAGAAGTAAATGGTCAGATAAACAGGATGATGTACTGAAATTGAAGCCATTGTGCTCCCAGTTGGATGAGTATATAAATGAGAATTTCCAAGAATTGGCAGGTAAAAATAAGACTAGGCTCAACAATCATGCAAAAGATAAACTACCAACAGTATATAAGACATGAGGTTAACGAGTCAATAGCAGCCACAATGCAAATATGTTGACAAAATCCATTAGCAGAAAAGAAGAGTAGGAAGGAGAGAGTAAAGGAGACAATGATTGAGCACAAAAAAGACAAGTGATCCTGAGAATTGAGAGAAGACAACCTTATTCTACATCGAGTAGAGGAAACAATGAAGACAATTCAGAATCATCTAAGAACCATGACACGGATTTTTCAAGGCACTTTTTAATTAGGCACGTGAATAAGGTGAGAGTCAAACTAAGAGTGTCATTCGACTTGGTGAGAAGAAAAGGTGAGAGAGGTAAAAGAGCATCGGTACATATTTCAAGAGCTAGTGCTGGCAGAGTGGTGGTCACCCAAGACCACTGAAGATGTCCTTTAAGAAGAAGGACGACAAAAGGAAAATTATCGGTATGCTTGCTAAATTAAAGAATACAGGAGATAAATAGAAAAGCATCAGTGTGTCCTATGATCTTTTACAAGACGAGAGGGAGGCAATAAGAACTTAAGTGGCTGAAGCCAATGATAAGGCGAACAGAGAGTCAGATGGGTGGGAGGCTTTTTTAAGTTACGGAATCTCCTTGGGGCTGCAAAATAGTCAGGCTGAAGAAACAAGGAAACATGCAGAAGACAGGTATGCTCCTAGAAGAACAATGAGATGTTTGTCCACAGTCTTGGCTAGGTTGATGTAAATGCGCTTACTTCAATATTAGAACTGCGTTCAGTTTCCAGTGCAAATGATCCTAACTCGCTTGAACCTAAACTTGTAAAACAGTCGCCCTATTATGCCACCATCAGCTTATTCCTCATCTAAAAAAATTGCTAAACATTTAAGAATATTGCGTTTAAACTGTAAGCCACTTAATGCTAAATTCGATGAATTATAATTATTGTTGCAAAATTTAGAAATGCATGACTGCTTGTCTATTACAATTTGTCATCAAGAAACTTGGCTGAAAAGTGTTTCCGATCTGTTCTTTTTACGATTAATAGGACAAACGTTAATTCCCAAGATTGATTTGTGCTTTAAAAGGAAACTTAGCCATTATGTAGGCCTCCTCGGAATATTAATCATAACTACGAAATTTTTATTGATGAATTTTCTCTTGTTTTACAAAACTTATTGATTTTCTAAAAATTTACAATAGACCTTTATTTGGACAATTCTTTGATACCATAATATCTTGAAGTTATTAACCCCAAATTACACTTCCAACAAGACTTTCGAAACAGCGCAGAACTATCATCTATAACTTTCTTATGAAAGAAGTGGATTGTAACATAAAATTATCTGTTTCAGGAATTTTTCCCTCTATGATTTCTGATCATTTCCTTCATTTGTGTGCATATCAAAGTAAAAAATGATATTGCACCTGAATTTGTTCATGTACGTGATCATCATCCCGTCTCAATAATAATTTTATAACAGGAATATATGAAGCACTGCTAATCAATAATTTTAAATGATGACTTGAATACTGATCCTAATGTTTCATATGACTTTTTTGAAAATACCTTCAAAACAGCTCATAAAAATAATTTTTCCCTTAAACAGGGGGGGGGGGGGGAGTACCCTAAACATAAATATAAAAATATACCTTGGATCACCGGAGGAATTATTCGATCCATTGCGGCTAGAAATCGTTTATGGATATTTTTTTTTTTTAAATTCCACAGGATAAAGAAGAATAAGAGTTACAGTCAATTAACTTGGACACTTAAAATAAGATCCATGTTGTTAAGAATGACAATTTTAAATCTTGCTTTGACAGGTACAAAAAAAATTAAAAACACACGGATTACGAGAGATGATGTCCTCAACAGACACAAAAAGAAGAATGAATCTGTGAGTCTTCAATAATGAAGGATGAAATTGTGATTGATAAATAAAGTATTGCAAATCTACAAAATATTACCAAATATTTTACGAACATTGCCATCTGTCTAACCTTTGAAATACATTCTCTTACAGATCATTTCTATTAAAATTGTTAACCCAGTCTTGCATAACTTTGTCTTTAATCTTGTCACAGAAGAAGCAATAAAGTATATAAATGACTCACTTAGAGGAAAGCATAGTTACGGTCATGGTAAGCTTTCGATGAATTTATTAATACTTGTTAAAAGAGCAGTGTGACAATAACTTAGGTTAATTATTAATTAATCGCTCTCCACTAGGATCTGTCCTGACACATTGAAACTAGCTAAAGTGGTACCCGTCCTCAAAATCCATCTGTGATTGAGAATTATAGACCTATTTTAGTCTTGCAGGCAATATGTATTTTTGTTTTGGAAAAATTTATGTACGATCAGATTCACCAGAATTTTAAAAAGCAGAACTTATTGTTTGATAGTCAATGCGGTTTCAGTAAAAACCACTCCATAAGGCCAATTGATTTATAGAGAGACTAATTTTAGATATGGATGAAAGACAGATCCCAATTAGTGTTTTTATTGACCTCTCTTAAGCATGTGACACCTGAGACTATAAAATTGTATTGAACAATTACACTATCATGATGTCAATGGTACTGCTTCAAACGCTATCTAACAGAAAAGAATACGTTGTTTATGATGAAAATAAATCTCATTCTAAATTTATTTCCACAGGCGTTCCCCAGGGATCAATTTTAGGTCCTCTGCTCTTTCTAATCTACATAAATGATATAGTATTAACCTCCAATCTTTTGAAATTTATCATTTGTGCTGACAGTGCAACCTTATTTGTTTCTGTGCGACCAGACGATCTCCTTGTGGCAAACTGTATTGCCTCTCACGTCATAAACTCTGACCTTAAAAGAATAAGTGTTTATTAAAGTTGAATAAACTTGTTCTTTAATGTAAGAAAAAAAAATGTTTGATTTTCCATCAACCCCAAAGAACAGTTGCAATACATACTTTTCAAATTCATTCAGCAATGATCGAATGTGTGAACGAATATAATTTTCTTGGCCTGCTGATAGTTAAACATTTGTCATGCAATAGTCATATTCAAAAGATTGCGTCCAAAATTTCTCAAACAACTGGTAGCATGAAGAACTTGAAAATTTTTCTCCCATCACACATTCTTCAAACGGTTTAAAACACGTTATTTCTTCCTAGATTTAATTATGAACCTCTAACTTTAGGATATGAACTTGCGAGACTAGTTAGACTTCAGAACAAGGCCATTCGAATCATAAACCATAGGAAATATTATGCACATAGTGATCCCATTTTTAAATCGAGATAGTTATCAAAATTGGATCATACATACACATGACAACCCCTAACATTTTATTTTAGATTAAAATACAATCGGTTCTCAACCTACTTTGCCGATTACAACAACTCCGCAAGTACACGACTTCTATAAAAGAGGGAAACAACTTTTTTTTTACAACGTATACTTCACATATATTGCCAAAATATTTTTGCAACATGAAAGCGTTCGTGTCTTGAATACAACACCTGATTTTATTTTGGAGAAGGAACATACTTATAGCCACTTTGGATTCTCGTCCTATATGAAAATAAAATTTATACAAAACTATGAAGAATTGTGTACAATTTCGAACTGCTATATTTGTAATCTTAATTAGTATTGTATATGAATTTCTGCTGTGAACAATTACCGTCTCTATGATCAATTGATTATTATTGTCATACTCCTATATAGGGTGGAAATCATGATAGCGGTCTGTTAAAGGCCTTAATGTGTGTCTCCCTGACCTTCTTATTCTTATGTATCTGCATTATTGTATGAACTTTTTCTTCTGATTGTGTTCATGCATGCTTATTTCTGTAAGACTGTTTGATAAGTCAAATAAACAAACCTGAATCCTGTGCATGGAGCGATTATACCGAGGTCAATGCTTGTGCTCATTAAAAGAGCCAATGGCAGCGGCCATTCCGAATTTTGGTCATGCAGCCTTGGCCACAGAGTCTGCCCATTAAAATCCCTAAGTCCCGTATCTTAACCGTGGACACCAGCAATAACACATCCGAAACAGGAAGCGTTCCTTAACACGAAAGTATTAAGCAATATACTTGCTGAAACATTGAAAGCAACCTCATAATGCTTGTGTATTTGCTTTCATAATATACATATTGTAAGGGTACCTTGAATCATAGGTGGCGTCTCACGTGGCTAACAATGACAATACTCCATGGCACCGATCTACTAGCCAAACCGTTTTTGCCGGAGACAGAGGTAGCGCGTAACGAGTGCTCCCTAACCATGTACGTTACACAGATCTTACAAAAAGAAAGAAGGAAAGAAACACATTTACACGTGCATATATTAAAATAATTTCTTATGTAGAATGCACATTATTGGTCCCTCCTTTTCCAATGTGGCTGCTGGGTTAGACATTTCTCGGTTTCGTGATTTCAAAGATGTCAAATTAATTATCAATTTTATCAAAACATGTCTCGCTATTCTGGATTACCATATAGTACATTATATGACTGAAAGAATGGGGTTTCCAGGCACAGAGCGGCACACACCATTTATACAATGCACGCAGGATATTACAAGCTATGTTACCGATACATATGTACGTATGAAATATGAGCATTGTCAGCGGCAGGCTACCGTGGAGCCCAGCTAGATATCATAGCAACGGTAGAAGTAATAACACTTGGTCACTTATAGTCAATCATCGTTGAGTGAGAAACCAAGAAAAATTAACAAAGCAAGCCATTGAATAAATACATTTATGTATTACTGAATAACAAATATCGGCAGTAACGTTTGGAGAGATATAGTGTTGTCGGATAATTTCTGCCGAAAAGGATATTATTTAGGGCACGAAAAGACGAAGTGAGTAACGTCTTTAGTCCAGAAAGAGCATATGCAAGATGGACTAGGACTAACGTTAAGTTTATAAAGGTCAAGACTAAGCATAAAAAACAGCTGTAAATAGAATGCAATATATATTCGAAAAGCGTTGGCCATGTCAGAAGGAGACAGGGTCACAGTCCACAGCCAGGAGGGTTGCATTTTATCTAGATTTGAAACGCTGGAAGGAAATTGAGTCTGTAAAATAAAAGGGGAGATTATACCAAAGTTTGTTGGTGTCTGGGAAGAAAGAATTGATGAAACGTTGTCTTCTGCATTTGGTACTGGTGATCAATATGAATGACGAAGGTCTCGACCTATGCTATGGGGAGGTAGGAAGTTGGGAAGATAGGATAGTATAGGATTCTGGGTCATTTTGTAGAATAGACTCACTTTTAAAGTATTTCCTTCGGACAGCCAAGGTAGGCCAATCAATTCTGTCTTAAATGGGAAAGAAACGCACATGTGACTTAAACATATTTGTTTATCTGTGTGGAGAAAACTGGTTTTCCTCGCCATATCCCGTGATAAAATGCAGCAGCTGTTTGTGGTTGTGGTTTGAAGTTAGCCCCACTAATTGACAACACGCTCGCTTAGAAGCCATTGGACATTTCATTTGACCTTGACCCCGGTGAAACGTTGCTGGTTGGAATGTAAGCATGCTTGCTCCACCGCGTACATGTAAACATTGAACACGATAGACAATCGTGCTGCAGGTTTTTTGCCCCGCAAGAAAAAAAAGATTGGGGGGGGGGGGTGTATTCACTGCATTGCACCTGGATGCACAAATTTGCAGTACAGAACTGTCAGCAAACATTACCATCCTTTGCCGATAAAGAACAAAATACTCTGAAAACATGCCTACACAAACTGAGCAGACCGGATCCTGCAGTCAGTGAGTATGTTTGTCATTGCAGTGATCATTTCACGGACTCTGTTTATGAAAACAATGCACGATGATTCCCACTGGGTCATTCAGATTCACAAAGTATAAGGAGTTGAAACTGGGCCCAGTGCCTAATGTGTCTGGCTTTTTAACTTTACGATCCAAGCATGACCGAAACGCCTGCGTCAGATAGGCCAAATACGGCAACGAACACTGCAACTTTGTATCTGAATCGGCGACAGCAACTCCAGGAAGCACAGTGAGCGCATGGAGAGGAGAGGTCAGGGAATAAATTCTTAACCCTTTAGGATTTATTTTCTCGGAGAGAATCGCATTTATTCAAACCAAAAAACAAAATTATATGTCAGAAAGTGTTTGACGGTGGTGAATCCCATTCTCACGGTTTTTTTCTATCCACATTCTTGCAACATAAAATGGTCTGACGCTCAAATACATGTAAGCGGGCAGATAAAATTCGGCACTGCAAGGTGTTCGATGAATGTCCAATAATACTACACCAAGTCGTCTTTGCTTGTCATTGACACGCATACCAGGTTGTTATAATAATAAACATACGTAATAATTGTTATTCCTAAGTAATAGACGTGAAAATCGCTTTGAACGTACATGTTCAGTGCGCGAACTATATGTATATATATATATATATATAAACACACATATATATATACATATATATATAAACACACACACACATATATTTATATATATATACATATATATATATATATATATATATATATATATATATATATATATATATATATATATATATATATATATATATATATATAGACATATTATATACTCGTCCTCCCATGGTATCATTGATCAGAGCTAATCACAATTTTTTATTTTGCATCGTAATTTGTGATTATCGCCTTCATCAGCTTTATAAGCAGAAGAATAACATAGACGTAAATGCCATTAAAAAGTCAATAAGAACGATTTTTCCTCCAAATTGGCTCAGAGATGGAATCCAACAGTATAAATTTATGGAGGTGCTGAAACGTCAGTGAAACAAAAACTTGGTGCAAAACTCATCAAACCACGCCACCTCCCAATGAAAATAACCATGTCGTTGCAAGAAATATGGAAATAGTAAAATTTTCGACTAATATTTTGCTATTCAATTCTTCATTTGTTTCAGATTGACCAAAATTCTGTCAATAAAATATTACAGACAAGTAAAGTAAGTGCTGCATCTCGTCCTGATGGAATGGGCAAAATTATCTTGAAAACTACTGCCCCAGCTAACTGTTACTCTCTTACTAGACTGTTTAATCTGTCCATGTCTGTGTCCCGTTTTCCTTATCTTTGGGAGAGGTCAAATGTATGCCCCCTTGTTTTAAAGAACGACAGATGAATAAAAGTTAACTTTCGTAGTATTTTACTCCTCTGTAATATTTTTAAAGTAATTGAAAGGCTAATTCATAATCCTTTATGCAGGTATTTCGAAACTAAATGATCGCAGCCATCAAAAGAAAATGATTCAACTCTTAATCGGTTACTTAAAATCATTCACGATTTTTACCGAAAGACTTAGAGTCAAACTACGAAGACAGGATGGTTTCCTTCTAAGGCTTTTCTACGTGTCTGGTACGCAAGTGCTGTATTCAAATTACGGCAGTTAAGAGTAGCAGAAATACTTGTTGAATTAATACACAGTTATCTTTCCAAACGTTTTCAGCAAGTGACCATTGGTCATAGTCCACTAGCTGGCATCGAATCGAATGTGGTGTCCTATTCTCGGCTTTTGTTTGTTCATGGTATACTTTAATGCCATAAGTGAGGATATATCATGTGACCTCAGATTATTTGGCGTTGATACTAGTATTTTGGAAGTAGTACACGATCCACGTAAGTCTGCACAGATAATCAATTCTGATCTCGATATCATCTCACTGTGTCGCGTGTTCTCTGGAAAGGTACATTTAAGGACACCTAAGACACAAAAATAAACCCCACAGTAACTGATCCTAGCTCAAAATTTATTTGCGTTAGAATACAAATCCTAAATGTGTGTAATCATCATACGCCAAGCAATTTATATCATAATTACACTTGCATCTTAATCCTGACAGATCGGCAACAAAAGGCAATCTTGCAATGTTTTTATTAGAAAAAGAATGAAGCAAAATTTTGATATTTGCTGAATCATTTTTGCAGTTCAGACATTACAAGATCAGAGGCCGTTAACCGTATTATGTTTTGCCCGTCCGTTTTCTTGGAATAACCATACCTAGGTGTGAAACTAATGGAGAGGACACTGACAAAACAGTCCTCGACATTGCCGAGAAGATAGTTGCAAGCATGACCACATCAGAGTTAGACAATAGTCACTGCGTTGGTAAGAAGAAAGCTGATAAACCCCCCGCCACCATACTGAAGTTCACTTACTATTCATCTCGCCAAAATTTTCACCTGAGGAGACGGCAAGCAAGAGGTGTACTTATTTTGGAGGACCTCAACAAGGATCGCTCTTCAATCATGTATCGAGCCAGATGTCTCAAAAGAAAAAAAAGAGTTAAATCATGTTACGCGAGAGATGGACGTATGTGCGTGAATTTCAAGCATGGGGTACCAGTGATGGTGATTGCAGTCTGGTGGAGATACATGACCTGGAGGATCTCCATAAATATGTAGACGTTGAGCCACGTGATACTGCTCGCAGAAGACTGCCCAGGCAGGGCAATAGATCAACTGACAGACACTAAGATTGACTATTGGTGGTCACTAAAGTGTGCCCAAATACGTTTTTTTGCTTTTTTATCTCATCATGAAATACCTGCTACATATTCGGCTCTCGCAGACTCTTATTACCATGATGTTAATGTCTTATGCTGCCACAATTCATGCATTTTCAGATAATGTCAGGATACTGATAAATTGCTTGCTTTTTTTCTCTTTTCTTTTATTTTGTCATCTCAAGTGAAAAAAAAGGATTAAGTAATGCTACACGAAAGACATGTTTGTACGTGAATTCCATCCCTAGAGTACCGGTGATGGTGAGATAGATGACCTTGAGGACCCCAACAAATATATACACGCTAAGCCACGGGTATACCAGCTGACAGAGGGTCGCCCAGGCAGACAGTGAAGTCGATTATTGGTGATCAATCAGGTGTTGCTTAAAGTAAGTATAAGCGCTAAAATGATTTTCCGGAGTGTGCCTAATTTTGGTATCATAAGGTACATCTTATCCTTGTGGGACTTGCTTGCACCTTCATTGCAGCAAAAATATCACTAATTCCATGAAAATTAAGGATAAATTTTTTGAGTTACTTCAAGTGAATATGCAAGACTTGTAACGGTTTTTTGTTCCTTGGCAACCATAAAAGTGACAATTTGTCAACAAAGAGCACATGTAGGTGCCATATCTGGCTCTGTGGGTCCGCCCCAGCATGTGGGCTTAACACCCTTTGAATGTGTTATCAGTACAAATTAAAGCTGCAGACATGGAACAGAGGGCAGGCCAGTCAATACTGTCTGATGTTACAGGCACCATGTTGGAGAATAGGGTCACATTTATTTGATGTTCCAAGTGGCATCCAATACAGACTAACAACATTAAAGTTCTGGTTTCTATCTCCCATGATCATTGAATCAAAAAGGATTCATGGGAAAAAACCACACACATTAATTTTTGTGGTCAGGCCGTTAAGTTCCTGTTACACCAAAAAGATTAATTTGGTGATACAGTACCTCCAGTAAGTCCATTCCAAATGTAACAGAAAAGTGGCCTTATTAGGAAGGGGGGCTTTCTAGAGGTGGCCACATGATGGAATTGTCAAACTTTCTGCAAATGAATGGTGGAGATTCAAAAGGGGTGGTGTCCGATGAGAAGGCCGGGCCTCACAAGAGGGGTACCACTGTAACAGCCACATCCTCGCAATAGATGATCATGGTCTGGTAAAATGGAAACCAGCCGGACCTTCGCCTCATCAGCACAAGTGGATGAATAGGGTTATGTTACATAACTGTACAACCACAGTCATGTCCACTGGATGCCCTCCACGGGTGGGCCCCTGCCCCCCCCTCTGTCTCTGGTATAAATTAACTAGCCATTCATCAAAACATTCAACTCCACCCACATACCCATTTGTGATTTTAAATCCAGGGTGGTTTCGGTGATCACCGATTGAAATATCTATTATTTTAGCCGTGACTAGCGAAATAATGAAGCTATATTTTGCACACCCAACTTGGAATAAGTTAAGACTGAGGTACAACACATATAATAAAGTGACAAAGATTGAGTTGATGAGATGACCCCATTTACAACGCGTGTACTGATTTTAATACGTTTTTGTTTGTCTCACCATAAAATGCCTGCTACACATTCTGCTTTCGAAGACTCTTAGCTTAATTGATGTCTTAGTTGTATGCTACTGCACAATTTGCAATTTCATATGTATTTTTAGCGGGTGTGTGTGTGTGTGGGGGGGGGGTAGTGGTGGTGGTGGTGGTGGTTTTTTTTTCTGTTTTTTTGTTTGGGTTTTGTTTTATTTCCACACTTACATATATCTCGGTGCTCATTCAGGTGTACTTAATTTATTTTGAATGTTTGACCAAGTTGTACTTCTAAGAGAAGGTCCCCTTTATTAGTCACTTTCGTACATATCACACAGGTGATGTAATGATACTCCCAATAGCCCACTGTTTGCGCACAAAACTGTAAAACTTCAGCCGTCTGTCCTACAATTAAATGTGTCGACGTATTAGACTCAGTCTTGGTCCCAATAATTTTTTTAACTTTTCACATCGCATGTTCTTGTTCTACTTTTCATGCACTTTTTGTTTCCAATACCTGTGTCCTATACTTGTTAAGTTTTATGTTATGTGATAGTTATCAAGAGCAGTTTTGGAATGATGTCCCCTATTGTACTTCTGTTACTGGCACCTTATGTTGACTTTCTCATTAGGGGAGCACTTGTTTATCCTTGCTATGCTTAATGGGTGTTGCGTTAACGAATACAGAGTGACCATTGGTCTGTTTGTGAACAAATATATTGTATTCATAGCTGTCACCCATTCCTGCCCTTCTGTTGGCAACCAAATTAATTGGTCTTTCAGTTTACTGCCATATTAGCTTTAAATATAATTCTGAGGGGTTTATCTTGTCTTCGACATATACTTATGTTTCTACATTTTTTCTTCATGTTAGCTGTCGATGTACACACAAACTCTGGCCCCAGCAAGAACCCAAACAACCTGCTGAAGTTATGTCATTCAAATATTAGCAGCCTAAAATGTCCAGGTAAACTTGACGAATTTCAACTTTTAGCCAAATCTGAAAAAAATTTAACATTATTACACTCTCTGATACCTGGCTTGATGAGAATGATCCCAATCAGCTCCTCCTGATTGATAATTTCCAACCTCCATTTCGTAAAGACCGTATCGTTTGGAGGGGTGGTGCAGTATTAACCTATATTTATTCTTCTATGCCGTGTGTAAGACGTTCTGACTAAGAATGTCAAGACTGCGTGTGTGTCTGGATGGAAATTACTACTGTACGTGGTAAAGTCTTGATCGGAAATTATTATCGGCCTCCGGTTCAGCCCGCCGAGACCCGCGATTTTTTGTCAGATCTCTATCTAATTCTATCTCCTTAGCCATTGAGAGCAACCCTCACATATTAACAATCACTGGCGATCTTGACGACAGGTGTTCCACTTGGGACTCCTCTGATGCTGACAGTGAACTTGGTTTATCTCTTGTCAACCTCGTATCACCGCATAATCTGTTTCAGCTTATACATGAGCCCACCAGAATAAACGAATATTCTAATAATTTATAAGATATCATTATTACTGACTCGCCTGGTCTGGTTCGTGACTCTGGAACCATTCCCCCTGTCTCAAATTCTGACCATAGTGTCTTTCTCTCTCTTTCCTTGCACAAGGATAAATCCTTTAAAAGCTAACTTTTGTGATCTTAACGCTGCCGTACAATTAGCTCCTTGGTACACAGCTCATGAAGTTCTTGATTCAATTGACGATGGCGTATCATACTGGTCGGACTTGTTTCTTTCTACAGCTAAGGACTTTATCCCATTGAAAGAGTTCACGATTCACCCTAGGGACAAACCCTGGATAACTTCAGCAATTAAAAAAAATATTTGCCGTTGCAACCATGCGTGGAAACGTTTTAAGCATTTGTCTAACAACCCGCGCCCCCATACTTATGATGTCTGCATTAAAATCGAGAAGTGTTTCCAATTTTACAAAAGGTACGGCATTAAAGTAGTTAACTTGGTTAGATCCTCTGTCCACTCTTATTTCTTTAGTTTGCATTGGCAACTTGACGAAAAAGACATTAATCCAAAAAAAATTGGTGGGATCTATCTAAGACTGTATTGTGGTAAAAAATACACCAGGATATACCTCCTATTTTAGAGGGCAATAAAACCGTACCTTGCATACCTGAAAAATGTAAAATTTTCAACACATGTTTGTCAGTCAATGTAAAACACTTGCTGATGTTGACGCCCCTACACCACCCAAGTTTGCATTTCAAATGGATGCACGCTAAAATGACCTTACTGTTGAAAAAGAGTGTATCAGGAGAGTCTTAACTTCTTTCAGATTAATCCTTGTTATGTAGTGTATCCAAAGTGTTGTATCCAAATTTGACAAGGTTCTGCCTCCTGGCCTCCTTTTTAAACTGCGACAACTAGGCATCTCTGATTAAATCGTAACATGGACCGATAGCTACCTATCAAACCGCTTTCAACGAGTCATTATTCACGGGCAAACGTCTCCATGGTTACCTTGTGAAGTCAGCCTCTTCGCTGACGACACTAGTCTTCTTGAAATCGTTAATAATCTTATTCAATCCTCCAATCACCTGAACAATAATCTCTCCATCATACAGAAGTGGAGAAAGGCATCTTTAATGCTCTAAAGTATATTTCCCTTATCTTTACCAACACACTTAATAAACCTAGCCACCCACCTTTTCACCTAGGGGACTCAGAAATACCTGAGGAAGATAACCACACCCACCTAGGGTTAACTCTGAGCCATAACTTATCCTGGCATGCACATAATACCTGGATAACTAACAAAGCTGGTCAGTAGATTTCACTCCTTCATAGGTTTGAATATAAACTTTCCCGTGAGGCTCTTTCCAAATTGCCTTGATCTATGATTCAACCAATTCTCGAATATGGCTGTGTCTTGTTCGACAATTGTGGTCAAGGCTTGTCTGACTTACTCGAATCAATCGAGGTCGAGGCTGCAAAAATTTGCACTGGTGCTCTTAGACATACCTCACATGTTAATCTTCTACACGAACTTGGTTGGTCAACCCTCGCCATCAGGGGCAAGTACTTCAACCTGCTTCTCTTTCACAAAATGTACCATAAATTAACTCCTCCATATCTTTCCGATCTCATTCCTCCTTTTTTTCCATGGTCTTAACCTTTGACAACCCAGTTCTACTGTACACTCTGTAAAATGTCGAACTAATCCCCTCTAAAATTCTTTCCTTCCTTCTGATATTCGTGATTTTATCTCCTTTCAAATATTTAAATCTAAACTGAAAGCTTCCTTGCTTGCCATGGATGACGTTCCTGCTTACTATTCCCATGGTAAGAGATTTGCCAATATCTGTCATACCCAACTACAACTGGGCTACTCTAGACTTAGCTGCGACCTTTTTAAAGTCCACATCATCTCAAACCCTACCTGCTCTTGTACTTACCCTACTGAAGATCTTGAACACTTTTTATTTTTCTGTCCTATGTATTCCGTACCTAGAAACAATCTCTTTGACTCTACTTTTCGAATCTTAGCTCCAGGTGTCCACCCAAATTTAATTATGCACCTTGGAAGTAACAGATAAATCGGAATTTTCCTCTTTGGTAGCAAGGAACTGTCGGATCTCTAAAACTTTTAAATCTGTGAAGCTTTCCAAAAAATACATTGTGGACACCAGAAGGTTTCTATACTTATTTAAAAAATCAGACCTAGTGTGACTGTTCTGCTTTATCATAAGGATATATGACTGTTTATTCTATGTTCATGCAATATAGTACGTATGTAATTCATCATTATGGGCATGTGGGTCCATAACAATGTACTTTGTATCCCTACAGTTGAACTTGAACGCTTGAGTGCAAAATGAGCTAAGAGGCCTTTCATACTGAGCATTGGATTTCAAGACAAGAATTTGAATTTTTGCTCTACGATGATTAGTTGGGATTTTGTGAAGGTAATGCCATTTCTATGGGGCAGCTTCACTATTGATTAGCTCAGACAAAGCTTGTATAATTTAGACACTTTTCCCAATGAATGGCGGTCTAATGCGAAACTTTTAAGTCCACATAAAACGATTGTATTTAAGCAAAGGTTGATTTTGATGCAGTTCAAATTTACGGCCAGCACCTGCGTGTCTGAAAATTTTTCAATTATAAAGTAGTAAAATTGTAGATTTCTGGGCCCAGTATGAAATATGGGGCCTGTAAATGCCTGTAACTTGCATATTATCCCCATGCCATAGCCCAGGGTCATGGATATTCTACTACTGTGGTAGACCATGGAGAAGTAGACTAACAAGGTTTAAAACACACACACAAATATTAAAATTTGAAACATGAAATATCCCCCCCACCAAAGAAATTTTAGAGATAAAATACTGCCGAAGTGTACCTTCGGCTCCCTTTAACGTCCGGCAGGCCAGCGGTCGCGAATACACAATTGACGCCTACAAGCCTTATTGCCCCCCCCTTGCCGTGGCGGTAACAAAGCTCGGACGTTTGTAGTGCCCTTGGTGCTCAGTCCTTAAGTAGTAGGTCCATGCTGAAGTTGACCTGATATTTGTACAAAACTGAGTAAACATCATCCCTTAACATTTGATGAGGTTGTCAATCAATTATTGGCCAATCACATGAATTTGAAGTATGGAATCCATTATTCAGCGATCTGTCAAACGGCGACTGCGACAACTGGTTTCAAAGCATGACGTCATGGTGGCGGCCCTTCAGGCCATGTGACCTCAAGCCTGGCAAAGAAAATTGTGATGCCTTGCTTCGGTGGGGGAGCCTACCTCCAATCGTAGTCAGTAAACAGGTGGCGGGTTTAGTCTTCTGCTCCCAACATCTTCCTCCCGTTTTAAGGGAGGGTGTTTTTATTGTATTTACTCCTATCTGTGTACTTCATATACTTTGTTTGTCTGTTTACTTTACATAGTTAGCTTGTCATTATTTTGTAATTCTCAATGAGTTGCATCTCTCTTTCAAACCTGAGTTTTCTATCGCTATTTTGTATGTGTTTTGTGTGTTCATGTTCATGCTTATTTCGATTTATTATTTGTACTTTAATGTCCTCATCCTTGGGTTTCGATAAAATATTGTTATGTGGCTTATAATTGGTTATTATTGGTTAAAATATCAGTTTTTCCACGCCTGTCTTTGGATGAAGGGTCACCAGGGTAATCCATCGCAGTACAGCCATTGAAGGGACATCACCTAACAATTCCCGCTGCTCCTGAATATTTAAAGTCTTCCTTCATTTGAACGCAAAACAAGCAAGATAACTATATTGTAAACCACGAAGGCTTTGACATGTTTCCATCTTTTCCCTGTCCACAAACACACTTTCGGCATGCCGCCTGATTTCGCGGCGCCACCGTTATACCACTCTCTTTTTGATATGGGCCATTGTACCTCTAGCTGCGTGAGAGACTGTTAAGTATGATTGATGGCTGCCATTGTTCCGCTAGGTGGCTCAAAACCAATAGAATGACGCATGGACATTCAGATGTCTACATGGCTGCGCGGTTGGGTTTTTGCGTTTTTCTCATATTTCTATTGTTATTAGGAGCTTAAAATTTTGCAACTTATAAAAAGACATTTATCTTGTACATTTGGCAACTTATAAAAAGGACGTTTATCTTGTAAAAACTGTTAAAATGTCAAATCGCCAATGCAAAGGTTTTTGGCGTCTCACCTGTCTTTAATACCAGTAGGCCAATAATTTTCCCTTTCTCGACAATGTATGAAACAAGATCACACAACTTCTGTCTTTACTAAAACCAGACGCCACTCATCATACTCATTTTGGATTTACTTTCACCAGTAACTTAAAATGGAATATGCCTATTATCCAAATTATAAACAAAGCTAGAGAATGCACAGTTCTGCAATGGAGACTAAAGTATATATTACCCTGTATAATGTTAGCCAGGCTGTTTTCAACCATGATTTGTCCAAGCTTTGGATAGAGATATGTTATCTTTGATAATGGTATACCCCTAGAGTCTGTCCAATATAAAGTTGCTAGAATTTGTACGGGTGCTTTGAGGCACACAGGCTGTCATGGCTCACTCAATGAACTTGGATGGCAAACTTCCACCTAACGTAAATATTTCAAACTTATTTTTTTTTATAAAGGCTTACATTATTTCATGCCAAATTACTTATCCGTCTCGATTCCCAATAGTAGCAAGCGTCGGGACAGCTGCCAATTAAGATTGTTTCTTATTTTGAGAAAAATAAATTTAAGAAAATGTGCTATGGTGATTCGTTTCTTCCATGAATTATTCATCTCTGGAATGACCTGCTATTGGATATCTGGCAGTCAGAATCCTTATACATTGTAAGAATTTAAATGAAGGTGAAAGAGTGTTCTTTTGTCTGCCGATGTTGTGCCTCGGTACTTCTCACGTGGAAACCGTTTTTTCCCGAATATCTCTCGCACCTTGCGCCTTGAATATTCTAGATTTATTTCCCACCTAAACAGGATAAATGTTGTCTGGTCCCCAGCTAGTAATTGGTTATATCCATGCAAGGATGAGCACCATTATTTTCTCTTTCCTGCTGTGGAGCCGCCAGAAAATTCACCTAAATACTGGATTCAAAAACTTGGTAAACAGGGTAACTCCCAATTTGATAGTTCAGTTGGCACCAATTATTCTTGTTGACTGTTTAGCTCAATGCCATGAAGATATGTTAAGATTAAACATATTTATTTACACTGGTTTACCCTATAGTACAAAAATTGCTAATAACAAATGGGTTCTCCAGACACGGAGAGACAAACGATAATATATATATATATATATTCATATCTATACAACACGCACAAGACATTACAAACTATGTTACCATACAAATATATACATGAGAAAAAAGTGATATCATCATGTACAAATATCAATAGTCAATAGGACATTGAAAGACTCAGATTGAGAATATAATGTAAAGTAATGACACTTGCCATACTATTCACTATTGACAATAGAAACTGGGCGTAATTATCGCCAGTAAATCAGTAAATATATATAATTGATTATAATTTGGTAAACGTATAGCTATACGTCATAAGGTATATAGCATAGAGAGAGTGTTTCTTACACAATTTGGTCACTAGGTGACAGGTCACAATGACTTAACGGTGAAGAGAGAATAAAACTGCATGGGTATGGAATGGATTAGAAAACAAATCATCTGCTTTCAACCTTATTGTTTTGTACTGCGTGAGATATCTGTATGTTAAAAAGATCCAATAGTTCTTTGCTGCCAAAGAGGAATATATAAATCAGTCTTTTGCTAGCTATGTGGATTATCAGGTCAGGGTTTATGCCAGGAGCTAAAATAGGTGTTGTATTATCCAATGGTTTCTTTCTAGGTGAGGCATACTTGGGACAAAAAAAGGAGAAAAAAAAGTCACGTCTTCAGTAGGGAAATAGCAGGAGCAAGTAGCACTTGGAACTATATTTACTATACAGAGGTCAACGTTAAGCCTGGAGAAGCCTAGCCGTAAGTAGGTTTGGCAGATATTCGAAAAAACGAAGCCCACACGAAAAAAGGTCAGGGGTATTGCCCACAGCCAGCAGGGGTGCCTGGATTTTGGATTTGAAGATTTGGAGCGAGATTGAATCTCTAATGTCCATATGTAAGTTGCTCCAAAGTTTGATAGGATCAGGGAGGAGGGAGCTGTCAAAGCGAAGAGTCCTGCTCAGGATGGTGCATATGGGCCTAGAATGACATGTTGCTCGACCAAAGTTAAGAGGTGGCAGGAGATTGGTCAGATAAGAAGGAGTAAGATCATGGGTCATTTTGTAAAACAAGATTAATTTAAATATTTGTGACAATTAGCAAGGGTAGGCCATCCGAGTTCTTGTAAAAGTTTGATATGAGAATTGTGTCTTAGGGCACCAGTGCCTATTTTTGCCGCGCCATACTGAATAGATTCAAGTAAATCTGACAGCCCTTGACCATAGTTATTGAAGGGGAGACAAGCATATTACAGAATTGGTCTAACTGTAGAGAAATAAAGCCTGACCAGGGCTTTTCGGGAAAGTTTGAATTTAAGCCTGCGAAGGAGAGCAATGCGCTGGTTGGCTTTATTAATGATATTGGTTATGTGAGTATGCCAAGATAAACTACTGCTAACAGTTATACCTAAATGGGTGTGATAGGTGGCCTCAGGTACCGCTGATGGACCAAGATGAACGGGTGGCTGGTGAGGTTTAATAATTTTGGCAGTGAAGACAACAGATAAAAATGTCAGGGCATTGAAGCTGACCTGCCATCATTTGCCCCAAATTTTGGATATATAGAAGGTTTCTATTTATGAGTCTGTTGGCTTTTGAACGATTTCTACCAAGCTTGTGTCATCAGTGAAAAGCTTCTCATCACAGGAAAAATCATCAGAAAGATCATTGATGTACACTAAAGACAGAAGTGGACCCAGTATGGATCCCTGGGGTACGCCATCTTCAATAAGCAACCAAGAGGACGCTTGGCTATGAATAACCACTCGTTGAAATCGATTTGAGAGCCATGAAACAGTGTTTACAGAGATACCTAGCTGATGTAGTTTAAAAACGAGGCCAGCATGCCAAACTTTGTTGAAAGCCTTAGAAATATCTAGAAAATCCGTACGCGTGTTTTTGGAATGTTCTAGGCTATTATAAATGTTATGGACAATATATACTATTTGGTTAATTGTAGAATCGTCCACCTTGAGCCCAGAGTTCTCGGGTGTAAGGAGATTATTGTCAACTAGGTATTCATAGATGGCATTGAAGACCAATCGTTCAAAGACTTTGGAGACGCAACACAGAAAAGATATAGGGCGATAATTACTTTTAACCTGCTTGTTGGCCTTCTTAAACACGGTGCATGTATTTGCTTTCTTCCAGGAGTGAAGGAAATTGAAAAGGCGGAGAGAGAAATTTAAGATTTTAGAGAGAAGTTTACAAACTGAATCAGCCGTATTTTAAAGTAAAGTCTTTCCTATGTTATCAGGCCAGATGCAGTGGAGAGCCTGGCGGAGGGGAGGATTTTCCTTACTATGTCTTCAAGAAAGTTGATATAATTTAGGCGTGTCTCAGTTCGAAAGATAAACTGGGGCAGGGGTGGGGCATCAATATCGAGAGGAATTCTACATTGGGTTTCAATGTATTGAAAATATTGCATTTTACGGTGACACCAGAAACAATTTTTTCCTCTTCGATGCGTGGAGGAATGTCTTCATGAACTTTGCATTACAGAACAAACTTCGAGAGACTCCACGACTGCTTAGGATTAATATCCTTGTAGTCAAGTTGATGGCCCAGTTTGCAAAAATATGAGCAAATAGATTGTCTTATCAAGTTGACAACTCTATTGCGACATGTTTTGTACAGTGGGAAAAAATTCAATTTTTGTGTTCGTGTCATAGATATAAGGACGTGGAGTACGAGATACTCTCTTGAAGCGTTTCTATTGCTCGGTCTCTTTGACGAATACGTTTCCTAATTACAAAGATTATCCATAGTTCATCTCCAGGCTGGATAGTGATTTCCCTAAAAGGAATGAGACCTTTTGCATTTGATAAAAATAAGTAATTACATTTGAGTCAAATGAAGAGATTTATGAAGGCATTCAGGAGGATTGTTGATTCAACTCAAACTTGTAGAATATCTGTATGTCTTTTTACTCAACGTGTAATTTGCATCGACTTGATATCTTTAACTTTTGTATTTCCTTATGTACATCGCACATATACTGTGAGTCATTTGTGTATTACTACAAGCTATTTATTAGTGTGCCTGGTTAATACCTGACCTGGGTAATCAACTTGAAATAAACATTTTAAAAATAAAAACATAGCAGATGGCATTATTATAGTCCATGGAGGTCACGCTACTTCAGTCGATGGACTCGTTGAGTTTACTGAAGCGGATGGGCACTTTGGACAATGGAAGCATTTTAGATAAGAGTAAGAAGCTCCGTTTACACATATTTTACTCAAACAAAGGCCGTATCATCTCATGAAAGGAGTAATGGGATTAGGGCGCCAAGTACCACAAGCGTATTCTGCCATAACATGCTATTACAAAAAGTAGTGGTTAAACAGACATAAACTGTAGGCTCGGTATGACAGCACATTGTTTGATGAAGCGAGTTCATGGTCGACCCCTTTTGGAAAACGATGTGTTGGAATTTCATGACACGACCTTTCTCTAAAAACCAAAACTTCCACTGTATTACACCTATTTATATATTTTTACTCGTATAAAAGACAAAAGTATGTCGGCATCGGGTTGTTTATCGTTGGTCTATTTCGTGTGTCGGCCTATCTATTTCTATTTACCTATATGGTGCACATCACTTTTCATATCTTCGGTTTGCTTTCATATAGCTTTAATACATGTGTTTACAAAATGCATTTTCACTATGATAAAAATAAGATGCCAATATTTTCTGCTCTTAAAACCTTATCTGTGCAGCACACATCTTTCACATAAAGATTAAATAAATATAAATAATGCAAAAGGCTGGAATTCAAGAATTAGCAAAACAGCAACATGCATCTTCCAGTACCAACGTGAAGAAATACATTCACTCTTGACTTGAGACAGGCCGTTATCGACCATAGATAAGTGGGGATTTGAACTGGTCCTCTCAACCTTTGGAATATTATTCATAAACTAAAGGCCTTTTTCCAACACATATAGGCTTCATAATATAATACCCAAAATTGATCACTTGCGCCAAAGATAAACAGACACATGGTAGACTTTCTACTGATGGTTCTTTTGACTTGTCAGTCAGCTGAGTCAACAGGGAAAGATGACATTGGGCCTACATCAGTAACGTGTTATTTGTGCATCTGGAACATTATAAAAATACTCTTCCGTTAAAACTATGAGTTGGTAAACACACACCACAGCCCACAGCACAATATAGCCAATGAATTATGGCCGACCATAGTCTAAAAAGACATTTACAATTCCCATAAAGGTCATCTCAATAATGAGAGCAAAATAAAATACAGCAAAAGGCAGAATAAATGTCACTCCAGATTTGAGACAGACGGTAACCCAATAGAAGACAACTGTTGGTTTTTAATTATTCTTCTCAACCTTTCAAATTTTTTTCATTAGCTACAGACTTTAATTTTTTTCCAACACATATTTGTCTAACCACTTAATACCTAAATATGTGACTCGCGCCAAAGATAAAAATAAACATGATAGACCTGTTCTTCTTTGGGTCTCCTGACTTATCAGTCAGCTCAGTTAACAGCAAAGGAAGACAGAAAGCCTTATCATTAAAGTGATTTTTATGAATCTGGAACACTAAAAAACTGCTCTACTACCACAATAACTATAGGTAGGGGAACACAATCCAGAAAAAATATAGCCAAAGAAATATTCATGGTGTAAATTGTTGTTTCACAGTAATGATGCATTTACTCGGGGTATTACATGCTGTACAAAAAAGCATCCTTGTGCAGGAGACCGTCCATTTGAAAAGAGAATGAACAAGCCATCTATAATGTTGTTGCTGGTGGAAAATAAACCTGCGTATTTTACCTGTTGAGTGTAGGATATTATCTGTATCAAAGTAGCAGGGTCAAATATGCAAATTAAATATGTTTTGCTATGTTTAACAACCCAGAAATACAAAAATGACAGCAATGTTAGCCGAAGAAAGCCAAGTTTGATCATTTGATCACAGAAGCATGACTCTAATTACCAAACAAATACAAGGATATCACTTCTGTGCCAAGTGCTGCCAAAATAACAGTTTGTTTATAACAACTGTGATTGAACCATTGGGATGCATGGTGTGCAGGCTGGCCACACATTACGTGCAGGTCAACTGGAAAAGATCAGAGCATATACCAATGTTATTAACAATATATGAGACCTTCTTGTGTTATTAGGATTGAGACAATCTCTATGCAGATGTAGAGGATAAAGTTCATATCATTTGAGTGAATATTCACATTATTATTATGAACATACTTTTTTTCAATTGGATTGCCTAATAGTTACAGTAAACTTATCTGGAGGTTCTCCAGTACATATAAAAGCACACAGTAGTATATACAATGTACAATGGACGAAACAAAAGGCTAAATACAGAGCTAGAGCAAGAGTAATACAACTCTTGCAAAATAATGAAAACTCATATGTATATCATATATATTGAATTTGAGGATAAAAAGTCTAGATTCTATTATGAAGGTATGAACAGCCTCAAAGATGTTTTAATTATCATTGTGCGGCAAATCACCACTAAATTTTAAGAGAATATATTATAAACTATCACTTGAACACTGAACTAGTACAGTTGGATTTACACTTGGAGCTAGTAAGTGACACATAGTGTTCAGTAGACGGTCCTTTTGCACCATAAACTTAGGGCAGAACAAAATGTAATGTTTTTGATCCTTTTGCACCATGAACTTAAGGCAGAACAAAATGTAATGTTTTTGATCTTCAGAAGGATGAGAGCATGCACTCATTGAGGCTGCAAGGATATTGACATAATGTGGATAGGCATTTAAAACAAAGAAGCTAAGAGATAGCTGCGTTTGACATATGTTCAGGAAACGACTACAATATTTGAAGTACAAAGGCTTTTTTTCAGCATTTAAGACTAATAAACTAAAATTAGACTTAAACTGCGACAGGGAATCAGTATGGCGGGCATCAACTGGGATGAAACTTCATAAGCTAATGATAGATGGAATAAATGTCTTGCCGAAGCGACTTGTTGTAAACCTAAATTGAAGTAATTCACCGCTATTTCTCAATAAACGTCCAGTAGTGAATGCAACATAGCGAGGAACCAAATCATGTAGATATTGTGGAGTCAACCTATTATACATTTTAAATATATATATACATATATTTATATATATATATTTATATATATATTTATATATATATATATATATATATATATATATATATATATATATATATATATATATATATATATATATATATATATATATATATATATATATATATATATATATATATATATATATATATATATATATATATATATATATATATATATATATATACGTTTAAAGTATTTCCTCCTGCTTGACAAAGTCTGCCCTCTAAGCCTTTCAAGAAGTAAGACATGTGGATGGTATCAAGTTGCACCAAGGCAGATTCTGATTGCCTCATACTGCTATAGATTGGGACAGGTTTTGAGCGCAATGGTCCAACAGGACACACCCATACTCCAGGATAGGACGAATGATAGTAGCATACAACCTTATGAGAGTCTGTGTAGAAGGGCAAGCTGTTGACTGCCCCTATTAAAATGCGTGTTACATGCTGGTGCCATGACATATTGCTAGATAGTGTAACTCCAAGATGTGTATGTTCAGTATCGTCAGATATTGCTGTCTTTCGAAGGAGGAGGAGTGGATGATCTGGCTTGTATAGTTTAGTTGAAAAAAAATTATAGAAATTGGTTTAGTTACATTAAACGTCAGACACCAGAGCTTGCCCCAAAGATGGACTTGTATAAGGTTAGAATTAAGGTTTCAGGTGTGACAGTTGGCTCGTGTACAATTTCAAGAATACAATCATCTGTGAATTGTTGGATGTCACAGGTAATGTTATCAGTGATGTTGTTTATGTAAACAAGAAAAAGTAGGGGGCCAAGGATGGAACCTTGGGGCAATCCAGGCTCTATGAGGAGCCAAGAGGAGGTCTGTCCCCCAAAAGTAATGCGCTAAAGTTGGTTTCCAAGGTAGCTTTCTATAAATCGTAAGACAAGATCTTCAAAGCCCAATTGTTTCAGTTTAAAAAGTAAACGAGCATGCCAGACTCTATCAAAAGCCTTGGATATTTCCAGGATAACCACACGGGCCTCATGGCCCTACTTTAGCCCACTGTAAATAGTGTGAATTATTCTAACAACTCGATCTACAGTGGAATCAATTTTCTTGAAACCAGAGTATTTGGCAGATAGCAAATTGTTTGAAGTTAGATACTCACAGAGAATGTTACAGAATAGACGCTCAGGTAATTTAGAGACATTACAGAGGAATGAAATGGACCCAAAATTTTACTTTGAATTTGACTTTTTATTACTTTTTTTGAAAACGGGACACACGCTGGACCTCTTCCAAGGATTTGGGAGAGTTAAATTGGATAGACAGCGATTTAATAGATTAGAAAGAGAAAGTGAAATTAAAGGGTACAGTATTTACATAGTGTTGTACCTATGCCATTGGGACCACAAGTGCAACTAGTTTTCAGAGACGTAAAAATGTTTTCCACATCGAGTAATCGAACATGAAACAGACAGATGTGCCGCAGTCTGACAGGCAAAGTTGGACAAGGGCAAAGGGTTATCATCATGTGGAATCTTGCACTGGTCATCAAAATACTTGTTGAATATGTTACACTTTTCTCTGTCAGAAGAATTGTTTCTTCCATCGCCGACAAAAGTTGCAATAATTTGATATGTTTTGTGGCCAGGAGTAGACTTGCTGAGGTTCCACTGTCTTCTAGGGTTGTTCTCTCTAAGACATATGTTATGGTCTATGGCTAATATGGGGAGGTTACTGTGCCTCCACACAATACAAAGACAAAATAGCTGTGCCTGAAAAGAGGTCAAAATTGTGATAACCATAGAAAACAATAGCTGACCTTGTACTGAACATAGAGAAAATGGATGCATGTAATAATGACATAGGAACAGATAAAGAAATAATGTAAACATACAACATACACAGTATACACGAAAAAATAGTGTAAATGTGTAACATCTGTAGGATGCTAAACACAAAATGATCAGAAATCGAACGATAATCCACAAATCTAACAGATATGTAAGGCTTCAAAATTCCGACATAGGAATACACTGCAAAGGATGATCATATAAGTCCCACAAGATGTCTGTGCTTCAATGATAGCTAATATAACATATAACGCTCATATAACAATAGAGAGAAGTCAAGTTCAAACATACAAGTTCTACAAGATGTCTGCATTTCATTGTTAGCTGGATCTATCAAAGGGGCATAATTGTGCCATTACATTCACAAATGCCATATGACTATAGAACCAAGTCAAGTTTAATCACACATACACAGAGTAAAGTATAAGAAAAAAACAAAACAAAAACAAAAACAAAACAAAACAAAAAACAAAAACAAAACAAAACAAAAAAAACCCCCAAAAACCACTATCCCCCCCCCCAAAAAAAAGAGAAAAAAGAAAGAAAACAAGAAAGTGGTCATACAAGTGCCACGAGATATCAGTGTTTCAATGATTGCTGGATCTGTCCTATGGGCATAATCACGCTATTACATCGACGTATGCCATATAACTATACAACCAAGTCAGGTTAAAACACACAAGCATGCAGAAAAAAGCTACGTAAGAATCAGCATAATGGTTATGTTTATAAACAGGGGGCAAGGATTACTGAAATAGTGCGGTAACTCACATTATGCAACAAGATATTTAGCTGCAGGACAATCGCGAAAACAGAGAAGGAACAATAGTCAATAGAGACGCGGTTGGCACTGGGAATTCAGTGATGGCCATTCCTGTTAGGCGATGCAGGTCTTATAGTTTCCACGCGAACTTGTGAAGTGTGTTTGTTGAGGTCGCTGGCTTCAAAGATCTGCACAACTTGACCACCGTCAGCGTTACCCCATGTACCATTCTCTCTGCCCATCCATGGTGTAGCAAGATTTAATTCTGCCATCTCATCTCAGGGTGCGCGCTCAATACATTATATTGGACTGTCTTTAGTCAAGTCCTCAGAGAGCAATGTATTTCTGTCACACTGTCTATTCGTGTGTATCTTCTGCCTTGCTCTGTAAGACGTAAATTTGACAATGATAGCTCTGGTTGAAGATCTAGAACTGTTGGGTTTTGTCATTTAGTGTAAGATCCACCCCCTAATTTTCGTCACTTTTTAATTCCAACTCGTCAGTGTTTTCGTCCACAGACTTTTCTTTATTCAAAATACGGAGACAATTACACCCACTGTACTGTTCAGCAGAATCTTGGGCACTTTCTATGGGACTTATCTTTGACTTTGGATGTTCTATCTTGGACTCTAAGCTCAGTGTACGGGTTAAAAATTTGGTTAAGCTTAGTGTCATCGACAGCGCCATGTTCACTGTCAATCACAGAGGATATTATCTTGCCTAGTGCTGCAATTACTCTGTCATCAGTAAAGATTGCTAATAAATCTGTAGCAGCATCATCATTTCTGGCTTTACTAGGAGGTGACACTGACTCCCAAGGACGTTTTACACGAGAACCATGCTCAAAATATTGATTGTCACCATTGGCGTCATTGTTGACATTGATAATTAGTTTACATTGCTCAATAAATGTATGTAAAGTATGTCCTCATTAGGCATTCAAAATACAAGTATGGCTAGAACTGTAGGACAAACCTGATAATTGAAGGAATGACGGACACCTCTACCTCATTAAATTGTGCACTTGTCCCTAATAAGCATAAATCGAAATTCTACTTTTTTTGTTTGTGGTCCTTCGGATGCATATAGAGAACAAAACCATGAATAAAGGTTGGAATTGCAATCTACCTTTAAATGTTTTGAGGATAGTCAACATTTAGATTAACATTTTGATGTAGTTTATTGGATAGCCTATAGCACAAACATCTGAATTAAAATAAATTTGGAATGACACCTTTACCTAGAACAGTTTTAGTGACATTAAACATTTAAACTTTTTAAGCGCCAAACTTTTGGTTTGGACCAGTTGGATGTGCCTGCGGTAAAAACGGGTGAATTGAAGTTGGAATGGTAACTATACCTTTCTTAGTTTTGAACATATTTAACATTTGATTTTGTCAAGGGCCCCTAATTTGCATCAATTTAAAAGGACCTCTTTTGCTTTAGGTTCCTCACATGCGCCCATAGCAGATACCAATACATCTTATTCAAAAGTCGCTGCCATATTTGGAACACTGCTAACCTCTGGTAGCATTAAACAGATGAGGCTGTGGCGATCACCAATTCAAGTCCCCTTTCATTTAAAATTTGCTTACTTTGCTAGCTCATATCTATTATTAAAAACACTTTTGAATATAACCATTGTGTTATTCTGCTAGAAAAACTCTTGGACTACAACATAAGGGGAACAATTTCCAGTGTTTTTAATTTTCCTAATTGCCGCTGATATACTTGCCCCCTAAGCAGACTTTCTTGGGGCGATACACTATGTTGGCCCCCAGCGAAAGTCTGCCCGGCCGTGTCGCAATACCATTTCAAGAGGCAATTAGCAGATCTGGGGATAACGTTGTCAGGCGCCGCTGGGCCAATGAATTGTACTTCGCTTATCGGGAAAGTTGCCTACTGCATTATTAATGAGCTGTGCATCGTCCAATTAGATGCGAGCAACAAGTCACTTCCCACACAGCAGTCAAAATAACTCCACGAGGTCGAGGACCCAAGAGAGTAATCCAATTGACACCTTCTCAAACGTGGTTTACTTGCTTGTGTATCTGTGACTTCCTGGAGTAAAAGATGTCAGAATGGAACAGGGTGCTGTGTATTGCGATCGGGAAATGTTCCCGTCGTCACCTTCACCCAGAATACAAGACAACACCCCTAACTTGCTCAGTTCTTGCTGATGAGATTTCATAAGACTTACGAGCGGGCAAACTAAGATTACTACAGGTTTGGCTGGAATAGGCGTTTTCCGTTTCACCAGGTCAGGTATTAGTTGGAATATTCGGCTTTTTCCACTGCCTGTTGGTAAAATTACAAAAGTGTCTTTCTTTTCATCAATAACATTAAATAATGCTTGCTCCTGGTATGTGGTCGCCTGATAATTTACTCCCATCTCTTGCCAACAATCCTCAAGAACTTCCCGGAATATTTTCTCTTCCATTTTTTGCTTTCTTCCCGTGACATTGACGCTGTTCGTAGGCAGCTAATTTAGTAACTACAACTGGGCTGAGTGCGTAGCACAGTTGCCGTACATGGCAGAACAGTAGCTGGATCAGGGGTCACATTAAGTTTGCGTCCTGCGTCATAGACGCAAAAAAATAAAGAAATGACGCCTGGAAATTAATAAAATATTGTCATTTTGCGTCTCTGTGGACGCACGCACAAAAACGCGATGCATTTTTGAAAGATACAACTGCAAAAATTACCCCAAGCGGTCACGGTGTTTTGTATCGACCATTATCAATCTCGTGATTATTTATTATACTGATGGAATCCTCTGATGTTCGTCTTTCTATGTAACAAGCTCTCTCATTTGCTACGAAAAAATATTCGTGGGGTATCCCCCCCAAAAATTTGCCAGAATGGGAATGGATGGACGTCACTTCACCTCATTGTAAATGCTGAGAGCACTTCCAGGCTCCTCATTGGGTGGATTTGATCACGTGCCGCTCACTGTCCAATCAAATTCGTTGTTCCCCATGTGCTTGTCTCATGTTCGCAATGTTGGGAAGGGACAAGTCGCATCACGCAAAGATTATTAGACTAAGATGTTAAACTTTCAAATCACATTTTCACCAAGAAGAGTTCCATCGAAAAAATCTAGACCCAGATAAAGGCACGAGTGAAAATTCATTACGGACGGCAAGGAAAATACGCAGATTAGTCATCGCAAAGTTACACGTGGACGAAGCGAAATTTTGCATTAGCCGGCCTAACAGCGTAACCCGACGTTGTTCATCGCTGTCTCCGTTGGTTCACGTGGTTATTGGTGTTTTTGAAACAAAATTTGGTTGTTTTGATTTCATTGAAATGTTTGAATGGAACAAATCTGTAGGAATTTAAAAAAATTTATGATCGAAAGCCGGAAAAATGTGTAGCGAAAAACCATGCCTGGGTGCATGCCCATGACACTGACAGGCTGTGTACACTTGCTTGTGTGTTGCACGGCTTGTGGGCCTGCCGTGTTGCTTGGTGAATTAATTGACCGCAATTAAGATCAGACTCTTAACACCGCTTACGGTATCAAAATTTTCAGGTATATTGAAATAGAAAGTGCACAGAAATATAAATCATATAATTTCTGACAATTTCGTCACGTGGAATCAATCGCAAAAATAACAGAGCCCAGGCATGTTCCATACGCATGCCGCTTGTTGTGCAAGCGAGTTAAAAAACTGTCCGGTGGCACACGGTGTACAACACCAGATACTGGCACAGTGGCAGCGTGCTAGGGCTTAAGCCCCATTCACAACCAATTTTTTTGGTAGACCAGGGATGTGCTATACAGACTTAGTCGTAATAGCAGGTTCCTGGGTAGATTGCATCCATCCTTGGTACCGTCAACAACTTTTAGACCATTTTACATCAAGTTGGCATATTGGTAACTTTTTATTCAATCTTAAATTTTATAATGAGTTACCTACGTGAGCATACAGACCCTATGTTATGTTCGTTTCTAGGCTTAAGTTACATGCATGTTTTATATATTTATCATTGTGATATATGTTAATTGTACCAAATAAAATCAATTAATCAAATTACATCAAATGAAGTCCAGTTTGCACAATTTCAGACTGGACCCATAGATTCAGGTCATGGACCCACTATTTTTCCTGAAAATGGAGAAAGATGGGTCCAACGGACCCACTCTAAAAATCCTTAATGTGACCCCTGCTGGATATCGCACAGCAGAGGTGTTAATCCCGTTACCCCCATTATGTTGTTCGCACCTTCCCAGCAGGTGAACCCAAACAGTTAATTGAGCGGCGTGTGGTCAATACCCACTGGGCGGTGTAATAGCCTTGAAACAAAATGGCGCTCACAGAGTCACTATCCCACAATCCGCTGCGCGCATCCCCACACCTGGCTACTCGCTGGCTGTGATGCCAGGACGGCGCTGCCTGCTTCCAGACAGTGACGCTGCCAAAGAAAGGCAGACGTTCGCCAGGGGGTAGTAGACTGCCAAGAATGGATGTTTAGCAGGCAACTGATATACACTTCATTGTAACATTGATACCAAGTACAGTTGGTCCCAAAGCGAATTATTATTCATTCATTCATTCATTCATTCATTCATTCATTCATTCATTTGGCTTCTGTAAACAGGGTACCGCAGATAGTAAGGCCCTGTGCATTCATACATATAATAAATACATACATTCATCACATCATATGTTGTGAAATAAATCCAAATTGATGAAGCATGAAATATCAAGAAATACACAGTGCATTAAGAATATTGCATCAGTCAAAATAGGTTTATATACTTTAAGTGGCAGAGTTGACAGTGTTGAATATCTTTATCACATATAGTGATGGGATTACAGTTGGCAGACAGGGCACAAAATACATATAACATCAGCGAACATTTAAAAGGTCTAGTGACCTTGAAGCTAGACAATAGAACACCCCCCCAAAAATGTAAGTTGCATATATTTAAAATGGCTGCACGTCATGTTTATTTAAAGTGTTACATGTGGAGGAGTACTGCACCAGGTGTTTTCGAATATGGAGTTCAGGGTTAGCACTGTTCTTTTGCATATTTTTCCTCTACTAATTTTCAATTGTTTGCTTCACCTATTGTCTTTGGCTTGTTCCTTCGGTAATTTGATTTTTCTGTTATTTCACAGTTAAATTTTATTTTGTTTTACTGAAAGTCACACATAAGTTTACAAACTTCATAACTGATGTCCCCTGGTGTCGCAACATTGTTTTCTAACCCCCCAAAATAATGGAGATAGTTTAGCCCTTAGTTTCGCGTCAACTACATGCCATTGAGACGTGAAATATTGTTGGGAGGCAATAAAGGCTAATAGTGGCTTCAAATTGACAAAGTCATTGAAATCCGGCGTACTATCTGCCGGTGTTTTTGGCAGCTCACAATAGTAACAATAAGTACAATTGTTCTAATCAAGTTGCCTTTTGATTGAGCATGTGTATCCTCCATGTTGGTAATAACTTATGTTTGCATTGTTCTCAGAAGAATGGTCTGTCTGGTGGGTGGTCTGTAATTCAGCTGAATTGATGCAAGATTTATATTTTCCAGAAAATCAGTAAACTGTCCAATTTGTTGCTCTGTACATATTCCATTTGCAATCTTTAGATGCTTACCGTTAGGATGGTATGGAAATTGATGGTGACTGACACTTGGCTCCGTCTGCCAATTGCAATATAAGCAGTGGATATTTACCATGACATCCAGACTATACATAGTATGAAATAGCATTTGGTTATGGAGAACTGTTATGTGTTACGTATTTTTTTCTTAAAAGTATAAATGGGAAAGGAAACTTTGATTGAAACTGGAATTGTGTTCAACAGTGTACTGTACTGCATCAGTGTATGAATTTGTGTGTTCCCAATTTTAGCTGAGTCAGCTGACCTTTTAAGATGAATGGGTGGTTGATTGCCGTCTGTTGGTCCATCGTCCATTGTCAGTGGTCTGTTGTCTGTCCACGGTTTTCGACTTTTATTCCAAAACCATCGGCCCTATTCACTTCACAACTGGCTGAGATATACCTTGGGTAGTTTTACTTAATTTGCTTAATGGATTATGTTCCACAGGTTTGTGGGTGTGCTCATGTTTTTAGGAGAGTGTTTAATGATCTTCTCCAGAAGCCTTTGGCAATTTTTGTATAGGAACAGTTCTCGAAAACCGTAGATCGTAATTCGTTTACCTTGTGGCGCTGTAATGCTTTCCAGGTTTTTATTTTTGTTTTTTTTGATTTTTCTACTCTTCGTGCCTTTTTGCTTTGCTTGACGTCTTGTCCTGTAAGTTGGGTCCTAGCAAATTATTGAAACTAGGAAAAATCGGTAACAACATTTGTGCATGCAAACTATCAAGACTAGCAAAAATCTCTAACAGGATTTGTACATGTTAACAACCGTGATGATGGTTTTAAATAGGGCATTGATTTCGGGGGAAAGAGACCCGCAAACAAATTATGTTTAATACCCGGGACCTGGGTACCCGCAACAAAAACCCTTACTGAAATGATACAGAGAAACATATTTTTATTGCTTTTATTAAGGTACAATATAATAATTCCACTATTCGATAAGTTGCCTATTCTTGAGGGGGAAGAACAAATAAACAAACAAAACAAAACAAAACAAAAACGGAAATAAAAACAAAATATAGAACATCACGCACATTTTCTATTGCTCCCTATGCAACTCCCGGGCATTCAAATGCATCCTAATGGTAATTCACATTTTGGACCTCTCTGAACAGACTGTATGTCATATGTACTTCAAACTTGGTGGCAATATACATTGGGTAGGCGTTTACCATGTTTGTTCAAAGGGTTTTCGTTCCAGTGAATTTTATATCTTTTATTATTTTGTTTTGAAGATCTTTAAAAAAGTTTTAATAGGAAAGTTTAAATGGGAATTTCCAGTAATGATTATAACTTAAATAATTTTTGCCAGATTTGTGCCAAGCTTGGTAGAGATGCACCTTTTATAAGTGTCTACCTATTTTGTGCAAATGGTCATGCTCCAGTGATGTTTGTACCTTGACCTCATTCTTAAGGTCACAGGACACCTGACACGAAATTTACTGTTCATTTGATAAGATTTGTTTTGAGTTAAGCCCTTGAAATTGCACATGTTAATAATTCTATATGAAGGTCATGCTTGGACAGTACATGAGTGACCTTGACGTCATATGTGGGGTCACAGTGCAACATACATGAATTTTACTCTTCACTATAAATTGAGAACTACTTGATTTGGGACCTTGATGTTGCACATATCAATGCTCTTCTATGGAGGTTAGACTTACTCGGTACATGGATGACCTTGATCCTGTCCCAAGTTCACAGACCTGCAAGTGTGATGAATGTCTTGGTCAGCTGAGCATGGGCTGTTTACACAGCCCTCTTGTTTCAAATGTTTTGTTTAATTTTTTACGACTTTTGTGTATATTTGCCAAAAGTATCACACAGATTATTCTGCAACGTGATGATAGAGCAGCTTGTGGGAGTGTTCAAGTTGTTTGATAGGTGGTGATATTCTTGATCCCTTAATTTTAACTTTTTTCAATTTGGGTACCTGTCGGTTAATGCATGCATTCTTATTGGTTACTCAAGAAGTCATTAGGGATTGCAATTGAAATTCACAGTCTTTGTATGTAAGGTGAGGTCAGGACAGGACTGTCACAGTTCTCTTGTTTGGTATTTGGAGATACATACATCGCATGACTGGCACAGTCAGTTATAGTGACCATGTATATTTTCAATGGGAGTAAATTTGGTTTGCTAGTAACAAGGTACCAAGTCATTTCATTAAATCTTTCAATGTGGGATCTGACTGTCGTAGAATTTTCCTTAGGTTGTGGGATGCGGCTGCCAAATTTTGTGACGTTTGACCTTTAAAATGACATTCTGACTTCTGACCTTGAAATTGACCTTACTAAAGAGTACATGATGTACATTAGTAGTTTTTATAAGATTTAAAACAAATTTGTTTTTAAACATTTTAAATATAAATTATTGGTTTGTATCAGAGGAAATGATTTGTAATTTGCAGCTTTCCTGTATATGCTGACAAGGTTGTCATAAAATTTTATGTGCCACAAGCGAATAACAATGGTTACATAATATTGTTCACCCTTATTTATTGTATTTATTATAAATACATACGGTTGATTCTAAGGAACAAAAATGGATCAAATTTTGATGGAAAAAAATGGCAGTATCAGACTCATCTCTTGCTTTGTGTGTTCTGGGTTTTTAATTGCATGATAGCTGCCAAATATTATGACATTTGAACCTGGAATTGGCCTTGTAACCTTAAAGGTGAAATGAATATCAGCATAACCTTTTTAGAAACAAAATGTACTATCGAACTAGTCAAAATATTTGAAAAATATGCTTAAAAATGTAGTGGTCAGAGGTTAACCTGGGTAGAAATTCAGCTGTTAAGGAGTTAAAGGCCGGACAGCAAAGTCAAGATTTTCCTACCGAAGTGGAAAAAATGCATATGGCACCTGGGTGCTCTTTTGAGTCCATGAGCCAGGTCCATGAATGGGGACCATTGACCCCCCCCCCCCTACACTCAGTTGTAAACAGACAGATCATATAATTGTGGTTTCTGCTGTTAACATCCGTGAATTTTTGGAACACAATAGTCGTATACTACTATTCAAGTGAAACAAGACTAACCCATCACGTGGGTGGAATATTGGCATCCAGACATCAACAATTTTCTGTATATAAGTGAAGTCCATACATGCTTTTGGCTAAGCTCTGGTAACAAACATGACCAAAACCAGACATCTTACAGGGACCAATGTATTCCAATAGAACGGAATGCTGACATGTTTTGAGTATTTGCAAGTAGCAATAAGGCTGATAATTTATTTGAAAAATGTTTTCATGGACCTGTGTATGTGTATGTGTGTGTGTGTGTGTGTGTGTGTGTGTGTGTGTGTGTGTGAATAAGGGGTCAAACAGGACATGGCATACTTCATCATTCACAATTTTTATCATTGTCTATTAGCACATTACGGATCTCAGCCTCAAGTTTCCCAAATTGGAAGTCCCACTCGTGGTGCATATTGCAAGTTGCCATGACAAAAACTTGCAAAAACCACATAAAAGACAACTCCCCCCCCCCTTTTGGTTTTATGATACATCTCCTTCAAATTTTAACACATACCCCCAATGTCTTATATCAACCATTGTATAACAAATACTTGATGGCAAGCCATGTTAAAAGCATTGTCAAAGATAAAATGAAAAAGACATACAAACAATTATACCAAGTATATTCATACATTCATCAACTAGTGCCTGGAGAATCAAAATATGATTTGTTCTTGTCTTTCCATTAAGTTGAAGATGTGTTGTTCTTGTCTTTCGATAAATTTGATATTTGTGGAAAGAGAACAGGTAAAACGTTTGTAAGTTTTTAGCCGATACCAGTTATTGACTACCAAGCACTTTGAAGCTTATTTTATTGTAACAATTTATAATAACAAACATATGACGTGCGGACCCACATGGTTAGTTCAAAAGGTAACTGCAATATATCTGTAGTGACATAACATGCAAAGCAGACAATATTATACAACACCATAGAAGACACATAATTTACTTCTTTGATGCAGAATCTGATAGATCTATACAACCCCCTCTCCACTGTTGCTTGACCACGTCTTCCCACCAATGGGACTTTTAAAATGGAGCAACTACCACCAAGAAAAAACCTGAAGATCTTATTTACTGCTATAAACATTCTTACTAACTGTGCGTGGAGTTGAACCTTGGAAGCCTGTAGGTGACTACATGAGGCAAAATAATGAATCTTACACTTCTCATAGGGGTGGACGCCTTCAAATTCTACATGAGCAGCTCAAAGCGGAATGGAGGACCAAAGGCTCTCAGGGTAAAATTTTTGTCAGACATATATAACTCTCACATCTCTGTGTAGTGTGGTGGGTGGAAACATGTTTTTGTTTCTTTCTTTTTTTTTTTTTTTTTTTGACTAAGGTAGAATAAAATTCGATGAAGAGCAGAGAACCCAAAGCATGGCAGGCCTGGTTATCGGCCAAAATTGATGTCCTGAGATGACTGACGAAGATCGGGAAATAGGTTGTCCAGCACACATGCCTGGGCCCCAGCGAAACGAGCTTGCTGACTGAAAGTGCATGCTCAGGCACTTTTGTAATCATTTGATTTATGTTTTTATTTTCACTGTTCAGATTTTAATTTCACAAATTGAGTCTGGATGTTGCATTTCGCATTTGATTTGGGAACAAAAAAAAAACAAAAAACAAAAACAAAAAACCCCACCCCGGATACATGTACCGGATGTAATTACATGGTTGACATCGATGTGTTATTAGGTTATGCAGTACACAGAAATGTGATGTAAAACTTGGATATTATACACAGCTTGTTATTGTGACTAGATGGATAAGAAGGAAGTACAATGTGTCACTTTGTGTGAATCTTGTACATATGAAAATGTAAAAAATAATATACAAGATTAAGGTTGAACTTGTAGAATTCAATACACTTCCTACATTATATTAGAAAGAGGTAAAATTTATACAGATAGGAAGTGATAGAAGATATTGTACGGTAGAAGCAATACCACATGGAACATTCTAGACGGCATTATGACTAATTTGGTTTGATAGAACGTAGTTTGAACAGGATACGATTTATTGTAATGCAATATAGGATATTCTATAGATGCCGAGTCAGCTAAGTGTTTATAAAGAGGAATATCTGCCAGGCATGCATAGTCTGTTCTCTCACACCAAGCAAGAGGCAAACTAAGGAGAGAGCTGGAACAGGGATTTGCGGACCATGTATCTGAAGATATAGTAAAGAAGTACAAAAAGAAAAAAAAAAAGAAACGTTATGATACAGTCAGATTACATTGGAGGACTTTAATAAAATCTGACCGGATGGTTTATAAGTTGACAGGGAGTTGTATCATTTGAATACCGTACACAGTCAATCATGTGTTCTATCAAAATTGTTGTTTAATATGGAGATAATATAACAGGAGTTAGGAAAAAAAAGAAGGGGGGGGGGAGCAATTGATGAGAAATTAGCCTGTTTCACCTGATATAAGATCTCTCAACTTCCTTTTAAATGAGTATAATCAGGACAAACATCGCACGGTCAGGGTAATTTTGTTCCAGATAGTAGGACCATGGTATTTAATGGAACATTTACAGGCATTTGTTCTGTACTTTGATTTAAACAAATTTCGTTTTTGTGGTAGAATAAGATTGAATATTGTGGATAAAACAAAACTAAATATTAAAGTTTCTGGGCAAAATATTATTGACTATTTTAAACATAAGCACACCCGTAAAATAGTCATGTGGCCAAATTTTCAAATTTGTGAAGATAGGATCTATATGAGCTTTAAACATGATGTAATTAATAATCCTTACAATTTTCTTGTGAAAAATTACAAGTCCTTCCCAATTTATAGCATAATTGGAAACCCAGACTATATTACAATGAATCAAATAAGGGTAAGCTAGACTATAATAAAGCTGAATACATCAGGGATTACACCAGTTTGGAGAGACAAATTTATAATATGTGCAAGTGGCTCAAGAATACAATTAGAAACACATTTATTAAGTTTAGACTATAATTCATCCCATCCAGCAGATAAGTTTCGTAAAGAACTGTCTAATAATATGTACGTAAGCGTCTAACCTGGGTGGAAATATAATTACGTTAGGAAATGACATTTCACAAATGATGTGAGATTTCTATAAGAGATTTGAATTGATATAGCTAAATGTGGTACTGCCGTAACAAACAATATGCTAAATTATGGGTTATGTCATTTTTAAGTTGTCAAAATCTCCCCCATTATGTTTAAATCCATTCCAATTGATTTATTTATAACAGCTACCTTACTAATTATTTCCACAAACTTGATACTTTCATTTTATTTTCATTAACACAAGTTACATAATGTTTTTCAGGAATACGTAATCTCCATCATTATTTATAAATTTATTAAACTCGATTTATTTATAACAATTACCTTACTAATTTATTCCACAAACTTAGTATATTCATTTTATTTTCATTAAAACATGTTACATAATGTTTTTCAGGAATACGGAATATATTGTCAAATATTTTATGGTATCTTATATCATTCGAATTTTTCAAGAGTATCATGACTTGTGTACCGATAATTAAAAACAAAATTTCTTTCCTGTATACTTTATTAAGCCAGGTGTCTTTCAAGGTTTATTTGTTATATATTTGTGGTTAATAATTTTTTAAGGAATACATTTCTTGTTAAGGTCTTGAAACTCATTTATGAAATTTGACATTACCATATTTGCGTCATTTGAATGGTAAATATTTGGCCACTCATGTAGTGTGTTATCATTATTGACTTGTTCCTGGAGAGGAGTGATAACAATGGAAGGAAGTATAGTTTCACTACTGTGGAGTACGGGTAAATGATCGGTTATGTCGGTGTAAAGAATGGCATTTCTGGTAGATAAGGGGAAGTAAAGAATATGTGGAAATATGTTGTTTATAACGGATGGCCGTTGTCTTGGTAATTTTCGTAGTTCAGTTAATGTAAGGTACAAAGGGGTGGCTTTGCATTGAGTCCATTAAGTTGTAGGTTCCAGAATGTGAATAAGATTTTAAAACATCAGTAATGAAGTCCCCCATAGTAAAACATTTTTTCTTATCTTCCTTGATACTGATTAACAAATCATGTACGTAATTATTGAAGTCATTTATATTTGCAGCAGATGGTCTATATATTAGGCCAACAATGTTACTTTACGATAACCTCTTGCACCATTGATAATCTCATCAAATACCAACTCAATAATCTAGTTGAAATGTTTAAATCATCATAGTTTAATTTGTTTACAAAGAAACACCTCCACCAACTCGATCGGACCAAAACTGAATAATCTCGTTGAAATGTTTAAATCATCATAATTTAATTTGTTTTCAAAGAAACACCTCCACCAACTTGACTGGACCTACACCTTCTTACATGAGTATAGGATGACAAATTGTACATATCAGAGTTTGATTCATCTAGCTAAGTCTCTGCTATTTCTATGATATCAAACTTGTGTCGAAGGGTATCTAATTATGTTTCAATTTCGATGAAAATAGCTGGATGGCCCCGAATATGTACGTGAAATAAGGATAAGCTGGCAGGTTTTGTTTTAAAATTTTGAATGATATCATGAAGACTAGTACTATTCTCTAAATAACATTGGCTGTCACACATATCCTTAGATATAGTTGGCTCATTGGAGAACTGTATGTCAGGTGGCACGCAAAAGCAGTCTGATACTGAGACCTTAAAACAGATTGAAAATCTTCTGACTCAAAGTTTTAAAGTCAATTCTTCTCTCACTGGACCACAGTGTAGATATATAATTGAGAAAAATATGAGTTTTATCATCTTAATTAAATGGCATTTCATTTGGAAGACAAAGGGACATAGCCATTACATATCAGCTGAGTTAATGTCTGGGAAGCCTTTCATATTTTAATGATTCAAGCAAGAGATACATTCCCTTTGATTACAATTACCAATATTCACCCTTTTATCAGACACAGCGCAAACAGTCATGTTGTATGTATTGACTGAAACATTTTTATATATTACGATCCCATGTGTTTTATGCAACAATTAAATATTGATGTAATCTTTTCCATTGATTACATCATTGTGTACAAAACACGGCAATGCTTAATATGAACAAATGAGGTGGTACACCTGAAATTGTTAAGAGAGAAATGTTCTCAAAATACAAAACAAAATATAAACAGCTGGAAGTAGGGTAGCATTGTATGCCTTCTAAGATTTGATAACAATAAGATAACAAATTAATAAGGAAAAAATAAAATAAAATATCCTTTCAAGCACTGCATGAAGAAGCATACTCTAGACATAACCAAGCTTGGTGGGTTGGATACACTGAACTGCGCATGGAAAGCAAACTCAGAGTAAAAAATTAAAAATTTTGACAAGTACAGATGGCATAAAGAAGTGTTCGAATATCAATATGTGCATTTTTCATTTTAATTGATGTCAAGTACCCATATATTTACATTGAAAAGCAGCCTTTTACAGTCCATGTAACAGGGTGATACCCACATATTAGATCTTCGCTTCGATATATGTGTACTAAAATCAAGCACTGGATGCATCATCTGTATTCACAAATTGCGTAAAAGCTTCACTTTAGATTGATATAATGTTGTTAGCTTTGTCTTTCAAGGGTATGCCCGCTTTATATCCAAGTGTCCTTGATTTTGTGGCCTAATTTGAAGATTCTGGATTTGAATAGCAGTTGTGCCCTGCATTGGGGAGGTCCTCATTGATACAAATGTTCTCTCCATCCATAGGTTGGGAAGCAGATCCAGTTGAACTTTCTAATTTTTTCATATATGTCATCACTTTGGCCTTGAAAAAATATATGAATAAATAAATAAATAAATAAATAAATAAATAAATAAATAAATAAATAAATAAATAAATAAATAAATAAATTTACTGTTTCTATGATGACCCACTTTATAGTGACACATATCAGCATATCATCAACTAAGAAATTAGAGCCTGCTGCCCATGCTATCAGCTTTACTTTGACCGTTAGCAAATGGGTGGCACTCTTTCAAATTGATATTTTATCTCGGCAAAGTTACCATGAAAAAACCCAGGAATTTAAACATTATTGTATTAAATCTCAGACGCAGGAAGACTTTTTTCCATACATACAGGAACAATAAGCAACTGAATTGTGTCAGTATTCACTACCAGGTGGCATGTGTTTATTTGCGTATGGTAATAAACCGCATAAAATTAACCACCTGCCTTATGCCAAGAAGACATTAGCCATTGAGTCTTCCTCACAGAACAGTGGGCCATTCTATCCAAATAGGATTAATTCCTGCTATTGTTTTGGGTTATTCTGAACATGGACACTGATCAAGGGAGGAGTTTTAGATGTGTACCTTGAGCTTTAACAGTACATCTGTAGCCTACAGTCCAGCTTTTGTACATATATTTAGGAAAAGCTTCCTACTGAACAGTCACTCTTGACCGCAATTTTGTATGAATCAGTTTACTGTGGTTTGGTGCCTGTACAGTAGATAGCGTGATGCCAAAGTGTTCATAGTAAAAACAAACATATAAAATGCACAGTTTATATGATGTATTGGCACACACATCCATCAAACTGTATACAAGTATACAAAAACCATCGGGTGCACAAAAATATCTGATTGCAGGACAACAAATATATCACATGCATTCAGCAGTTTATGTGCATCCATGTTTTGCATATCCACTCTTTTCTAGATTCAGTCATCAGTCAGTATCTATGCATGTAGTCTATTTACATGTTGCACACCCTTGGATACCCCATCTGTGGCTGGCCGCATTGTTAACACTTGGATGGGGCACGCTTACCTGCAACTGTTTGCTTGGTGCCGGCATGGAATGGTCCAGATGCATTCACGGGTCCCGTGTGTTTACGGAAGGCATCTAACTGGTATGATGGACTCTGCTTTCTTTCTTTCTCTCCTTGCCCCAGTAGTACTCTTATATGCACAGCCTAACAGTCTCTTAGAATCTATCCTTTATAAGGTATGAGCAGGCACAGGCTTCAGTGCAATACAATTCTCCCCAAACAAGAAGATTGCAGTGGCTAGCCGCCTTTTGTTGTACCACATGATGCCCAGATCAATTCAAAACTGCATTTGCTCCATTAGGTGACATTGGCCTATTGGTATGATAGTCCATACAACATTGGTAAGCGCCTCATCTGCGTTCTGTGTCCCTGCACGATGCAATTCTTTAGCAGTTCTTTGTCAGCAAACATTTCAAACAAGGGTTTCATAGCCTGGACGACCGCAGGGTCAAGAGGCCTATGCAGGAGGCCTGCAACAAAATAGCATATATATATATATATATATATTATATAATATATATATATATATATATATATATATATATATATATATATATATATATATATATATGTATATATATGTATATGTATATATGTATATATATGTATATATATGTATATATGTATATATATGTATATATATGTATATATGTATATGTAGATAGAAAGATAGATATAGATAGATAGATATAATTAGTCAGACATAAAAAACTATCAATCTTAGACACATGCATGCAATGATGTATATATGGTCATTTATCGTTTGTAGGTCCATGTGTGATCACACAATACAACTTAAAATGGGAAGTATAATTTGTTTTCTGTATGAGGACCCCCTATATTACATTTCTCTTATTATTTGAAATGTCCACCTCCCAGGTTTTTCCTGTCTGTGTTTTTATATGTTACAAGGAGCTTGTTCTGGTGGCAAGTTGTCAATTGGGACTTTCTCTCTCTCTCTCTCTCTCTCTCTCTCTCTCTCTCTCTCTCTCTCTCTCTCTCTCTCTCTCTCTCTCATTCTCTCTCTCTCTTTCTCTCTCTCTCTCTCTCTCTCTCTCTCTCTCTCTCTCTGTTCCCAACAATAAAGGCCATTATATTTTTTTAATTTTATCGGACATCCACTAATGAGCACTCACTTTGCACTTTGGGTTTGTAAATTTCCATCTGTCTTGATTAATTGTGCAATCCCATTCTTTCTTACAGTCTACCCTGGCTACCTTGTCCGAGACAGACCATTTTTTTTCTCCAAAATTATATAATCTTACTCTTTTGTTTACCAGTAGGCCAATCACGATGATGATGTTAAAATTGTGTTTCAAAATTGAAATTGTAGAATTCTTTATTTCTTGTTTATGCCAGAGAACCAGAATCACTCTTCTGTCATCTCAAGTGGACACAACTGATTCTCTTTTCGGTATAAATTAAGCCGATCACCATTTGGAAGAAATAGGGGATGTAAATTCGTACATATGCTAGGCCTACACATTCAGTAGAAATGTTGTTGGGATGGCGGTGGGGTGGGGTGGGGTGGGGTGGTGTTGAAAGTGGAGTCCTTTGGCATAAATTTGCCAAGGAGATACTCATTTATACATTGCACCTGAGCAGTATGGACAGTGCCTTTGAGTGGACTGGTATATTTGGTGTTTAATTGTACTACATTGGAACTAAACTTTACCTCTGTGGGATTTGGGCCAGGTTATTTTGCATGTACCATAGGAGTTGGAACTGTGGGACAGTACCTCTGGAGTATTGCTCACCAGCGATTAGGATTTACCTGCAGTCTGTTATTACTGGAGTATCAGCATAGCTAAGTGTATAATTCCGTTTACCTACTTTGTACTGCTTTTTTATTGTTAATGTATATTGTTATTGTTAGTTATCTCATCGTTGTCATTCCATGGTGTGTTCCGCTATGGATATCTAGATTATTCTGAAGGTGGGCATCGTAAAGCCACATGTGGAGTAGGGCATTGTACACCTCACTGTCCCAGTGTAAGTAGTGTGTGCACTATATCTGCTTCTGTAGATATTTAGGTCATTAAGGCAGAAATGGTCTGTGCATATAGCCTATGTCTAAACAAAATGATTAAAGAGTGCCATATATACTTTCATTTAAATCCTTGGTATGGCCATACATAATCATTGATTCAACATATGTTCTTACAATCCATTCTATTTTATACATGTACACGAGGGTGTTAGTCACAGTGGACCATAGTAATAAATGCACGTCGGTATAAATTTATTCAATTGAATAATTTGTGTTGTACTTACCCATTTATACAAACAAAAGAATAGAAATAGGCCGTAGCATCATATTTAACAATAGTTTTGAATGTAACAGACTCTTAATTACAAAACAGTTTTAGCTTTACATGCAAAAATCGTATACAGACGCCATGATACTAACGCCTCTGAAGGAATGTTGTGTGTCGATTTGTAAACATACATATATCACAATTTTTGATCAACTGCAACAATGCAAGTTTTCCCAGGTTTGCAAAAAGCCTGATGCTTTTGCCATTTGCATTATGTTATCTGTAACAGGAGGAAATGTTGCAGCCGACGAACACCTCATGGTGGACCTATGTAGAACACGGGGTAAGTCAGAGATTACAATATTGCGGATCAAATGCTTGTTTCATAGAACGTTTAGCTTGCGTAATGCTTAATTTTTTTCAAAACTGTCTAGCTACAACAGACATATTGTCAGGGGTATACAAGCGTATATTTTCAATGGACACAAATAACATATGCGGCATCCTCTCGACAAAAAGTCATTATAAATTAAATATTTTTGCAGTACATCTGAATGATAAATATATACAAACAGTTATATCCCATCATAAGATTAATGCAATTTGGACAGTTACAGTTGCAAGTTTCTTCAGAATTAAGTTGGGAATGGATTTAAAAATTGATACATACAATATGACTCAATTTGGAAAATGTGACACGTCTATAGCAAAAATTTTTGATGGACCGTCAACAGACTGGCCACTTTTTGGCTCCTTAGGCCAAACATTCCATACAGAAATTTTGATATCAAGTGCACAGCATATTTGCATCTATGTTAAGAAACTTTTAAGTTTTCCTTGGAATTACACAGTTAATGGAAGTATTTCCGTTATCGCAAAATATCAAGTATTCAACAATATAGAACCGTCAAAGGTAGATACTATATTTTCATGTTATGTGGATCGCCTGGTAATGTGGGAATCACAGGTTAGTCCAGTTCTTGCAGAAATGCATGCTACTCTTGTTACACATTTCGGAAAGATACACAGAGGCTGTTCGGGATGCAATAACGGTCTGTTTCCATTTAGATTGAAATCAAATATCTCCAACGTGTCTCAATTTCAGGCTTTATGTGGTGTATTATCATTTCAGAAAGTCTTTGAAAGAAAATGTGTCACAATGCAGTTATCTTTGATTGTACCAAAGAAATTTTTCACCAAAATATTTGTGAGAAAATTACTCATGCCAAACGCATTTCCCAGGTGCATTACAAGGTTTGTTCAAATATATGACAGTTCTTCTATGGGCTTTTCCCAAGGATTGACATACTGTGGAAGTTGGACACCTTTTGTTGTATATTCTACCATCAACAAAATCACCGTAAAACTTCGATCAGACAGTGTGTGCCTTTCTTGTGCTGTGGATATGAACTTTGAAATGAGCAAAAGATGTATGGTGCATAAATATAAAATATTGTCCATGGGAAAGCACAAAGTAAGTAATAAAAATTTGACTCTGACGCACATGCATCCTAAAATCTGGATGCCCGCAATTATAATTCATTACATTTTTTATTTTCATACTTTACCATCCAAAATAATCCATCTTTGTGGAACAGCCTCTTCGAACCATCGTTTTAGATTGGTTATTTATAATGGACGTACAAAAGAGTTGAAAAATAGTTCTGCAGACTTGTTCAAGAGCGGCATAAATGTCTTTCAAATATGTGTACAGTCAAAAGGTCATACAACTAGCTTTGATATTAATATGGAACATTATCAATCAGTATGGCTGTCCATCCGATACAAAGCTGAGGAAAGAGCAATACATACATACGCAATATTGGCTGAGAATTGTCATGAACATACATACTTACGTAATTCATCATCTAAAAACTTAATTTTGGAGATATCACGCAACAGATATAATTTTATACCAACATACTGTGTGCACACTTTAACAACAAAAATAGGACACTTTATTCAATTTGAAGTCAAGGAATTTGAGTATTCGGGGCCCTTACTGAATTGCCTCTATGGCGGCATGACTGTTCTTACTGCGCTCAAACATGAGGCACTGCTCATAACACATTATAAGTGCACCTCTAATTCATGCAAATACACGGGACAAAGAAGTTTCATGAGTTCTTCCCCCACTGAACATATAATTGTTTTAGCTTATTTATACAAGCCAGCAACATGGTTAAAATTTTCTCTACTTGTTAAAACAACTGCATGCCAAGGGATCCCAAATATTTGTGACACCTTAACACATGCAAAAGAAATCCCCCTGTCCATTTCTTATAATGTTCAACCTGCAAGTTTACGTGTGCAGCGGCCAAGCGGGGTAAACATCTATGTTCGACATGAAAAATGTGCATTGATTTTTTGGTTACCAATTGATGCCCCTATGGTAACATTGAAAAGATGCAAGTTAAGAATATTTGGTGGAAAATTTCAAATCAATACAATGTATCAAGGGTGCCAAGAAAAGGAGAATCGCGATTGTGGCATTGTATTTGCGCAAAGTGCATTACAGGATTGCTCCTCTAAAAGTAAGGATTTGGGATTTGTAAAAGATTATATAGGTAACTGGACTTCTTTACCAGTAGCAATATCAATAACCTCACCTATGCGGCAGTTTTGTTTGTCTTCTGCCATTCAGACTCTTTTGATAAGTGTACAGGTGAAAGGGTCACAGACAATATGCCCCACTATCAAAATGAATTGTCATACCATGCCAGATAAGATATACTCTTTCAGCACCTTGTATCTACGCAGTAAACAAGATTGTATCAATATAATAGTGAGCGGAAAAGCGAAGCAGGTAGATGTTAATCTCAGAGGATTGAAGGCTCCTAATAATTTAATTCAATTGTGCATTGAACAGTCATGCTGGTCTCAGTATTATGTCAGAATGTCAGCTTTCAGTGATAAGTTTGACGCAGAACCATTTCTTCCACTTCTAAACTGGATCAGGCAAGATGTGTCACAATGTGCATATGCGATTCATTCACGTGTTATACAGATATTTGACAAATTTGGATTTATTGAGTGGTACAATCTTACTGGTTGTTTTTGTACTTTAATGTACGTTGGACAACAACGTAGTGACTATCGTATATTTTATAATATTGATCATAAAATATATATTGATGGGGTCAATAATTCAGCTAAGAATATGTTATCCTGTAAGCTTATGATACGTCTGACTGGTACTAAAAATAAGAATATCGCAGATTTATTTCTAACTTCGCACAATATTACTACAACAAAAACTACTCTTCAAATGAAAACATTGGCATCAATATACCACTTATCACAACCACAATACAAAGTTCTTTCATGGATGGATGGGCACCATGCATGTAAGAAAAGAGGGCAATGGCTTTTATCTTTAAACACTTTAGCGGAACACACACTGTTTTCAAGTCTAGCTCAAATTAATTCTTCGGTGCATTATAGGGCTTCAGAGTTTTTGTTTGTTTCAACGGTGATGTTTATTGGTCTGGAGTTTGTAGAACAGGTGAACTTTTCAGTCATACTTTTATGCACAACTCTTGCAACCAAACCATTGAAATCTTAAGAAGTTTTAATTTGCCATGAGGCAAGGCTAATTCCGATCCACAGTGCATTATGCTACATATAATGCCTGAATCTACTCTACAGATACATTCAACTCCAAATACGTATATCTGCACTCAGGATAGGACATACATCCACACACATACCTGAAGGGTTCATCATCAAACTGCAAAACTAACAAGGTGCAGCACTATTAAAAATCAAGGGCTTTTATCACATTGTGTAGCAAAATTCACGAAAAAGCCATATCAGTTGGGGTGCAATACATTAAGATATTTCCTTAAGACGGGATCGGATCCCTACACGGTTTTTACATAAAAACAAACAAAGAAACACACACACACACACACACACACACACACACACACACACACACACACACACAAAACACGAAAAAAGATGTACAAAATTTTCAGCTACTCTGAAAAACAAAACTCTAGCAATGGTATAAACGACCTTAAATAATTTGGTATATCTGATCACTTACATAGCCATGGATCCAGTATAAATAAACAAATGATTGTAGCATTTTCATCATTTTGCCACAGGAGACTACACGCGGCGTCACATTGATGATGAAAGGCCTTTTGGGACCCATGCCACAATATATATATATATATATATATATATATATATATATATATATATATATATATATATATATATATATATATATGTATATATATAAATATGTTCTGACCGAGGACATTTTAATGCCATTTTATGTGATCCCTGAGACTGAAGTATACTCCTTATTATTAATCTGCAACCAAATTTCTCTCACTAAATTTTTCCCCGTCATTTTCATTCAAAAGTGCCTCCAAAATGTCTGTTTCGATGTTTTTGCAATTGTTTCCTGTTGACAAATAATGTTGCGAATAAAATCGTAAATATAGCCATAACGACAGCATGTCTATGTCACCAGCTTCCTTCATGGAGGTGTTGCACAATGTAATGCTCATTTGGGGTGGGGGTGGGGGTGGTGCTCATACGATCTTATTCTCTCTTGAGGGAGGGCCAAAACTTATAATATACTGCATTGAGAATTGCTGTGAATGTCACTTTGTTCCAATTATGTTAAACTTCTTCACCATGTTTACTGCAGATTTCCACAAAAGTGGCATATAATCACGACTTATTTTTGAATGTTAAGGTGCAAATGAACAAATTTTCTAAGCAGGGTTTTTCAAGTTTAATTCATTATGGTAATACCGTTTGATCCACCGCAACATAAAAATGGATTTATACTTTTTTCACACGGGCATTGAAATGATTTGCATGACCATCAAAGTCACGAGCCTCATCATGCAAAATCAGGATGTTGCGATACCCTGAGGATTTTATAAGAGTGGAAAACATAATGAAGGGATCACAGATATGATGATGTCCCTTTTTAAGGCCCACAGGGCCATCACATAAAACTATTTATTTCTGTGCATAAGAAAAATAATTGGGTTAAGCACCATTTCCATTATGAATTGCGTCACATTTTATGTACATGAACTTTACAGTTTGTAAGCTCACAGACTTGTGTTATATTTTCCATAGTGGTAGATTCGAATGATATAATTTTTATTTGGAAGGGTCTGAAAGTTCCATTTGGTTTGTAATTATAAAAATCTTGTTGATATAACATTATGGTTAGAAAGGGAAAATTAAAAATGAAGACATGTACACAAGGGCCATTAGGTAGCGATATAAATCATTTCAACTGAAGTGGGTAGTTACCCTGATGGGCAAGTCGTTCGGTCTGTGTAATTTAATCTTCTTCCTGAAACCTGAACTTTGTGACTCCTGATTGCAACAAAGCCATTTTTTTTACTTTAATTGTGATAAAATGTTTATAGTTTGTTTTATGTTAAATATTGTTTTCTATGTGTATCGTCCCTTCGATGGCAAAAAGCCGCAAGGCCAAAATCAAATTTTATTTCTCAATAAGAATGAAGCCCCAATTTGTATATTTCAGTCCTATTCAAGGGACGGCAAAAAGCCATAACTGTCCGCTAGCACTTAATATTGATGGCGAAGCATCGTAATTAAATGCTCAGTTACTGATTTCGACGGCAGAAAAGCTTAAGCGCCGACACGGCCACCAAAACAAATGAAGATACGATTTGTTGCCATCAACGAAGTGGCAGATACAATTCCCTGACATCAATGCATGTCACATGATAGGCTACACAATGCCCCAGGTTTACACCATGTCACATAATGTTCCAATTGCTGATATGATAGGGATCTTATACGAAATCACATGCTGGCATACATGGTATTTCTGTGATATAACGATGTAACTCGCGGAAACTTTGAATCAGAAATCGAACTTGCAAATGGCAAACGTCAATATTTCCACTGTAGCTTTTTAAAAAAAATACCAAGGTGCATTTTCAGGTTTTTGCCATAAAACAGCAAAAACCCAGTAAAGTGTTTAAAAGATTCAACGATGCAAAACAGGTGGAACAATGCTACATGCTCCTTGTACTCCTGAACGGGAACCCAACACAGAAACAAACAACCAACCAACCAAACAAACAAACAAACAAACAATGAAACAAAAAAAAAATAAATAAATAAAAAGGCAAAAGCGAACAAAAAAATCAATAAAAAGAACTAATAATAATAAAACAGACACAGAAAGAAAACAAAACTAAACAAAACATGTACAATGCAACCCCCGTAAAGTCAATTTTCAATTCAGTCACTGTTCTCATTTAGCATGTTCACGATACTCCAACAAGCTTGATGTAAAACACCGATAAAAGCTTCGTGTTAAATACTAATAGTTGATTTGGATGAACTATCATTGTTATCGTTTTCTTCAAGCTACGAGGTAAAAACTGGCAATGGGAGGATGGCAGCCCATTAACGTTTACTGCTTGGAAATCTAGGGGAGAAAATGTCTCCTTACCATATTTCGACTTTTGTGAGTGGTTAAGCTATGAAAGGAAAAACCCGTACACGAAATGGAAAATGAAACTCTGCGATCCTGTATGCAGACAACGTGTATCTTCTAAGCGGTTCATTAAAAAAGAGGTTGCACAGCAGCAGCCTTACAGACCGGAGACTCGTAAATGTGCAGGTATGTTTACAGACAAACCGGAAACACCATTTCAATGGATAACACTAAAGTGTAATTTTCAAATAGCATTTTCTGGCTATATATGTGAAGCAAAACAGCATATAAAACAGAGCAGCAAGACAAATTGGTTGCTTTTGTGGTCGTTTCCATGCGGCTTAAAATGGCTTGCCATGTTTGGAAAGTGTGTTACTATGTACGAATTTGTAAAAATGGATGCAGAAACTTTCCAGAAGAAAAAAGTATGCTCAGGAGACGACATGGTAAAAGTATCGGAGTACAAAATGCAACTAACAACTTACATACGAATGTGGAGATTAGATTTAAAGAAAAGAAAAACTAAGATTTATTTATTTTTTAACAGTTCTACTACATATACCTTTGGCATACGGGATGGAGATATAAGACTGAGGGAAAACTATTCAGAATGGGTGTATGAGAAAGCCACACCCAGATTACAAATTTCTGGTTCTGCGTTTCCATCTAGAAAAAAAACATTGTTATACGTCTGTGAACGTCTGATATTAAACAATATAAAAGGATGCCTTATCGGTCAATTTCGTTGCAGCAATAAAGAATGCATCTTGGATCAGTATAAATGTGATGGCGTTAACTCCTGCATGGATGGATCTGATGAAAAGGACTGTCAAAATATCTGCTTCAAAAATGCTTTAGTAGTTTCAACAGCACGCGAATGTTTCGAAACCTGCATCAAACAACTATGCTCTTGTGCATCCTTGTATTTCCATTGTGATGGGCGAAAATGTATACCATTTTCATCAACATGCAATGGTATATATGACTGCATTGATAAAACAGATGAATATTTTTGTAAAGGCTATACTAATTTGTCCTCAGTAGTATCATTACTCCGGTCCAATTTATTCAAATCCAATCGCACCGTTGATATCAGAAAGGTCCAACATTGTAAATCAATTTACGCAATTGGGTGCTCAGCGGTGACATCTGCCGTTTGCTACGACATATCTATTGTCTGTCTATATGATTTGGACCAATTTAATTTTGCTAAATATTGCAAAAATGGAGTGCATCTACAGTCCTGCGAGGAGGTGGCGTGTCCTGGCAAGTACAAATGCTTTAAGTCATACTGCATTCCTTTACGTTTGGTTTGTGATGGTAAAAGTGATTGTGCGTACTCTGAGGAAGAACGTCTTTGTCATAACTACTCTTGCCCGTTTATGTTTCGTTGCAAAGCACCGTCAATATGTGTCCACCAATCAGAAATATGTGACGAGGTGGTCAACTGTCTGATAACTCAAGACGATGAGCTTACATGTGACACCATTCAATGCAACGACTTGTACCCTTGCATGTGTCATGGAAATGCAATAAACTGTGATCATTTAAACTATGGTGTAAAGGATAATCCGTTCCGCTTGGGTTCTAATGCCAGTTTAATATCTGTGAAAAACAATTCATTTATAAATATAAACCTGCTCAACCTCAATATGGTAATCTTACGTTTCCTTGATTTCTCAAGTAATCTGATTTCACAGATACAACAAAATGCATTCAGCTGTTGTAAGCATCTCATAGTGTTATTACTGGAAGAAAATTTAATATTCGTCCTTAATCCCAATACGTTTAGAGATTTACACTATTTGAAACTTCTAAGCATGAAAAAGAACCCATTATTGACAATAAATAGAAATGCCTTTCTCGGACTAAGCCAAATGCCTCTGCTTGACTTAAGTAGTCTGATGGTGAAAAACATTTTTATGGGATCTTTCAATGGTTTGATATCCCTTTGCGAGTTGAACCTGGGCAGCAACAAGATAAGGAAAGTACCACCTCACACCTTCAATGTACTAACCTGTCTTAGAATATTGAATCTCTCAAACAATGATATGCTATACTTTGATTCAAGTATAAAGAGTATGTTACAATTGAAAAAATTTATTGTCGACGTCAATGCATTCACATTTTGTTGTTTTGTTTCGGAAAAAGCCGAATGTGTACCGACATTAGATAGGTTACAATTATGTACCAGATATTTGGGCAGTAGTATGTTAAAACTGTTATTATTACATACAACTTTGGCTTTGTTAGCTAGCAATATACTTGTGTTGGGAATGCTTTATACAAAAAGCACGTCCAATAAATATATTGTCTGCAGTGTGCACCTGCATGTATCATATATGCTAATGGGACTCTATCTATTGATTTTGAGCATGGTTGACACATATTTTGGAAATAAGTACCCGCTTTATGACAGCCAGTGGCGTAGTTCCATATTGTGCAAAACCACAAGCCTTCTTGTTTTTGTGTCATCAGAAACCTCAAGAATCTTACGTGTCCTTGTATCATTCTTGACATTAAAATGCAGTTATGATCCTTTGAAATATAAGTCACAGTGTGACACGTCCTTTCAGAGAAAACTAATTATACCATGGGTAATATGTATTGGACATGGTGCTATCTTGTTTACCAAGGGAGAGTTTATTTCAGGAAGACCAGATTCACGATTTTGTACCTCATTGATTTTTCTGACTCCAAACACAAATCTCCAGAAAGTCGTTACATCAGCAATGGTAATATATAAGTTGACATGTACAGCTTTTGTATTTGTTGCAAAGTTACTTCTTATGATGTTACAAAGGTTGTCACGAAAAAAGGTTAATCGTTCTGATTTTAGCAAAAGGTTTACACTAATGTGCTCGCTCCAAGCAATTTGTTGTTTGGTTTCAAACATCCCCCTCATTGTAATTAATATCCTTCTTGTTTATGGCATCATTGTCCCATTGGCTCTTTTAGCCTGGTCAGCTGCATCCTTCCTTCCCCCGAATGCGCTAATGGGCCCATTTGTATATAACCTCAAAACTATGACAAATCTTAAGATAAAAACCTTGACCATTCTCAAAATGAAAAAAAATATGAGGAATATATCAGTGGACTGATATGTAACAATGAACATGAAGAGGAATCTAAATCATGTTGTGGGTATATCTAAAATCGAACCTTTAAGTTCATTGTGGACAAATTGCACTCTTGGTTTACCAAATGAAAAGACGCCATCCACAATATTTGTGCATTTTGAACACTTTATATTATACAGACTCTAATTACATATATACATGTATATATATATATATATATATATATATATATATATATATATATATATATATATATATATATATATATATATATATATATATATATATATATATATATGTTAATATGTGTATAGAGTATTGCCAATTGTAGTGGGACAATTGGATAATGTTGTTCATTTTAAGATTGTTTGATGTTTGGAAGTATATATGTTGTCTGGCACATGTAGGAATTTCAAAATTCTTGTAGTTTCAATACAACCTTAAGAAATGATAAAATAATTTTAATGTATTATGAAATCTGCAAAAAACACTTGAACTACTATGATGCAGAGAGATTTCTGTACACCCCTGGATATTACTTTTTTAACAGGAGGCAAAAGATTTCCCTTTTACCATTTTTTTTTGCAATTGTGGACTACTGCTCCAAGACCACATGTTGGATTGTCTTCAAACTTCATAAAACGTAGCTTGATTATGTCTTTGTCAGTATTGTTGGCAGTTTCTGATTTTAAACGAATTTGCAGACTTTGTCCAAAAACGTTGATTAAATCTACTACCAACGTAGGAGTATGTACTTCTTGTGGACCACTGTCAAGCATAGACTCTTGTATTTTGTGTTTAGAATCTTGCAAAAGTATTCTCTAAAGGCACATGGCCAATTGCTTTAAATACCACAGGGACATTTTGCATCCAGGAAATAATTTGTTCCAGAGGAGCACTGCGTAGTTCCCATTTCTTTGTGATTTTATCTTATTCTGCCTCTGTGTGTGTGTGTGTGTGTGTGTGTGTGTGTGTGTTGAGGGGGTGGGGGTGGGGGTGCATGCGTACGTATATGTTTTTTCAACATTGTGAACTAGATCCAAAGCAAAGTTATGAAGATGAAGCTTTTTTTCTTAAATTGTCATGCTCTCCAGATTTTTCAATATTGGGGGACTTGGGATTACCATTGCTGCCAAAGCCTTTTTACTTTTGACCAAGCTTGATAATGGAAATCAATAACGGGTTTTCACGTTGAGTAAAGTTTTTTCATATATACCAGACAGTTGATTGCCGCCAAAAGTTAGTTCGATCTAGCACTAAAATGTTTGAGTCAATTAAGTTAGGATGGAAATATTCCCAGAAGTAAAGGTTCTTCGGGTGTTTCCTGAAGAATTCTCAGGTTCCCTAAGGTATCCCCACATTTTAAGGTGTATAATTTAAAGAATGCAAAGGTCTAACATTTTGCTTAAATTGTAGAGCAACATCTTTTGAATTTAAGACATTAACCAAGCCACAGTGATACACTACAAGGGAACACCTATATCCCCTCGAGCAACGGTATAAACACACGAAATGTTGAATATTCCTTGTTGTCAATTTTCAAGTGATATACAATTTTGTCCCAGCTTAATAAAGTACTTATTTTATCACATAGAGGCTTTCAAAAATAAGGAAATATCTAGAGATCCAAAAAAACTATCATATCAGGCAATTATACATGCCTTTTCCTTTTCTTAAAATAAAAAAAAATAAAGAAATAAAAAAATAAAACAAACAGCCCCTGCTTGGCTGACCAATAAATTCATCACAATTGTGGCTCCGTGAACTTGGGATAGATCAAGGTCACCCATGCACCAAGTAGTTCTCAAGTAGTTCTCAAGTTATATCACTGAAGAGTAAAATTCATGTATATTGCACTTTGACCTCAGAAATGAGGGCAAGGTTACTCATGCACTGTCTAAGCGTGACCTTCATAGAGAAACATTAACATGTGCAACACCAAAGGCCTAACTGAAGATTGATATTGTCAAGTGACAGTAAATTTCATGTCAGTTGACCTGTAAGCTTAAGAATGAAGTCAAAGTCAACCATGTATTGTCTGAAAGTGGCCCTCAAAGAGTATCATAGCCATGTAAAACATTGAAGCCCAAGCTGAAATAGTTCTCAAGTTATCATCTGCAGAGTCAAATACACCTGAGTGACCTTGTGACCTTGAGAATGAGGTCAAGATTACCCATATACTGTGCAACTCTTGCAGTCATGCCCTCAAGTGTTCCTGTGCAATTTTGAATCAACTGGCTCAGTGGCTTTTAAGAAGAAAATTGTTGAAGATTTGGTCAAAAAATTCAATAAATATAATCACAAAAAATCCAAAAATCACTGGAATATGACCATTTCAACTTAGTAGAGACCTACCCAAGGTACATCCCCACCAAGTTAAAAGTAAAACTAATCAGTGGTTTTGGAGATGAAGTGAAAACCGGGAATAATCAGTGCAATCAGCCTTTCTCTAACATAGTAATCTATACGACTGTATGCAATTACCAACAAGTACCCCAAATGAAACATTCATTAAAAATTGGGGATTCACAGTAATCCCATGTTGTGATAAACTTTGGTGGGGCCTTCTACTGACAACATTTCCACTTAGTCTAAGCATGATATGAGAAGATTTTTTTTAAGATTTGGCCAAGAAATGAACAACAAAATCATAAATAATCCAAAAATTAAGAAAGCAAGCCCATCTAAATATACTTGGTACAGACCAATCCAAGGTTCATTGTCACCACGTGTGAAGTGAGTTTGGACAGTATTTTTGGAGTAAAAGTCAAAAATGTGAATTACCACCCCATTCACTTGCACAGTAATCAGTAGGACCGGATGCATTAACCAATAATTACCTGAATTGAAAAATTGATTAAATTCAGGGATTCATAGCAACACTACCCTGTGAACAACTTTGTTTTTCACTACTATAAGGGACATTTTAAGCAAGTTTCAGCATAGTCTGTGTGACGGTTCTGGAGAACAAATCGGGAATTGTGCCTTGTGAACAACTTTGTTTGGCACTTCTGACAAGGAACATTTCCACCAAGTTTCAGCATAATCTGAGTGATGGTCTTGGAGAAGTAAAAAATTGTGAGAAGACACTTGCTTGGATAGATAGTTATCTGAAAGATCACAGTGCCACTTATTGAAACAATAAAGTGTCGAGGTCCCTAGAAGTCTGCAAAATTTCGAATCAATTGTCCAGCAGTTTCAGGGAAGATATCTTTAGATTTGGCAAAAAAATGAACAAAAAAAAAAAAAAACAAATAGCAAAAAACACACACACAAAAACCCAAAACAAAACACCAAAAAAAAAAAAATAATAACACGTACACATAAAAACCGAAACCAAAATAATAATAACAACACAAAACAAGCCAAGACAGAAGAAAAAACACCAAAACATTCGTCAAAAATCCCCAAAAATCAGTGGAGCGTGACCATTTGAACAGACATGGTAGATACCCACCCAAGGTAAATTGTCACCAATTCAAAGTGAATCTGGTATGTGGCTCTGGAGTAAAAGTCGGTAATGTGAATTGTGGACGACAAAAAACGGATGGGCGACAGATGCCTAACCACCACATATGTCAGCTGACAGACAAGTCAGCTGAGCAAAAAATATAGCATGTAAGTGGAATTTGGTATGTTTTTCCATCTGTGGTTTTGTCCATTCCCACTGCACCAACATTGCCAACTGAACAACCCACAGGCTCGCAGACAGGCAAGGGATGTATATTGAACTTTGACACAGACAAGGACCAGGAATATAGTCTGGAGGTAAGTGATGGACCTGGACTGAATGTGAAGACACATGGGGAACAATGCTCTCATCTGCAGACCTAGAGTAGACTTTGGCTGAATCTTCACTCTTTCAGTGCCAATCTCAACGATAAAAAGGTCAATGTTGCAGGGGCCATAAGAACAGCCTACCTCAAGAGGTTTCCTCGGGTCACATTGGGCACAGTGCACAAAGCAGCCTAAGTGTGCCACAGAAAGCTGTTTAGTCGAAATTTGTTATTGAAAGGGCAAGACTGAATGCCATTTGCCGATTTTTATCTACGTGCAAATAATACATATAGCTGGGACATATCCCAGACTTTTCCTCTCAGTTATTATCATTATTTTTTCTTTTTTTTTCTTCATTTATAGGAGATGTGTGGACCAAAACCCCACATCTCTTCAGTGTTTCCTCCCCAACAGATTTGCATCCTGTGTAATAGCTGTCTTGTATGATCCTTTCTATGTAGACTACAGGTAATCATTTTACATGCAGGTTGATAGGCTCGTGTTCAGAATTCAGTCTGACATTTTCGGACCGTAAGTCACTTCATTTACTATATTGCACCAGGCTTTTATCTGTGCTTTCCACCATTTCCCTGAATTAAAAAGTGACCCGTCAGTGACATAACTATTCAAACTTCCCTTTTGTAGTTAGACTAGGCCCCATGTAGAGTCTGATCGAGTTTATAAACTTATTGAAGTTCAGCATTAATAAGAATCTTAACCTTTTCCCCCTTGAATTAAATCTGAGAGGAAAAGGGTTCCATAAACGAAAAAGCTCAGTGTTTCCTTTGCACCCATATATGCTTTTCAAATCCGTTATGCAACCTCCCCCTGCCTATTCCCATTGAAAGATATTTGTCAATTATAAGTCGTCCACAAATCCGAATGAACAACCGACACCACGTCCTAGAGGAATGTGTTTCTTTATTAACTCTTGACGGCCACACACATAACATGGAAACCATAGCGGTGCGCCACGCAAACGCTTGAACACACTGTTTGGCCATTCTTGAGACATACCCTGAAATAATTTTACATTATCAGCACAAAAAAAAAAAAAAAAAAAAAAAATCCTAATCTCCAGTGTAGGACATTTTATCGCTGCACTAACCTTATAGGCCCGTACAACCTTCTATGCCCATGTACCTGTTAATCTACACTGATATGTATTCGTATATTTACTTTTAACATGTACTTTACTTCATGCCTATCACTTATATTTTACACCTATACTAAGTTTACATGTATACACATACATTTCTATACCTTATACATCAAGCTAACTTATACGTGTAACAATACATTTATCTTTCACTACAATTCTCTTTAAACATACACCTTGTCATACATTTGTACCTGAACATAAAACTATTATAAGGCTAAGCGCTCCACAAATAAGAAAACATATACACTTCAGCGTTAAATTTTCCTAATAAGCTACACCACTTGAGAACACAAATATATTAATGCGCTTTTAAATGCACCTCCTCATGAATATAAGGTAAACCAACATTACAAGCCTAAATTCACATGTCTTATAGCCTATTCAGCGACAGGTGGCTGACTATAAATGCAATATGGAAATCTACATATAGAAACAGTATGCATTTTAGAAAAGCTCACATATGTATCTACTGAATATTTTAAACCTAAATAATAAAACACTCACCAAAGCTTTGGCTTTCCAAGGACTTTGGTCGCAAAAAGTGAACGCCTTACACTGACAACGCCATTCTCATGGACACTAGAAAAATATATATAACAGCCCATGACCATACTTTATTTCAACAAGAAACCACAAATGTAACGATAATCTGTCAAAATAGCCAAATTCAATCCAGTAGTCGTACTCACACGATGGAACCCTTGATGCCTCGGTTAAAAAAACCCACAGTAAAAGTAACAAATTGTACCACATTGCTACACTTTTGCCTCTCTTGAACAAAGTTAACCTTTCTACAGACTGCGACCACAGGGGTCCCGAACATACCAATTTCGACCTTAAATAACACCTAAAGTTCAACAAGAAAATCTAACATCCAATCACAAATCAAATCTACATCCACCTGACCTGTGATTCCTTTAGTATTACCAAATAAGGAAATCTCACCCAGCACAAAACTAGAAACAGTAGCTAATATAGACACTAAGCACACAATAAGCATCACCAGGGCACACAGACAATTCCAAAGGTCAAACAATCAAACAGACCCCTTAACAAAAACCTCATGAGACCGTGATGGCCAAGCAATTACTAACAATAAATTGAATCCAGCACAGAGCCCTCAACCACATCGCCCATTCTACAAATGCCCAAGGAAAAAATATATACTGAACATGAATCTAGCTGTAATTAGCACACTTAAAAATTATACACCTTCTGCTTGTAATGCTTCAGATTTGCCTACAGCGCAAACCTATGAATTAAATTTGCAGTGGCACCTCTCACATGCATGAGGATTCAACAGGTCTTTGTGGTTAGATGGATATGCCCACAGCACACACCTTTAAGTTGAGGCTTGAATGTCATCTCCAGATGTCATAGGTTTGAAGATGTTCAACGTTTTAACTATTAAATGCCCCATTTGCATAAACTAAAATTCTACAACTGTTGTATGGAGTTCAGTGGATGCACATGTAGCACAAACTAAGGAATTGAAGTGGAATGATATATGTACCGATAATGACTTCGAAAATATCAGGGAAAATAAAAAATTTGATAACCCCAGTTGCATAACTTTTCATATCTTGACTGTTCACTACTCACATCTTTTTGGTACATTCAATAGTTTCATGTACAGCAGTATCCAACAGCTCATCCAGGCATAAATGGAGTCTAAACATATGTGGAGAAAGAAGACAGTGACAAAGGAGAAAAAGAAATGATCGAAGAAAGGAACAAATAAATAAACAAATAAATGGATGAATCAATGAATAAATCAAAAAAAGAAAGAAAGAGAAAGAAAGGAAAGAAAGAAAGAAAAAGAAAGACAGAAAGAAAGAAAGAAAAAGAAAGAAAGAAAGAAAGAAGAAAGAAAGAAAGAAAGAAAGAAAGAAAGAAAGAAAGAAAGAAAGAAAGAAAGAAACAAAGAAGTGTTACCGTCGTCTGGTCCCATGCCATAAAATTTGTGTGACTTTTCCATTCTTGTTGGGGAATATTCAACTGGGCTCTGTTGATTATGACATCTACACATACTGGCTTTGCTTGCACCATTTTTTTAAAAAAGGGGATTTAGTGAAGCTAGTATGTGCATTTGCCATTTTCTGCTGAGTGATTGGTGCCAAAGGTTGCCAGAGACCTGGCCATTCCGCTGTCACAAAAGATAACAAAATTTTGGTGCTGCTTTGATGCTGGTGGACTTACATGTGTGCAATCCCCTATCTGAGACAACTCAGAATACCGTACTTGTACTGGATAAATTAAAATGAAATGGGCCATTTCAGTTATGTAAATCACGCACACAAGCCTTCATTGAACCATTATTTTAAAAGTTGGGATTTGGTGTAGTTGGTATATGCTTTTTCCATTTTAGGCTAGACGACTGTCGCCTAAGGTTGCTGCTTTGAGACTGAGCTGTTCCTTGGTCACAAAATATAATATATTTTCCGTGCTCCTGTGATGAGGGTGGACTTACATATGTACAGTTCCCGATCTGAGACAACTCCTAATACAGTACTTGTGCTGGATAAATTCCAATGAACTGGCCCATGTCGATTATGGTATCACACATACCAACTTCCACTGAACCATTCTTTTCAAGAATGGGAACTTGGTGCAGCTAGTATATGCAATTTTCGGCTAGGTGACTGGTGTCAAAGGTTGCTGATTCGAGACTTGGCCATTCTGGTCTCACAAAACAATATATTTTTGGTGCTCCTTTGATGCTGGTGGACTTACATATGAACAGTTTACCCATCTGAGACAACTTTGCATACAGTACTGCTACTGAAAAACCCCAATGAACTGGCTCATCTCAATTATGGCATTCATGCATACTTGCGTCCCTTAAACCATTCTTTTTAAGAATTAAGATTTGGTGCAGTAAGTATGCGCATTTTTCATTTTTGGCTAGATGATTGGTGCTGACGGTTCCTGGTTCAAGACCCAGCGATTCTGTGGTCACAAAACATAATAATATTTCACTTGTTTCTACTATATAAGCTCATCAAGTGTTATAGATTATTTGTCAGCATATAGGTCATCATTTATTGGTCGGTTTAAACATATTTTTTTAAGAATACATATTTTGATAGCACTGATGAGTGACAATTGGGAAATGTGCCTAGGCCCATGGTCAGTTCTAGAAATAGATTGCTGTTGTGCTGAACAAAATTCATATTTGGTTCAATATTCCCAACAAGCATTCTCCAATGTGAACAAACGCACACCAACATGGTACATCCAGTATATCTTTCTACAAGTTCACCGAACATGGATTTTCGGCTAACTTCAGGTCAAATATTGGTTTAAAGTCATGACTTGTTTGACCTATCCCCAAGAGACTACCCTGAAATTGTTGATATATCATGTACTCCTTACCACCTTGACGCAATGCATAACAACTGCCTGCTTTATGCAGACGACCTCGTCCTAGTTGAGACTAGTTGTCACCCACAAAATTCCTTGAACAAATTGGAGAACTGCCAAAAATGGAAATTAATAGTAAATCTTACAAAACATAATCTTCACTTAAAAACAGGTCTTCATTTCATTATTCCTACCTGTGTTGCCAACAGGAAATTCAGATTCCCTCCCCCCCCCCCGAACTCTTGCCACACAGGGATTAAATGAACTTTTTACTTTGTTCTAATACGACTTCAAGAAAAGGCAAACAAAGTTCCCATTTGTCTATGAATCTTTATTTATGACTCAGTGTTAGAGTTTAGTTATAGCAATTACTACATACGGCTGTTATGACTGTACTCCAAACATGCTTAGTGAAATTCTCTTCATGCAACTGTGTGATAAGTAGCCCACTGAGCAACTACACATTAAACTTGATCGTGCTCTTGTTAGGGGAGTATAGGAAATCATGTACAGCTTCAGCTAAAGGTTGATTGGGTTGCTGCCTACTGCCTGTGACCTGCCTGTGTTCAGCAACAAAACATTGGCATCAGCCGCACAACTGTGATGCTGTTATCATTTTATTGTCTATATCAGAACTATCTTCAAGTAAAATATAGCAACCCATGCTGGCTGATAAATATACAAAATACAGTGCGTACATTTCACCTACTGCCCAATTGGGAGAATTCAGGAGGTATAAACTTTTAGTCTCACGTCAAACAGCTGCCGGAAAGACTTTGTCTGAATATGTTATATTTGGGTGCTGAATACTAGTGGGCTGAAGAAATGGCAGTGTCCATGATTCTGATAAAATGTGCACATATTTTACCCTTGAAAACCTTGGTTGCACCAGAAGAAAGGTCAATATTTCATGTTCTGTTACCAGCCTCTGGCGACAAAAATGTTATGATTGATTTTGGTTCTTAAGCATATTTGTAACAAAATAAGCTCCTGTGCACCTCTGAAAAAGCTGGGCTGAAGTCTACAGAATGGGAAATCCTATTTGGCCATCATTAGCAATACTGAGAAACGAATTTGGAATCCAGAAGGTTTTAAAATGTATAGTACCTCTATGTGGGTCAGTTTTAGGATGAGGAATTCGTTTTAATGTATTTGTTGCAATTATGTCACCCCTTGATGAGATAATCCAAGACGACAATGGATTCTTGTGACTAAAACATATTTTGAATGAAAAAGGACAAATATCTCAACGAAATAAAGTTATGGTGACATAATCTATGCATGATGTGCACACGATATACTAAAAACACAGTGAATATTGGCAAAAAAGTTAGGCATCCAGTGGATGTCAACCCATGTACTTTATGTTTTGGTGTAATATGGTGATGCAAATTGGTAATAGCTTTATTAAATTTACCCTCATTGTAAAACGCATGGTAGATAATAACACTATGTCAATGAAAACAACCATCTTGCAAATTGGTAAACAAGCAAAATGCTGCATTTAACCAGTGATCTGTAGGACCCAATTTTCTGTGGCCAAAACACAAGAATGATGCACAAATTTGCATATATACATGAATTTGTACTTATGTTGGCCCATTTTACGATAAATGTACAGAAAATAACCTGAAAGGCCAGAATCACTAGACCAAACAAATCTTATAGCCAATTTGAGGACAATAAATTCATCTTTGGTGAATATTTGTGAAATCTATGTAAAGTTTTACTATGTAAAATCACCACAAACTACTGCTGTCCACCCAGATGATAATGGAAACATACAATGCTATGGAACTGTAATATCAGACTCCCTAATCTGAAAATTCATAGGAGTCTGTGCCCGGTCCATTCGAATTGTATAACTAACTCTCACGGTCAGATTGCCATCATGCTGTGGGGGGATGGGACTGTAAATACAGGAGGAATGGGAGGTTTTGTGTGAAGCACTGGCCTACAGCAGCCATTAACCAGTTCCGAGCCATTGCCAATAGGTGATGGGTGTCTTTTAAAGTTTGGATAGCGCTGAATACATTCAAAGTAGTTGGTGCATACAATATAATGGTCTAGATTATCACATCTGGAGGCAGGTGCACCAGAAATTTCTTCCATTTTTCCCATGTAATTGCATGTGCCATGTCCAGAGATGCAATATGAAACTCACCTTACACATAGCAGATGACATGATATTTTAAGTCATCCATTGCTTTGCCTTGTAAGGACAGGTTTTCTCCACATTTTGCAAGGGGGTGGCGTGCCCTGGGGCTCCGCTCCGTTTTCTCAAATGACCTATTGCCATAACTAAGAAAACAGCTGAAGGCATCACAACCAACAAGGACATGAAACGAAATGAGGCACTTGGCAATACCATCGGAACATATACCTCTGCAAAAAACCAGCTGTTCCTATGCTTAATCCAGAAAGTCATGAAAGATGGTAGCAGCTTGGAGAAACACATCTGTGCCTTCTGTATCAATGACCACAGGATCATTGTAGCCAGTTGACCTCAAGGCAGCATAGATTGAGAGTATGAGGGTGTTTGCTTCACATTGATTGGACACACTGAGGCTGCAGCACCATCCACTTATAACTTTGATCTTTTATACCAGAGACAGAAATGCAAAGTATTTAACATGATTATAGATTCTGCCAGGAGAGATCACTGTGATATCACTCTATTTTGGACAAGTGGCAGTGAGATTTGGACGAGTGGCAACAGCGATTTTGGGCGTGGGAAGAACACTATGCCCAACAACTGGTTAGGTTTCCCACCCAATAGGCACAACCAGAGTATGGCAATATCTGGGTGACAAGAATATAATGCTTACGCGAGCACAGGCCATGTTTGGGAGGTTGCCAGCACTGCAGAAAGTATAGTCAAAAGGTGTGCCTGGACAGGCCTTCTTCAATTTACATTTAAGTCTTGTGTTTTACCATGCAGATTGTTCATGGGGATTTTCTGAGATTTAGTGCCTTAGGTGTTATCAAACGTACATGTGGGTATAAGGCCTCCTCTGATGCCACTGAGAGATTTTGCATCACTATAGTGTGCAGTCACTTGGAATATGGTACCATTGTCTGAAGTGTAACCAGTAAGAAAAACCTCATGGCATTGGATGCTGTTCAAAAAGGGCGACAGATATATACTAGAGTCTCCCCTCACTGAATCCTATGAATCCCGTTTAGCGAAATGTAACTTGCTTCCTTTATCCTACAGACGAGAGCAACTGGATCTTGTTTTCCTCTACAAATGTCTAAATGGTCTGTACAGTGAAGACTCCCATAACATGTTTCCAGTTCAAACAGCTTCCAGAAATTTACGTAGCTGCGATAACAGCATCCATTTCAAAGTTGCCTGTAGCCACACTGAAACCTTTCCTTCATCATATGTTATCATACAATTCACACCTGGATTATCTTCTCCTCAAACATCTGTGTTTCTTTATCAGCCAACATTTTAAAAAAATAGACCAAGTACCTATTACAAAAAAATTGCAGTCTGAGTACTTTGCTGTATTTGACGTTAAAATGTAATCAGGTCCTGGTGACTGAACACTCTTAGTCCTATTGTAACATTAAGTATATGTACAGTCTGACAGAGTACCTGGCTAGATCAAATAAAACTCCAGATACATGGTGCTGTGTTTATACTATCACAGTTGATGCCTCTCAATTGATAAGTTCACAAACATGCTCTTTTATGTTCTCAAGTTATCAATCATCATTAATTACCTTAGAAATTGACCTCTTGGAAAAATATTCCATTTTGCTCCCAGGTATCATCCTTACTTGCTAGACTGGAGGCAACAGCCGGTACCCCTGTTTCCAGTGATTACAACAGAGCTGAAGAAATGGCACAAAGCTGTATGTAAAGCTATGCAGCCTTCACCATCATTTGGCTTTATGATGTCTTTGTACCGTGCAGTACCTTTGCCTGTATGCATGCAAATATGTGAAATAGCCAGCACTAACATACATACATACATACATACATACATACATACATACATACATGGGAAAAACACCCACTCCCCCCCCCCAAAAAAGACTAGATATACTTGGGGTGCTAAGGATAGCCAGCACTAACATGCTTACATACATACATACATACATACATACATACATACATACATACATACATACATACATCCATGGGAAAAACACCCACTCCCCCCAAAAAGACTAGATTTACTTGGGGTGCTTAGCATTGCCTTCACAGTGTCTTGGCAAACAGCCTTTAGCTTTTTCACTGTGAGAAGTGACTGTAGTCTAATTGTCCACAGGCCGCAGGATGTGACAGTAGTTGAATTCTAAGGTGGCCGCCAAATTAAGTGATATTTGACCTTTAAAGTGACTGTCTGGCTGATTACCCCAAAACTGATGTTACTAAAAAGTGCATGATGTATGTAAGTAGTTTTTTAAAAGACTTGAAACATTTTTTGATATGAATTGTTGATTTGTATAGGATGAAAGCGATTGCAATCTGCAGCTTGCCTGTATGAATGGACACGGTTGGTATAAAGTCGTATGAAGAGCAGGCAAAAACAGTGTTTACATAATATCATTTACCTTTAGTCATTGTATTTTACACATATATGATTGATTCAAAGGAACAAAAATTGGATCAATTTTAAGATGGTATTAATGGTACCATCAGATACATCTCTTGCTTTGTGCGTTATTAATTCCAAGATAGCTGTCAAATGTTGTGACTTTGAAAAAGACCTTGCAAAATATAAACCATGATGTGTATTGCTAGTGCTGACAGGTTGAAATAAATATTGTGAGACGTGTTTTAGATACAAAATGTAGTATCAAGTCCGACAAATAGTTGGAAAATATGCTTAGAAATTTAGGGTTCAAAAACTAACTTTGATGGAAATGCAGAAGTGAAAGAGTTAATCCCATGTTACCACCACGGAGTGAGAACAAATACGCATTTTATGCTTGTTCCCCCATTCACAACACTTTTCCAGTGCATGTTCAAATGTTAACTGAAAGAGAAAGTAGTGTTTCTTACAACTGAAACGTGTAAAACACGTATTCACATTCACCTATCATTCTAATTAGCGCAGACCGACTAATGGGCAACATTAAAGCACATGTTAATATTTCTGCAAAGTGCAGACATCATCGTCATTCAAACTTTACCAAGGGAAAGCGATTTTTGTGATATGCACACAACAGCATTTTCACTAGAACAAACAAGCCAACCTCTGCGTTCTGCGTTGGTCTACTACTGAATGTAAATTGCATAAAGGATACAGCTTGTTTCTACTTATGAAAATCCTTGAAATTAGCAGTTGCAATATGTATACGGCGGAGATAAATGTGATAAGACATAAGAAATACGCAAGTACCAATAGTCAACGAAATCTACGGAAATGTGATAAGCTACTACCTGTAGTAGTCATTTTTTCCATCTTAGAGACATTTTGCACTTAATGAAGAATTTGAGATATAATCTATAGGAAACAATGGTGTTACATTATTGTAGACATTATTTTCCTTGCAGAAACAGTTCTCACGTGCACATGATAGTAACAGGGGTTGCTGCATCCATAAGTAGCGCTCACACGTGGCGCTGCCTGCATTCAATCAAGCAGTTTTGGATAAATGACTCATAAGCTTAACAGAAACAATGGAACCAAACATTCGCAAAACATCAGACATGAGTAGAGTGCAACTAATTGTGGTAGATAAATCCCAACCAAAGAGATGGTTGGCGGTTTGGAGATGAATTCGATTGATTCTGTAGTCTGAATCAAATGATTAGTTTCACTTTCTTTGCCCATTGTACATCCACAATGTGGTTACTCTAAAAGCCGAGGACACGCATTTTTCTGTCTCCTATCAAATTGCCAGAGTTGAATTTGGGATCTCCTTTGAAATTCTATTCTTCCATTGTTAAAATTAAGTCTTCAGCTTCAAGTTTGGTAGATAAGGTGGTCACTGAAGCTTACTCACGATATTTATATTTTCTTTCAAAGCTTGTTTAATGTTTTTCAACGCTTTTGTTCACTCCAGTTATTTTATTTAAACTGCATTTACCTGAAATTAACTTTGGTGTAGATATACTGGAAAAGCAGTGATACAAAACTAAAAACCAAATAGTTGTGAAAGAAACCTGGACTTTTTTCTCCCTAGGGTGACTGTGAAATGCTTTTTTTCCCGGACACGGGTTTTTGGTCTGAATCATATTTGTGATATTTTTGTTTGAAAAGAATAATAATTTGTATCTCATGTAGGCTTTTTGAAGCAAAGAATATATGCAAATGAGACTCAAATGAACTGAACAGAATCTTTCAATATTTTTGTAAGCGTGAAAATGACGGAAAAGTGTCAAACCCACACATCATCAATGTTTCTAAGTTTTTACTGTTTCGCTTTTTCAACATTGTTTTTAACCATGGGGGAGATAGAATGATTTCCTGTTTGCATACTCAACACATATCGATGCCTCAGTTGAAAATATGTTCTGAACCACAAAATTACTTACCAATCTTCCATCATGTGACTTTGACTGAACCCTGAAGTACATAATAAAACAGACCTGTCATTGTATATTTCATTCATTGTTTGATGATTATTTGAGTTAAAAGCACTTGACCAAATGAGAAAGGAATTACCTTATTTTGCATCCTAAACTTCACCAGCCTTCTGTTTCAGTTTCTTTACCTATCTCGGATTTGCGTCTGGAGATTTCTCAGCGAATAATCCCATAATGGGTTTTAACTGCCTCAGGCAGATCTGGGGTTTTGGTCCACACGTGCTTCACAATCCCATATGCCAGGTGCTCTTTGTGAGCACAAAGAATGGCCTTTGCTTCCATGCCGCGGTAGATTGATTTAAAGCTGAGAATAAAGATGTTATGATCGTTTATTCCACGCTCTTTACCTTTGTAATTATTTTATAGCTCTGCTTCGGTCGTCCCCGATTACGTTCTTAAAAATTGGATATACCGGAGTTTCGAATGCTTCTTGAAGCTTTGGGACTTTTGAAACTGATTAGTTGGTTTTTCTTCTTTCCAGGGAAACATGTATGTAAAAAGTTCACAAAAACATTACCCCAGGTCTAGTAGTAAGCTTCAACTTCCTTCCTGGTGAAGACATGGACGCTCACTTTCATTTTCCTCATGAATAGCATGTTTAAGCATATGGAAAATTTGATTAAAAAAACGTTTCATTGTGAATTAATGACACATTTAAATGTTTTCTTTTTTCTTTATTTATGCATGCCTTAATGTCCCCACAGCTTTATTGCTCTTAGCAATCACCTCCTTCTCGGTTGGAATCAATCTTAGAGGTAATAGTTTGAAATGTGGCAAAAAAATTAAATTCCAAATCGGAATTCCCCAAACATGGTCTTCTGGGACAGGCTCTTACAATAGGAGTGAGATAACATGATGGTGAAAAGACACTTTACCTATATCCATATATCGAATCCAACAATGAAAAAAAAAATCAAATGGGATATTGTCGAAGCATTCGTTCATGGAATATTGGCCCCTTATGACAGTCTATCAAAATAGGAAAGCATGTACAGAGCTGATGTCCCCGAGCAAGCGTTATTTTATATTATGGCAAATCACAGTGTATCTCTACTTAATGTCTCCGTAGCTGTTCATCTATATTTGGAAATGTTCAATGTTGGTTTAGTCAAACACATTACTGTAATTGACAGTACAGAGCAAGGGCTATGTTTTATCAGTGATGTTATCCAAGAAGCAAAAGAAGCCTCAGACAAAATCAAATGAAAAGACTACTTTGCATAAGCCCCTGTTCTTTCCGCATTGATACATTTTAACGTCAACTAACCATAGGAAGGTATATGTACACTGAAATCAACTAAAAGATGCTTTTAATTATATTTTGTTGCCATACCAGGATTGTTTATTTCTCATCTCTTATGATTTTATATGTATATATGTAACATGCATAAGTTTCTGGGAAGGAAATATGTAAAAACGAAAATGGGTAAGTATGCATTATTTTAATATGTTTGAAATCTGTTCTCATATCTTTGATCAAGTGACAAAATTTCCTACATTTAGTACATACATTTTTACAAAAGAACTCACAGAAAGCAACACAGAAGTGCTCATACGTCAGACTAAGTACGTTATCATGTTTGCATAAATCGTCTGAAATATATAGATGTTCAGTATTTTGACCTTAACCCCCCCTTTAAACTGATGCTGTAACCCTTTTCTCTTGAATTAAGGCTGAGTAAACAGCTTTCCTAAGTACAGGGTGAGTACGTAGTGCTGTTCCCTTGGGGGCATGCTTTCTTGATAGGTCTCATCTACAAGCCTCAGTCATCATTGTTTTTATCTAAAGTTGAAATTAGTTGAAACCACTGAAGCAGAAAACATACTGAGTTTGGCCAGTGTAGGGGGAAAGGTTTAACCTACAAAGGTGATGCCCAATGCTAATGAAATGCTATTGTTACTGAATCAGTGTGTCTGCTTTGGAGTACCGGTATCAAAATTGCATGCGAAAACTTAAGAAATAGACGCTATATTCCTGTCTTTCAAATATGCCCTATTTGTAGCCACCCAGCTAACGTCAGATTGCATTGCTTAGGCTCACCCTGTGCATTCTGTGGCCTGTACATGTTATCTAATGTGTAAATGGTCACCCATGAAGTTTAACCCTTCAAATCATTATTCTTTTAGAAAGTCTTAAAAGTAATTATGTATTTGCTCATGTATGTTGCAGGGTTGCTGAATCTATTTGGTTTTATTTTTGGTACTTTTCCAAAACCATCTGGCTAATTGTATTGAAACTACATCAGCAGAATGCCAGGTATTTCCACACTATGATTAGTTGGAACCTTTTTTATGTGTGTAATTTGTTTTGTCTATTTTAACTCCTTTAAATATCTTTTAAAACTGTCACACACGTTGTGTGGAAAGTTGGTGCAAATGTGCCATAGAAGGCCCAAACAAAGTTGTTCACTGTGTGGTGTTGCTCTGGATTCCGGATTTGCAATTAATTTTCTTATTTGGGTTTAATGCATACATTCCCATATACGTCGGTAGGCTTGATATGGTATTCATATGATTATAAGTGTGGTTACCACACGCAGATCGTATGACCCCAATGTGTAGCTCCTTGAAGAGCCAATTTATGAAAATCCTACTTTTATATCTTACTTAACATATTTAATAAAGGCTCTTAAAACCTGAAATTAAAAATTATTCTCGTGTATTTGCTTTACTAATTTAGAATTCAGATTTCCGGCTTACTCTTTATGCTCAAGTCGTCGTTTTAGTCGTATTTTAGAGTTTGAGAATCCCAGTGCCTATCCAGTCTGTATTTAAAGGAGTTCAGTGAAGTTGCTTCCACCATCTTCTTGTTAAATTGTGTCAAACGACAACCACCCTTGATGAAAAACTATATTTCCTGATGTAAAAATGACCCCTTTGATTTTCTATTTTTAGGGATGTCCTCTTCTGGTTGTATTGGTATAATTTTAGAAAACCTTGTGCTACATTACTATCATAAGCTCCTTTGGGGTTTAGGATCTTATAGACCTCTTTCATTTCCTCTGTTGGCTTTCTATAAGATTGAGTGCATATATCCAATTTTCGAAGTCTTTCAAAATATGTTCATTTAATCCTGGCATAAGATTTGTTGCCCTTCGTTGGATACTTTCTCGAGCTATAATATGTTTCTTTTGATTGGAACACCATATTTGGGCTTACAAGTGATTGAAAGAGGTGTGTTAATATATCTGCATCCAAGAATTCCAAATATTTTCATTTGATCTCCTTGACTTTGTTAGCTTTATTCACCTTTTCCTGCATATATTTCTCAAACCTTAAGTCCTTTAAAAAATAACACAAATGCCTTTCTCTGCCACCGTCTCTTTCAAACTAATTTGACTTGTTGATCCAACTCTGTAGGATCCCAAAGGCTAGTCTAATTTGCCTACCCTCAGTACAAAGCACTTTTCGGGGGTGAAAACGTAAAAGCCATTTGTCACTCCACCATTATGATGCCTTTACATCACCCTGAAGGTGTTGAAGGACTTACTTCTTTTGCAGTTTTTAGTTTCATCTGTGAATAGAAATACCTTCGTCATTGGGTACGTAATTGCAGGTAAAACATTACTATACACCATAAACAGTAATGGTCAAAGAAAGCTTTCCTGAAGAATTCAACTTTTTACGTGTGTTCCTATTGAAGAATTCCCACTGCACATAACTTTTTGTGAATGTCCAATCAGAAAACTTTCTATCCATTTGTATATGATTTCTGAAATGACATATTTTTCAAGTTTAAAAAGAAACCTTTTATGTGGTGCAGTGTCAAATGCTTTCTGGAAGTGGCAATAAATCTCATCTGAACAGTCACCTTTATCCAGTATATCTAATACTTGAAGTAGCAGCAAGACTGTAGATCTGTCATATAGGGAACCATATTGTTGTGCACTGAATAATTAATAATTATTCACTAGATAAAATTCCATGTTTAAGTGCTCCATTGAAGATTATACTTATAGGTTCTGCAATGCACTGTCAGGTCTTTTCAGGTTCCTAGGGTGAATATGATATGCTGCAGGCGCCTTACAAATATTTAACTTTCTCTCATCTTAATAGGGGTTATCTCGATATTTTCCTGTGGCTGTGTTGTGTTAATGTCATCCATATGGCCATTCATGTCACTTTCATCTGTATATAGACTTGTAAAGTGTAATCTGATTCCTGTTTTCTGTAAACCTGGTGATGTTTGGTGAGGTCCCTCTTCAAGAGTTTCTGACCCAGGTATATCTAAATCGAGTATCCCGTTCCTCACAGTCAACTTTTCCTGCATCCAGAACTTCTTTGGGTTTGATTGAGATAATTTTGCGATAATTTTCTTGTCCTTTATAATTTTTCTGGTAAGTCTTTTTACTAACTCTATAGTATTCCAGGTACACTTGACCATACTTGGTGTTGAGATACCATTTCCACAGTTTATGTTTCTTTTTTTATTTTACCGGTGACCTTCTTATTTAATTTATTCTATATTTTTCTGTTACCCCAAAATTTCTTTCCCAATTGTAGTGGAACATGTTTATTTGTTATTTCTCTAAGTTTTTTTTTTCTTTTTCAAATAGCAAGTTCATTTGTCTGAATGCTGTTATGTTGTAATAGTTGGTCCGTCCATCTTATTTTGAAAGCTCTTCAATCATAGCTGCATTTGTTTTCCTTTATCGTACAGTAACCTTGGTTTCCTGCCATTTGCTTGAGTTACACTTATTTCTCTGTCAAAATTTGATAATAGAGTGGTCATTCTTCTCACGAGGTAGTTTTGATGATAAATTCTGTATGGGTTGCTCTGCATCACTCGAGATCAAAAAGAAGCATTTCTATATCGTTTTGTGAATATCATTCAATATTACGTTCACTTGAACATAATATTCTTCAAGTTTTCGCTTATGAAGCATCTGTTTGCATCTGATGATGTGTCCACCAACAGGTATAGTTTGCAATGCCTTATCCATGTGGGCGATTTACCAAATATAGGAATCAAAAGGCAAAAGCTCCCTACCAAATGACCATCCTGTTGGTATATAAATGTACTTCAAGAAAATTTTATTGCCTGGCAATTTTAGAGGACAGTCATTCTTAATAATTTATGAAACAACACAACCTAATATGATTTTAGTATTTTCTGTCTTCAAAGGACATCTGCTTCAGGACGGATTACTATGCTGTGAAGAGGCTCCGATCTTCAAAAAAAAAAAAAAAACCCACGCACTTTACAAAAGGACTGGCCAGTTTTTAGACCAATAACGGGTATTGGGACTTGGTTATAGATGACTCAAACATAACTAATGGATTTTCAGTTAGGTATTTGTCAGTTTTTCATCAGATTTTACTCAAAGAGTAAAACCCAATTGCTGAAAGTGTCTCCTACAATGTAATACACTTAAATCATAAAAAAGCCGCCCCCGCCCAATCTATATGTCACTGGAACATGTGAGCACAGAAAAACAACCACTAAGACAGTATTTTTTTCTGTATGAATAATATCTATCTATCTATCTATCTATCTATCTATCTATCTATCTATCTATCTATCTATCTATCTATCTATCTATCTATCTATCTGTATGAATAATATCTATCTATCTATCTATCTATCTATCTATCTATCTATCTATCTATCTGTCTGTCTGTCTGTCATTGTCTGTTTTTCTGTCTGTCTGTATCTTTTTAGACAGAGTAACTCTGATCATCACGTAGGCTGCTCTCCATAGGGACCATGATTAGATACACTCATTCATGCATTTACATTAGAAGTAAATCTCGTATATATAGATCCATAGAAGTAAATATTGTGTATATAGACTAGCTCTTTGGTGCAAGTGAAAGTGACCATAACATTATGCAAGGCAGAATTAGCATATGGTCGGGCCTGCAGACCAATGGCATTCATCTTCCGAGACAACAACTCCCAAAAGTGGACCTATTCGTGTTTCACTTGTTGATTTTACAATATTGTATTGTATTGTATTGCTTTATTGCTGAACATAATTATACATTGAAGAAGATATACAACAAATATTCTCAACAAGTGGTATATGTATACAGGAAGAAAGTTATAAGAAAATATGTTTGTAAAAAGATTTTCAGCTGGGAGAAGGAAACCCCACAGGGCTTCATCCAACCTAAAGGACCCTTGAATACGCACAATTCACATATGTCACATATTTGCAGTAGTTTATTACAAATAAATTATTCAGAGGTGTTAAACAAAAAGGAAGTATTCACTGTAGCTGATTCATCATTCTTGTAGAATATGCTCCTTCAGGTATTTTTAAAATTGGTGAATTGAATTCGGTTTCTGTATGTAAATGGGATTTTTTTTTGACAAATTGAAGGTCCATGACATACTATCGAAAACTTTTTAAAATTTGTACGACATTTTTGGATATAAAAACCATGGTATCGTCTAGTTTTGTGACAATGTGTATCACCAATATCTGTAAAGAGGTTTTGTATTATAGATGTAACTAAATGATATTTTACCTGATACATAAATATTCCTGTTAAGTGCTCATCCAAACTATGAAACTTAAGGATTTTAAATCTATGCAACAGGTCATCAGTGTGAGCATTATAGCTCGAGAAAGTTATTATCCTGATAATTTTCTTTTGAATATTTACGATTTCATCGAAGTTACATGTGTATGTTGCTGCCCATGTAGTATATAGACAAAACTGGGTGATTAGGCGCGCAGGATGGACTTTCTCCTCTTGTACTTACCCCCTTTTTTTCTTTCTTTTTTTTTTTTTTTACAAATACAGCAAGTTGTCACTACAAGAGTATATATACATATATATATATATATATATATATATATATATATATATATATATATATATATATATATATATATATATATATATATATATATACCAAATTGAGTGTAAACAAGTACTATGTTAAACATAGCTCTAATAAATATTTGGTAGCAAATGTGTGAAATAGAGTGCCACAATGCCTTATGATATTTAAGAGAATTCCATATTTATGTCTGGTCTATGTACCTACTATATGCAATATATACATAATATGGTCTGTTATATGACTAATTGGACATAGAACATGCATGAGAAACAGTGTAATCATATATATGTATATATATATATATATATATATATATAGCATGTCAAGGTATACAGTAATTGTGTAGATAGCAAAATAGGAAGGACATTGTTGTAAATATATGTTTTTAAAAGCAATACATGTGTGTGTAAACTGGTGACGAGAACGAGGTTAAAGGTTACTACAAATAGAAAAATGAGTTTATGCAAAAGGTGGCTGCTGTGCATGAAATTCGTTACATTTCTATAAACATTCAATAATATCATGTAGATATATTCATCACACAAAGAGTGGCATGTGTACAGTAGTACAATTTGAATACATCTGTATGAGCAGGTACATGCTGTCATCCTGCTGTAATGCATATAACGCTTGGTACATAGAAACAAAGTAAATGTGCCCAATACATCAAAGTAGAATGGAGTATGTAGCACTGCCATCATAATATAAAGTAAAAATGCAAATCCCGCAAATTGCCAGTACATATAATTAAAAAGAGAAAGCACAAGACTAGAAAAAGCTAACATCAAGCTTACAATTGACGGAAAATATGATGTGATAAATGTGTGTAAGTTACGGTTTAGATCAAGTGTGCTAAACAAAGACGGCAACTAATAGGTAAGAAGTACATTTCATTCAAGTTGGAGCATGACGTTTATCATATATCAGACTCCATGGGTAGTTTGACAAACATCGATACAACACTCTGTGAAACTGTGAAGGTCCGTGAGAGAGATAATTTGTCTTATTTTTTTGACTTGTCATTCATCAGAACTTTTCCGTTGTAGGACCAAGAGTTGCTGATCTTGCTTGTGTGCTTCAGGGATCTCGCCTTGTACAGAATGTTTGCCCGGTTTTTAGTTAGGTCGTCATTTAGGTATATGAATTTGGTCCCCTTGAGTTTTCTTGTGTCTGTATGATGTGAACTTCACCAGTATTGGACGTATTTTACCTGTGATTTTGGGTCCGACACGGTGTGATTGGCTGATTTTGCTGTGGGTGAGTGGCACATCCATATTATCGTTTGCCAGTGAGATGACCAGGTTGTCTGTGTTTTCGTCATTCGTTTCTTTTATGCCCGATGTGCGTAGTAGATGTCTCTTTGAATACTGTTCTACTGCCTGACAGCTTAGGGTTAGTTCAGAGACTTTCTAATCTAGTTGTGTTATTTTTTCTTCTTTTTTGGCAAGTTCGTCTTGGAGGATTTCAAACTTTTGTCCCATTTGAGTGCTTATTCTATTGGACAGTATATCAGCATCAGGTTCTGTAGCTTTTTTTAGTTTGTCTAGAACTGTTTTTTCTCTGAGTGCTTCAATGAAAGCAAGGATGAATTCATCATTTGATAAAGTGGTGCTGGTAGCAGAACTTGTGCTTGTGCCCCGTGGTTTCCCCATGTTGGCAAACAAGAAGATTTTCAGATGTAAGGTCACAGTGCCAGCTTGACATGGTCAGTTGGGTGCACTGTGAGACGTAATGTATATGTTACGTAATGGACAAAAAAGTTCATAGAATGGTAATCTGTGCAGACTTTGTCGCAATGGTAATGCGAATCTGTGTAATTATTTCTCTAAATATCACCATATTCATAGGGCAATCTGATACATCAGATCTCATCTGCTCTGCAAGTTATAGTTTGCATTAGAATCCCAAGTTTTGGTTCGAAAGTCTTTGTCCTCCACTGGGCTAGAGCCTATACTATACGAACATGAGCGGATCTCGTAATGATAAGCGCTGGGTGGGTACTTTCGATTGACCCTCCTATTTCCAAAAATGTCATAGCTTAATTCTTTAATTGTCTTCCCAAAGGAGTGGAGGTAAGTTATCGTTTGTCACATCACATAAAATCTGTGTTTGGCTGGTTATTTAAGTCATTATGTATGACATTCTGGAGAGACCACAGTGGAGAAGCTTGCGACAATTAGCAGCGCCCACTGTCATATAGTTAGTCACTAAGAAGAGAAGTGCCTTTGGGTACTGTAAATAACCCCTAAGTGAGTTTTTTGGGGGGAAGGGGAGGGAGGTGCACCTATGCTGAGAAATCTTGTTTCCCCTGAAGGAACTAGAATTTTTTCAGATCTAAGCAAGGCTTTTTAACCCAAGAAATGTCGTTCAGCCAAGCATTTATTTGTAAACATATAAACTCAAACACGAGTTAGCAGATGTGCATTTTAATATATACATGTGAGAAGACAACATCCAGTCATATAGAAGTACTTTTACTAAATTTGAAGCAACAAAACTTCGTTTTAAAGTGTAAAAAAGACCATGCTTGTAATTATGTTTCCCTGTGTACTCAGGGAGGGGTCTTTCTCATCTGGTCTTGGTCGAAATGTACCCCCCTTCAAATGTACCTGGGGTACGTTTTCACTAGCTTCAGTCTGACCAAACAGACAAATGGTCATGCACGCAACAATGCTTGGGTTCTCTAGATCGCACACGAGTCTTTGTGGCACATTTGGAAATGTGGGCTAAAGTTTAATGCTTCCCAGTTTTCACAGTTGGCCTATTCTTCTCATTTGAGTGTTTAACTCACATAATTTAGTGTGCAGAAAAAGATTATTAGTTTTCCAGCTATATGTGATCATTGGATTCACACTTTGCCGTATGAAGACTTTCCTGGTCAGAGCATGTGAAATAACGTTGAAACGCGGTATTCGAATAAAACTATGATACCCTAAAAATTAGCAAATCGATCATAATAAATGCTTGTAGTTAAAATACGTTACTAGTGGAATATGAGGGCACAGTGGGACGAAATTTATATTTGATTCTGGTAGCATATCCAGATGGGTATATGACTGCATGTACCTGTCTCCAGCACCATACATCATCCTTAGAATCAGTGCCATTCGGGTCTTTCCAGAATCTTTTGGTTTGAAGAATGTACTTCATACTGACAGCCAATATTTGACAGTTATGTTCAAAATATGATGATGATGATAATAATAATAATAATAATAATAATAATAATAATAATAATTAACAACAACAACAACAATAATAATAATAGTAATAATAATAATTAACAACAACAACAACAACAACAACAACAATAATGATAATAATAATAATAATAATAATAATAATAATAATAATAATAATAATAATAATAATAATAATGGACAGTTAAAGCTGGCAACTGTCGAAATGGCAGTTGGCAACCAACGTGAGCCTCAGTGTGGTTTCAATGAAGGCAGTTTCAACCTTTGCATAAATTGTTACCCAGAATCTTGGCATTATATACGTTACAGAGCCTCACAAATACAGTGGAACCTGTCTTAAGGGACCACCCTTAGGATCTGTGAAAATTGGTCCTTTTTGACAGGTAGTCAACTCAGGCAGGTAAAATAAAAGTAGAATATGCTAATGGGGATGTCGAGACTAGTCCTAGCACAGGTGGTCCCTTACCAAGGTGGGCTCATAGGCAGGTTCTACTCTAAGTGGTTCAAAGTGTTAGGGTAAGTGTGGGTAATATGGGCATCCCATATAGCAATTATACGGATGTGATTTAGATAGCTATACATGAATTATAGTTGCGCAAGAATGTTGGCATATCGGATATGGTTTTAGGTTACATGTATGATTAGGCGACACTATAGATTATAAAATACTTCTAAAAATGAATACTATGCAATTTCAAATATAAAACTTCAGTGATTCATTAGCTACTAAAATAATAAATCTCAATGTTTCAAAATTAATAATATTAAATCCCCAACAAGATGGCTGATCATGACCTCAATCCCAAGGTCACAGAGTCACATTAATATATTTGGATTCGCATGATAACTTGAGAAATCTTTGGACTAGGACTTTCAAATTGTACAGTATAACAGTTCCTTATAACAGCTTGGGAAAGGCCGCTAATGGGGGGCCTTGACCTAATTCCCAAGGTCATAGAGAAGCATTTTCAACATCAGTGCGAATGAGTAACTTAGGAAATTTTGAAGCCACAGCCTTCATTTTGCACAGGATTATGTTCCACAAAAAGGGCTCGATCAAGCTTGAAGATAGGTGACCTTGACCTAATTCCCAAGGTTACAGACCTACCTCCTAAGCTATGGGTCCCTACCATTTAATTTATTTACTTGTAAGATTTATAAGGGCGACAACTGGTGAGGGTGCATGGAGAACATTCGATCTTCAGTTGGAAAAGCAACCTGTCCTAGTTTAGATTGTAAATATTACCTCACTTATCAAAAGGAGCAAAAAAATCGTGAATAGATAATAGAATGCCGTAAGCAGAGTTTCTGGCTAAAATCCACCATAATTTTCCCTCCGGGCTTACACACCAATCCAAGGCAAAATTCAAGGACTTTCCCCCACAGGTGCAGCATGGTGCCTAGTGATTTTCACACCTCAAATGCCTACAGAAAACCTCCTTGCTGGGGTGAGACTACTTGATTGCTTAGTTGTGACAGAGGCACTTGCCACAGAGCAAGGTTTACATGGTAAAATAACATGAATGCCTCATCTGAACGATTTTAAGCATGGAAAGAAAATGGCCTGAAAACTATTAATGACACCTTTCACAAACTGTTGAAGTTATAACAGTAGATTAAGACTATTTTAGGGCAGTAAAACTTGCCTAATAAGCCATATCTGAAAGAATGGCGTTTTGCCCTTTAAACACCACATCTGTATGAGTGGGTATATCCCACAGACCCATATGCTGTGCCATCATGAGCAGCTACTGCCAAAATGTACTCAGTTTAAAGGTCTCACAAACTGTTCTGGTGACTAACCTCACAGGTGTTAGAAACCAATTGACACCTATGCATGCATGTGTGGTGGGTGGTCAATACACACAAACGGTATGAGGGTCTCATTAATTTTGCCTGTAAAAAGTTTGAAATATTTTCAAATAAAAATGCCGTGCATATTACCGATATTGACAGGCATACTAATCAAAGTTTTAAAGCTTATGTTTTGTTGCTATAATTGACCCCAAATGTTCTTTGAAGATTTACACTTTTAACATCATTAAACTATGCCCACAAGTGTCCACCCCAGTAAGCTCGAGGTGAGGAAATTCTATGGTTTGCTGGTTGTATGAAAGAGGACAATTGAGAAACCATTTTAAATCGTTGTAAGATCGCAACTATATGCTCCTAGTCACTGACAGTATTCTTCCAGGAACCCAAAAAGGTACCCTATTTTTGACAAACTGAAGGTGGCTTTTATACAGGACATGATGGCACAGTTTACACCTCCTTAACCATGGACGTGGACAGGATATAGCATCAGCTTCTAGACAGCCCATAGGGCTGAAGAACGAAAGGAAAGACTAGGAAGATCAAGTTTACTTTATGCCAGTTTTACAAATATTAAAAAAAGTTAGCTGACACATCAAGCTGTTGTCACAGACCATAGTAAAAGTATTTAAAACGAAAGTTAAACAATAAGTAATAAGGAGATAATTAAAGTACAGATGTATCCAACAGATGGTTCGGTAAAACCCCATTAGAATTGTAATTTGATTTTGCAGACATATAAGTGAGATTGGAAGGCTGATACATAAAATAAATATCATGTAACTTCATATTGATACAGATACACATGTTATCATGATTAAGGCGAGGCTTAGTTGAAAAGTCCGAAAGATGCACAAATAATCTCGAGTCCAGTCCATTATTTTTAGCATACTTAAAAGATGTCAGGTCTGAAATCTTTTTCAATATCAAGAGGCTGACAGTTAAAAAGTTTCCCCCTCTTATCAAACAAAACTCGGATCATGTCTTGTGCTATAGCAGGTGGGAGCAACAAGTCAGCTATGATCAGGAAGACTGGAATTTATTTACTTGAAAGTAAGCAAATTTTATATGTATGGGAAAGATAACCGGTGAAGTGCTCTGCATACTTCTATGGCTAGGAATCAGAGTCCCCCAGTTGCAAGTGTTGGAGGATTGCCTTTACTCTGGAGGTTGTAGTATGAATACTTGTAATCACTAGTGATGTCTCTTAGTGCACTCTCTTTTATTCTCTCTAACTTGTGAGGGTCGCTCTTGCAACAATTAAATGATGCAAGGGAGTAACACTGGAGCTGACTCAGCATGAAGCTCCTAAAAAGTAACATTTTGACATTTATGGTAAGAACTTTGGACATCCCCTTGAGTACCTTGGAGCTGAAGAGCTGCTATTTGAAATCAAGCTAAGATGTTTACTGAAAGACATATTAATGCGTGGGTGAACTCCAAGAAATTGTACTCAATCTTCATGTAGAATTTCAGTACAATTTAGGTTAATACCTTATCCAGAATAACAGCAAATATAGAAAAGTTGACTAATCTCCTTTCTAATGTGACCAGATACCAGTTATCCTCCCCGAGTCCGAAAGATCAAATACATATCGGCCAAAATGCCAATAAAGATGAAAGTCGGTATAAAAGGAAACATTTTCTGCTGTGACAATCACACAAAATTATCCCTTTCAGTAACAGAACCATTGTCAAGGAATATGCTGAGGAGGTTGAAATCTCTTTGTACCCACTGGCATTTGTTAAAATGGATCCAGACAATTTAGAATCTGTAATTCAGATATTTTAAACTTGCATTTTCCGTAAAAGTTAAGGTACTGCTATTAGTATCAAATACCACTAAGATTTTGAACTCTACAATTGCACTAAAATTGGTTAGATATCCATACAAAGTTTAAGGATGCTGGACTGGTAACAGGATTTTCATATTTTGACCCATATACTAGACAGTAGCGTAGGTGGCGCCACCAACATATAAGTTGATGTAAATTTTCATACACTTGAAAATACTCCAGAAAGTAATGTCTGCCTAACTAAAAAATGGGAGGCGCCGAGCATTCACAAGATTTTCATATTGTTACGCTATAGTCGATCAAAATGTGCGCCCCACTACTAACTTTCCATGCATTGTCTGTTTGTTTGAATTGGGTAATAAGTTTTAGAGTTATTCAAAAAAAAGAAAAGAAAAAAAAAAAAATTGGACAAGCGCCATTCGTGACTTTCTCTTTAACCCAAAAAGTAAGTTACCAAGCAGAGTTTTTATGTAGAATGCACTCATGTGCCAGTTTGATCTGAAGGTTTAATTGTTTTTGTCATTGATGGCCAAGCCACACCTTGTCGTTACAAAATCATTTTTTTTCAACTTTACAAGACTGGTGACCTACTGAAATATGTCAAGGCTACGGGTATTATAAAACATATCAGCATAGATAGATAGATAGATAGATAGAAAGAAAGAAAGATAGATAGATAGATAGATAGATAGATAGATAGATAGATAGATGGATGGATGGATGGATGGATGGATGGATGGATGGATGGATGGATGGATGGATAGATAGATAGATAGATAGATAGAATAGCTTGATTTGGTCTGAACAGCGTTACACAATGTGGTACAAGAATACATTACGACTCCGAGGAGTGGCTGACATGTAGGCCACCCTTAAGATATAGAATGCTTACTTTTTATGTTTAAACTCATACATTGTAAGGTTACTAACATAATACTGTAGGCTGAATTATAGCAGGTATTACAAAATTTGGGTTGATAGACCAAGTGAACATAATACATATAATATGACTAATAATCGTCTGTTGAAGACGTGATAATTAATAATGTTACAATTAATTCCATTATGTTTAATAATAGAATTCTCAGCATATTGTGAGAAGGCTTTTAGGGAGTGTTTATCAATCTTTGTTACAAGTATCTCAGGTAATTAATTTTCATTAATTAAATTTGGTATTTTATGTCTAAAACATAAGCGATTAATTTTGGTATTTGTAAATAGCGTTTGGATCATTGGAGTTACAATATGAATATTATGCTCTGTTGCAACATATCTATGTAGTATTGTTACAGTTCTTCTGGCTCTATCAGTGTGTTAAATCCGGTTTAATTTGAACTTATCACTGATTTGGTCAGGCAACATTGATTTTGTACTTTCTGTACTTGCAGAATATTTTGATGCAGGATAACTTGAATATGTATATATATATATATATACATATATATCAGTGAACTTAAGAAGTCCAGGTTTTTCAAAGATAGGACATGTGTGCATTGTACTTGCTATTACTGATACGTCTCATAGCTTTTGTTACAGCTTTAATTGTCAACTGCAAGAGTGGAACCCCCATGTAACCATTCCATAATGCAGATGCGGTAAAAAGCAAGGCATTGTAAATAAGTTGCAATGTGCTTTGAGACAGTAGGTTTGCAGTTTAGAAAGTATGCCACACACTCAAATTAATTTACTTGATGCACAATTGCCATGTTTGCTCCAACTGAGATTATGATCAATGAGGCAGCTAAAAATCTAAAGTCTTCAACTTGTTGAACTAGATGGTTATTTATTATTACATATGGTAATTGATGGGAGGTAAGTGTTTCTGTTTTTGTATGAAAGATCATTAATTTTGATTCATTTACATTCAGAGATATTTTGCTCACAGCACCCCGTCACTTACATTAGCTAATTGTTTATTAACTTTTTCAGTACGTGACGATGAGGGTGTTGTTTCATAGTTACATATGGTGCTTAATAGGCTTGTGTCGTCAGCATACTTAATTGAGCTAAAGTTGCTGGCCTTGGATAGGTCGTTGATATAAGTGAGGAACAAAAGAGGACACAAAATAGAACCTTGGGGGACTCCAGTAGTGATTCATAGTCTTGGAGATTTAATATTATTAATTTCAACAAATTGAGATATATTATTTAAGTACGTATTGAACCACAGAGTTTCTATATTTGCAATAGCAAAGTATTCATTTTTATAAGTATTTTATGATCTATAGGATGGAATGCCTTAGAAAGGTTTCAGAAAAAAGCAATTGGCAGTTTTTTTTGCTCAGGATTTGCATGTATCTTGTCCATTCGTTGTGAAACAGCAGTCTCTGTTGAGTGATTTGTTCTAAAACCATACTGATGATTGCAAAATAAGCTATTATATGTAAACTATTGGAATAATTGCATATGGACAATTCTTTCAAATACTTAAGAAATGTACCGAAGGAGATATACGGGTCTATAAATATTGAATTCATGTTGATCATCAATTTTACATATCAGGATTACTTTAGCAATTTTTAATTTGTTTGGAAAGATGCCATCTTTAGTGACTGGTTAATAATAGCATATAAGGGTTTACTCATATCTTCAAGGACAATTTGAGAAGAATAAAAGATATGTTGTTTCTTCTGGATTTAGATTATCAATCACTTTCTTAATTTGTTTTTCCTCAGCATTAGCATTGTAATGATTTATACATCCTATGAATTGTGTGAGACATTGTGATCTTACAACAGCCTAGCTGCAATCAATTGACACTGATGTATATATTCTTTTAGTACTAGTATGCCCAATGTTTCGCTTAAACGTTTTCTCACGTGTATAAAAACTATTCCCGGGAAACTATTCTACAACAAGTAACAATGTCTGTATGCAGATATGGAGGGTAGGTACAGGGGTAGATAGGTAGGTATGTAGGTAGGTATTCATGGTCAGGAACGTTAAGGGTGAAAGGAAGACCTTGATGCGACTTTCACTCCACCTATTAACCTTGCTGAAAACATTATATGCCACAATTTACGTATCAACTGTATGGACAGTCATTGAGCACAGCAAGGAGATGAAAATAAACTTAAGATAAATCTTGAGCAAGAAATTGAGAGAGTTGACGGTGTGCCATACGGGAAGTGGTCAAAGTGAAAAACATGTTTCCACTGGCCTCCAGGCAGAAGATCTTTACAAGAAGCTTCTGCATTTAGCTCGCATGAGGAAAATGTCATAAAGCAACACAATAGGTTGTGTAATTTGAAGAAAAACTAAGTCACATCGCTGTTATGCAAGTGGATTTTTCTGTAAATTAAGACAATGGGGAAGAAGAACTTGTTCTTCAGCCGTACATAGTTTCCTGTGTATAAACCTCAACGTTTTTTGTGTTTCAGACATGTAATTGTGCACTAATTTCACCATTTTGGACATAGAAGCTATGAAACTTATGCTCAAATACCGTTTCATCCAAATTCATTTCATGTACGTGAGAAAAACAATTTGCCAGCCATCTGCAAGGTAAAATGTCAGGAGCCTACTTTCTTCTTTTGCTAAAAACTACTCTGACTGGCAAGTCAGGAGAACCAAAAAGTGACAGGCCTACCTTGTTTGTTTTATCTTTGGTACAAGTGATAAAATTTGGGCTTTAAATGGTTAGGCGTATATGTTTTGGAAAAACTACAGCCTGTTCTTTATGGAAATTTCAACGGTTGATAGCAATGGTTTAAAACCACTAGTTACCGTTTACGGGTGTCTCTAGTCAAGAGGGAAATTTATTTCTTCACATTGGTACTGGAAGATGAATATTAATGTTTTGTTAACACTTGGATCTTTTGCAGTCATTATTGGATTGACATTTATGAGTGTGGATAATGTAATCCTGAACTATTTGGTACCACGTATGCAGGACGTAGTTCAAAGATTTTTTTTTGTGCTATACCATCAAATACAAATGTGGCTGTGATTTGGAACTATATACATCGTAGCACGGGAGAGGGCCAGCTGGTGGTGAATTACCTAAGAGACAAGTGATCTCATCAATGATATAAGTACAGTCTTTGTCAGCAAAAACGATCTGCCTCACATCGGGCTTCCTGTGTGACTAATTGGGAACGTCAAGCTGTGGCTTTGTGCGTCGGTTACCTACAACCACATGTCAGATGCCAACGTCCTATGCCACAAGATAGCAGAAATTGATTGTTATAGGTAACCATGGTAACATCACTGCCCATGAAAATACTACAGCTGATAGCACTGATCGACAAAAAGTGACTGAATGTGATGTCGCTTGTCTCTGCCCCCCCCCCCCCAAATCAGGCTATAGGTGGTAATCAAAATCTGCTACGCCAGAAGATTGCTGGCGATAATGATGTCATTCAGATTTTTTTCATGTATTGTCTTGGGTCATGCACAAGGTTCCACAGGCCCTATGGCAAAGAAGATATATACATGAAGCTAGAAAGCTGCATGATGCATGTAAGTGCTGGATCCAGATATCATTTGGCATTGGAAAAATTAAGCCAGCACTTATCCCACAAAAATAAAGTTCCCCATAATTTTTGCATCTTATAACCAACTTTGGCCGAGGTTAATAGACACTTTCAGAAGTTTGTATTATCTTGAAATCCCTACGTCCTGATCATATGCCACCGTTAAATACACATTGTTGATCCTTAAACCAGTGCAATTTGCATATTTTATGGTTATTGTTTGCATACATTTGCATACTGGCAAAGTGACACTGGTTAATGTCATCATCATGATCATCATCATCATCATCATCATCATCATCATCATCATCATCATCATCATGTCTCGTATTGCCGTATGGACAGTACCAATACAGGACTTTTTCTTGCTTCAATGGTGACCTGTGTGATTTTAGTCAGGTACACACACACAGACATGCACACATCCTTATACACAGTCACAGACATACACACACAGACAGACATACACACACATACACATAGACACACACTAAGGGACTGTGACAGTCCTGTGCTGAGCTGACCTTAGATGTACAGATTTGGGTGACACTCAGACATTCAGAAAAAAGATAGTCATGTTAAATATCTAAGTACAGAATCAACAGGTCTCAAGTAACAAACAAAACAACGCCTTTAGTTTTCAAATTACGCCCTAATATGATAGATTTGCTAAAGTTGTCGTGTAACATGAACTTTGGGTCATGATCATCAATTTGCATCTCATTGTAACCCTTATACAGGACTATCGCCACACACAACATTCAACTTATGGCTGGAACAGATTCTATTTCTCCTGCTATCAGGAGAACACTGTAAGTAAGTAAAAGTGTGCTGTGACATTGGATATATCATATTAATGCCACCCATGTGCACTGTCAAGCTGGCCCATTTTTAGGACCCTCACTGTTGCAATATCAAATTCTTTACTCCCACACTTCTGGGGTCATCTTTTTTTAAAATCAAACATAACAAGATCTTCCAGAACTGAGAAATAAGCTATAAATCAGTTATACCTTTCAAGGGTGCTCGAGGTCGAATATAGAAGTAGACTATTCAAGACATGTACATGTAGCAAATATGCAGGTTGACAAGCTTGACTGTTGTGCAGTCTCACCAGTGTGTTGTAGGGATTAAAATATGTATTTTTCATTTTTTTTCTCCATATACACAATATATACTAGTTCGCATGTGGTAGATTTTGCCACTAGATCTCTTGGATTTACTCCCATTGCTTACACCACTCTCTCGTCCTGTCTTTGAGCACAAGGGATAAAAAGTCCGAGCTCCAGATTTTTTTCCTTTACTTTGGCCATAACGTACATTTTACATAAATTATCTTATGGCAAACGTTTTAAATGTTTAAGGGTCTTTTCGACTGTGTCCAATACATTTGCTAAAAAAAGTTAAAGAAATCCCAGGCTATTATTCTTCAATCACGTTCATTATAAGGTCATCTTGCAGTTGGTTTAACTATATTAACAACACACAATTTTGTATAACACTAATAATTAGCAGCAATATGGGGAAAAGAACTATTCCCATTATTGAAACCCTGTGAGAAAAATTTACAGAGGTGGATACTAAACACTCAGATACATACAAAAAGCAAAGATATTTGAACAATACTGACTATGGGGCAGTGCTTTAACTAACAAAATATATGTTTAAACCAGCTACAATTACCAAGTGAGACTATATTCAAGTATGTAGATTAAGTCAATTGTTCCAAATCAGCAAATACCTGGTACATTAAAATGATCCGATTCACAAATAAATTCCTGCATTGCTGAAAAAAGGTCCCAGTTATCACTTAACACTTGCATGCAATTTTCGTGCACCCTAACACTATGTAAAGATGCAAAATTTCTTTAAACAAAATGTTGTACAACCAGTCGAAGCAGCCATGGATTGCATCTAGACGTTCATTTCACCCTAGTGTTATATGTCGAAGTTACTGCTTTCCCTAATGTGACAGACATCTGGATTAATTTTCTTACCTGATATTTCTGAAAATTAGTTAAAATCAGGAAATACCAGCAGCACCAGGTAGTGAGAAAATTTCCTGGAAAATCAAGCCAAGGTATATTCTCCAGCTTGAATTAAATAAATGAATAAAAGTAAGTAAGTAAGCAAGTAAACAAACAAACAAACAAACAAACAAACAAACAAATAAACAAACAAACAAACGAACAAATAAATAGATAAACACGGACAGGTGCATGTTACATAATATAATTGTCAATTTCAGCCTGCCAGAGAATTACGAATTATAATGTTATATTTTTCCATTAACACTGAGAAATTGTAGTCTATACATGTATTATACCTAAAATACCGGAAAACATAATTGCGACTTTGGCTGTTTGCAGCCAACTGGTAAGTGGATGCCTTGTTTAACTTTATAGGCTGTCAGGTTGTAGAATCATCATTGTTACATCACAGTAAGTAAGTTTGGTTTGAATCAATAGGAGATTCCAGGATGTCTAAATCCCCGAAAAAAGCAACTCCTTTATTTAATGACGCACTGACAGGCTTTAAATGAAAGGGGTGTGTGTATGACAGAATTAATAAAGTTTGCAACTTGCATGAAAAGAAGTGAAAACCACAAAGGTGTGTCATATTCTATCTTCACGTTTGTAGCAAGGAGACAGCATATAATCAAAACAGGCACATATCCAAGCAAGACTTCACCCGCAGGCATAACCATTCTTACATACTGATACACAGTCATTGCGTTTCTCCCACTCTGTTTGTGGCTCTGTTGAACGTGGAACAAACACACCACGGATGCAAGAATAATGACAGCGGATACCATGGAGATATACAAAACAAACACATATTTGATCCACCAAAGGTCCCTGTGTGTGGAGAATAATATACCTCCAAACAAGCAGGCCGTTTTTAGATTGAATGCTAATTTATCTATTAAAAATCCGGGAATGACCACAATGCCTGTGATGGTTGCCCAAGTAAATCCAAAGATGACCGCCACAAGACTACCACAAAAACTCAGCTGTTTTACTTTGAACACCAGTACTATGGCAATAAATTGATTTATGATCTTTAGCAAAGATGTGAATGCTGTGAAGAGGAATGACACTGTTGACAAAATCATACTTAACCTGCACCATATGCTTTCATAAAAATGTAAAGATGACAGGTGGAATTCCGCACCAAAATATTGATCAGCCATAATATATATGCTAAGGTAAACTGGTACAAATCCACCAGACAAAGGATAACACAAGATTAGTAGATTCAATGTGAGTGTTTTCCACACTGCTATTTCCAAGATAAAAGCCACTATGTTAAACACTGTGCATAATATTAACCAAAGAACTGTGCACCACTGTAGAAGGCTGGTATTAAGTAGGCGTGAACAGTGCGATGTCACGTCAGTCTTTGGAGTACACGTTTTGGCATTTCTGGCAAGACAACACAAGGAATACACGTCACTTGCAAGAACCTCTATTTTGTTTAAATCAACCAGTGTGTTCCATTCAATTTTAGCCAGTTTGTTTCCGGTTAAATTCAATATATTTAAACTTTCCAGCCCCTCAAACATGGGTTTATTTATATATGATATTATGTTAAATGAGATATCTAAACGTTTCACATTTCTAGTACCAACAAAACATTTCTCTTGCAAAAGCTTTATGCCCAGACTGCCTAGATCTAGTATTACGATTGAGTTCAGACCAACAAACGCTCGTGTGTAAACTACTTGTATGGGATTACCATTTAAAACAAGTTTGTCCAAAAACAGGAGACCATAAAAAGTGTAGCTATTTATTAGAGATATTTTGTTACACTGGAGAAAGAGCTCACGTAAATGCTTACACGATATGAATGCTTTAGCATGAAGGGTGTTTATTCGATTGTAAGAAATATCTAAACGATAAAGAAACAGCAGAGAAATTGAAGATTTAATATCCCATGCTACCATATAACATCCTGATAGTATTATTCCTCGCACCATTTCAATATACGTCCAATTTGAAATGGAAGAAATATTTTTATGTCGACACATAATTGTATAGCCCATGCAAATACAAAACCCTGGACAATTTGCCATTTTACACAACATTTCGTCATCCCTAGATCGCAGACAATGGACTTTATCGTCGCAAAATTCAAAGATGTGAAGACACGTATCTTCAGCTTTGCATCGGAAATGATTAGGGCATCTATAAAGCCGGCAATAATGTTCTTCAATACCATTCTTACAATCCCATTTATTATCACAAATGTACCTTATAGGAATACAGTACGAATTAGGACATTTGAACATGTGAGGACATTTCATGTATTGACAATTTTGCAAGTGAGCCCCATTGGTACAGAAGAGTAATTGATGGGGATCTATGTAATCATATAAACAAGCAGTCCATCGAGGATAACAAGGTGATTTAGAAGTTTCAAAGCACGGTAGATAATTTACATTTTCACATGCCAAAATTGATTGTAGTTTTATCTTAGTTTTTGATGTCAGTCCTTGCTTATCGGATGACATTCTAAGTTTAAAATCACCCTTCTGTTGATTTACGTTGGCATAAGGCAGACGAATATTACATTGCATTTCATCTGATCCATCTTTGCAATCCAAATTTCCATCACACAATTTTGATAGGACTATGCAACCAACAAGGACACACTGAAAATACAAAGGGCCACATAAACACTTCGAGTTTTGACAATAATGTACACATGTATTTACATCAAGTGGAATTAATTTCCCTTTAAAGAGGCTGCAGGTGGCCTCACAATTTTCTTCATCTGTCCCGTCTGTACAATCTTTGTTGCCATCACAAATATGATGACTCAAAATGCAAACATCATTTGCACACTTGAATGTTCCAAATACACATGCACTTTGGCGAGCTGCCATTCCAGTTTCACAAAGAACACCTTTTGAGTGGTATCCGAAGGAAGTATTGTTGTTTTTACAGGAGGATGTTAATACTGTCAGAGGGGGTATAGAGGCATTTAGTGTGAAAAGTGTCATAACATGAAAATAGTAGCGCTTGTAGTCATCAGATGTAAATTGAGTTGGTTTGATTACATATGCCTCAGCTTTTCCTGGCCGATGTGTAGTTTCATCTTTATAAACGTATACCCAAGCCCAAAGACTGATTAGATGCCACTTCCAAATGTCAACTGTGAAAAGAAATTCAGATAAATATCCCCACATTTTATCCTGTGCGTCTATGTGATACCAGTACTGTGCCATGCTTGGTTCGAAATAATTAGTATCTATCATTGAAGACCATGGTTTTTGCCTCATCCAGATATTTGCTATTTTGTGAATCCTCTTGATAACGTCTGATGATACTCCAGCAACAGTGTGCCCCATGCACAGGTTGCTTGCTACAATGATATTTGAGATGTTGTTTGGCAGGAAATACAACCATAAGCAACGATGGTCCACTATAAACCAATATTTTTTACATGTATATTTATTTATATTCATAATAAATCGAGAAACATATTTCCCTTTCGTATTACTCGATCGATCCTCGCATATATAAGAAGAGTTGGGGTGTTGCACGTTACAAGGCAAGGCAAACCAGTTGGTACTGCCCAGAGAAGAAATTAAGATCATCCCAACACATTTTCCGGCTTTCCAATGGGGCTGCTTGAAACGAAAGGCTTGCTGCACGTGGGGCAAATCAAATTTTGATGCAACATTTGTGTAACGTATGGCTATTTGCGCCCACTTTTCGGGATCATACCATTCTGAATATGTAAGAGGAGCCCCATTTATCCAAGCAGCTCTTCTCTTCTGTCTCAAACATATGTGTTCAATAACAGGTTAAAGTAATGATGGATGACGAGGACTAAATGTACCTTGTGCTTCAGTGCAATTGTGGTTTATAGCTCAAAGATTTAAACATTAATTATGTGACCTACAGAACAGTACGACTATGTTTCACTTTTTAATGGAATTGTTCACGTCTCGTATTGTATTTCTAAAATCATCACTAAAACTTTATATTTACTTAGCCTTTACTATCTATAGATCTTAATCAGGAACATATTTGCAGGCCACACAATGAACAACGATTGCTAAGAAACAGTGAAAGACTGTGTGTCAAGCATTTTCAGATCAAACATGATCATGTGCAAACTTGGGTACAATTGATTATGTTCAGTGCACCTCGTTCATTTTCTTCCATAGCAAACAGTGCTGATAACACGTGTCCTTTGTGCTACTGTCTAACAATGCATTGCACCATGTTCAAAGTGGCCCTTACCTGATTAGCAGAGCTATCATGTTACATTTAGATTTTTAACTAACGATGATACTGCTTCAAGCACATTAAAGTTAAAATAGTAAGTTATGTTTTATCATAACTGCTTCAGGCACAACAGAGCGGGCAGATTAAAGTTAGGCTAGTAAGTTATGTAGAAAGGCTTCAACGAAGGTTTGCTGTGATAACTGAGAAAACAGACATGTAGTATCTAGCGAAATATTATGACAATGGTCACCAAACAACTGTGGGTATTCAGCTATGCTGTTTCACTAAACAAATGTGGCAATGTAGCTGTAGTGTTTCCCCAGTCCAAGTTAACTCTCCAGACAAGTTGAAATAAAATGCTGTATTAAGTTGACTTTAATGCAAAATAACGTCACACAACGCTCACTTTTATGATAAAATCTTTCAGGGTCGATCATTTTTTATTAGAGGAGTGTGGCTTGAAACCTTGTTTTATGTGTGTTATAAAATTGTTTTGGGGGTCGGGACTTTTCCATTGGGTGGGTCGGGTTACCGGAACTGCACATATATTTTTGTTAGGTCTTAGGTAACTTGGACATTCATTGAAACATGTTTAAAATGGATATTCTTTCCCCTTTTGCATATTACCTCCTTGGACGTCATTTTTCGTTTTCATTTGTAACTGAGAAAATACCCAACTGGTCATGCACTGACCCAAGACCAAAGTTCCCAAGAACAAAACTGTGTTTTTACTTCATTCATTTATTTGTGATTGCCAGGTAAAATATGTAACAATGTAGAGGCACAATCTTTATGGACAGCCTATATTGCCCCATTACAATATTATTAGATTTGGTCAATACATGGCTGCCTATATTAAACATGTTTGGAACCAAAATTGAGATAGTGGTAGAAACGGAGTTGCAATAAGTAGGGTCATGGTGCAAATGGTTCACACCGAAAGTTTGACGAAATGGACAAGAAGTGTTATCCAGGTGAACGCTGTTAAAACTGACTCCAATGCACTGTAATTGAATTGCGTTGCATCTGAGTGTAACTTTCAAAATCTGGATTCTTAATTCGTTGGCGGGCCTATTTTGTTGCTGAATAAAATTTAATTGCAAAGATGTTCAGAGGCTATTACTCTACTATGTTACCAATGTAAGGCTTCCGTCAAATTTTCATAAACGTACAAATTATGGTTATCAAAACAGGAACACATGATATACAAAAATCAGTAAATTGGAAGGTGTGATGGAAAACAAGGCCTAAAAAATTCGATACGAGGTCATGGCTATATTTGAAATTGGATAATTTTATTAGATCAAAGAAAAATACAAACGGTGTTTCGTATATGTGTTGCTACTTCTAAGACCCCCACCCCCCAAACAAAAAAGAAACAAACAAAAAATAAACAAAAACAAAAACAAAAACGAGCAGAAAAACAAACAAATACAAAAAAAAAAACAAAACAAAACAAAACAAAAAAAAAAAAACCCTGCCCGTCAAAAAACTAAACAGCTCATGCTCAGCTTACCTAAGCTTGTTTACAAAATCAAAGTTGCCACTGAATAGACCTGTGTTGAGCTGAGAGTATATCACATTCAGAAATGATTTTTTAAGATTTGTGTAAAGAAAACGTCATTGAAAAATTTAGTTTTACTAGAGAATGCCAAATGGAAGAATATTTAAAGACAACTTGAAAAAGAACGTTGCTACTTGGTGGAAACAATACATGATATTCAGCATTAGATTACCCATGGATTGTTACAGTAATGAATAGGAAAGGTATCAGCTAAATCTGAGTGACAGTTGTAGAAAAGTTTAAAATGGAAAAAACACACAATACGTATAATGAAATGCATAACAAAATCAAGCTTTGGCCAAACAAAATTCAATATTACTAGGCAAGATTGTCATTAATTTACTGAACCTGAACCGATACATACTATATCAGTAGTCCCAGAATAGTCACCTTAATAATGTAATAAAAGGTGGAGAAGCTTATCGTCAGCAAAATGAAACAAAAACCCTGAGAAGGGTGACAGAAAATATATGATTGCATCAAGAATAAAACTGAGGAGATCCAGGTATACCTTATATTGGGGGCACAAATATCAGCACGTGTGCAGATAAAAATAGTATTTACAAACTTTAATATAACATGGACAGATTTGGTTATATGTTCTCTTCCTGGTAATAATATAATATGATATATATATGTGACATAATGGATGGTATTGACGATAATCCGAGCGATGGTTGGACAACATGGAATACTCTTTATACCAAAATATTATTATGTCACGCTCAAATGAAGACAAGGCGGATCAAGCCAAACTCTGTTCCTGCCATAAATGACATTTTCTTTAATGAAATGCAAAACAGAAATGAAATGCATAAAATCTCATTACTCAGCACCCAACAATATGGGTTCAGCCCGGATTACTCTTCGAAATTGCACTGTTTAGAATGACTGACAAATGGCTTTATAATATAAATATTATAATAGTCAAATAAACGGGTTTATATACATGGAATTAGAGAAAACTTTAGACACCGCAGTCCATCAGCCTTTGTTGGAACAACTCTCTCGGTACGGTGTGTCCCGGGATTCCTGGTACTGGTTTTGCACGTACTAGCCCTACATATCACACAAGGTTGATGGGCAAGGAAAAACATCCAAAAGTACAGGGTGTTGATTTTGCGAAAACCCATCTTCGTGTAAGTGATGCCAATATCTCTCAGATTTCCGCTTGTCATCGGCTCAGCCATCAAGAAAATGCAAGCATCATTATAAAGTTTCTCGACCTCGACAAGAGAAATGCATGGCTAGCTGGTGCAGGTAAATATCTCAAGGATGCAGCCCTTCCAGATAGCCAAAAAGTGTCAATTTTTCCGGACGTGCCCCCAATTACCAGACAACTGAAAAAGGATGTTTTGGATTATAAACGTACCTTACCGACAGATCTCAAGAAGAGGTCAAAGGTGAGACACCTCAAGACTTGGCCCTACGTTAAACTAGACATTCCAGGAAAGGACCCATATTAGCCTAACAAATGCAGAGAGGACATTGTGGAGGAATATCTAGAAATGGATCTGGATACCATATTCAATTTTGAATTATTAACTATATAATCTATTGTGTTCTCAGTGTGGATAAACTGTAGCCACTGACTGTTCTATTTGTGACTGAGATATATACAAAATGGGAACTTTTTTGATCATACGATTAAATTATGAAAACATGTAACATGACCTGCTGGGGGATTTTTGTATGATTTCTACCCCCTCTTTCATGTTTCTTTCTTTTCTCTGCACAAATGCACATGTTGTCTTGTTTTTGTTTACTCTACATTTAAATTCATTTTTTCTTGTTTTCTCTTTCAAATGTAGTCAGTTATCCGTGTGTGCCTGTGGTATATGTAATCAAACTTTGGCACAAATGAAATACAATCATACGATCAAAATAATCGGAAATGATGACTGATATATTAAGTGAAAAAATTCTGAGAAATTTTGGTGTTGTTTCTGTTAATTGTGAAAACGATTTACTGAACAATGCGGATGATCTTGAATGTTCTATATCAATTGCATCAGAATCTCCCTATGTGGAAACAAAAGATTTGGGAGATTACCTTAAACCACTGAAAAACACGTTTTCAATACTATATTTAAATATTCAGTCCTTGAATGCTAAATTTGATATGCTTGTTACATTTATTGACGAATTAGCTAAGCATGATTTTGCCTTTAGTGCCATATACCTTAAAGAAACATGGGTTTGCCAAAATTCAACAAAGTTTCCCTATTTGATCTTAGTAACTATACTGCCATATCGCTTGAAGCCACATGCAGTTCTCATGGTGGTCTACTTATATATTTACACAAGGATTTTCAATATTCACTCAGAAATATTTATTCTCCAAACAGAATTTTGGAAGGTTTGATCTTGGATGTTTTTGGAAATGGATTACAGAAAAAAATTACCTTATGTAATATTTATCGACCACCAATGGACTCCAATGGAGAAACTGATTTATTCTTAAAGGATTTCATACCAATTATTGAAAATCTATCAACTGAATCATCTGATAAAATTGTGGTTGGAGATTTTAATATTGACTTACTAAAGCTTAATACCAGACAAAAATTTACTGAATACCTGGATTGAATGCTTTGCTATGGATTCCACCCAAAATAACATTACCAACTAGACTTACAGATAGGACTGCCACCTTAATATGTTGGCTATCATTGGTACATAAAATTGAGAAACAAGTCAACAACACTGATGGGTACCTAACTTCTGGCTAGTTAATCAACAAATACAAAGTTTTGTACAGTACAAATTGGTTTAATTTATTCAACAAACCAGAGAGTATTTAAGAACTTATGCACAATTCAAAACTAGAATTGAATCTGAAAACTACCTCAATGTGGTAAGTGTAGCTGCACATAGAAAGGCACTCACACGATTACGAACTAGTAGTCATAGGCTAACGATTGAGACTGGCCGGTACTGTAGACCTAAGATTCATCCATGTAAGAGAGTGTGTACATTTTGTGATGTTATGGAGGATGAAGTTCACTTTATGGTCAAATGTCCTAGGTTTAATTCTGAGAGAACGGACCTATATAATGTGGTCAAAAGATTATGCCCAAACTTTGATAATTTATCTGACCAGCAAAAGCTGAACTACCTTGTCACGGCAGAAGGTGACATAATCAAGGCAACAGCCAAATTTTGCTATGCAGCTTTTGAAAAACACAAGTCTCACCAAATTACACCAGTGGTATAGTGTTGTACTGGTTATCCCTGCGATAGTTCCCATGACATGCTTTTTTTTTTCCTTGGGAGCAGTCTATCTCAATGTATATATGTAAATCTATTAATTATTGTGTCATTTGACTGAACAATGGTAGCCAGAGATAATTCAAGGTGCATCTCACACATGGTGCTAGTTAATCTGTATGTGTATGTGACCAATTTATTTATATCAATTGCAGCTTGAGACTGGTTTCAATAACACTGAACACATGAAGTGAGAATGTATGGAGACTATCTCATATCATCAACTAGTCAAAGTAGAGGTCAATTAAATGTATATCTCTTAATGTTTGTAGTACAGTTGTGTTGTAGTCGTATGATATGTGAAGTCCTTTTTTTTCTTTTTCCTTTTCTGCAATATGTAAGTTTTGCCATTTCTAGTTGAGTTACAAATTGTTGCCCATAGAGGGCACCACTCTATTGCTGTATTGCTTTGGTCCCTTGTGGACATTTATGCAAATAAAGTAATATTATATAAAACACATCTTGGATTACCAATGGGATTCTGATATCCATTAAGTACCATGACAACCTTTATAAAAAAAACTAAAAACCACACCAGACGATAATCCTCAATTTAATATATTAAAGCTAAACCTGAAAAAATATAATAAAACACTGAAAAGAAATATTAATCTAGCAGAGCAAAAATATTATAAACAAGGATTTCATAAATTTAGAAGTGACACCAAGAAAAGATGGGACACTATAAAAAATGTTTTAAAACAATTCCCTTCATTTTTCCTAATTGACAATGCGAAGATAACTAACAAAGAAATAATTGCAGATCGATTTAACATATTCTTTACAAATATTGGTCCTAAACTGGCTGCCAATATTGACACATCTAATAAACCCCCTTTCTCTTCTTATCTAAATGAACAAATTAGCCATATATTTAATTTCAAGCTGGTCAACCCTACTGATATTGAAAAAATCAGAAAATTTTTTAAGTCCAAATCGAGCACGGGGCATGACAACTTATCTATAAAGCTTTTAAAGAATTTAATTCCTGCCCTTGCTATGCCCCTAGCTACCATAATAAACCAGTCTCTAGCAACTGGTATTTTTCCCTGACAAATTGAAAATTGCCAAAGTCATACCCTTATACGAAAAGGATGACAATACATTGTTTCAAAATTACAGGCCAATATCTTTACTTCCCGCAATTTCCAAAAGTTTTGAAAAAGTAGTTTATAATCAACTATATGAAAACTTCATTACCCATTCCTTATTTTACAGTAGTCAACATGGTTTTAAGAAAATGCATTCCACCAAAACCGCAGCCCTCGAATTTATTGATATAGTAACTCAAACTTAAGATTCTGGTAAAAAATACCTGTCAGTAAATTTTTGGACCAATCAAATACATTTGATACTTTGGATCATCAAATTCTTTGTAGGAAACTGCATTATTATGGTTTTACTGGCACCGTTTTACGTTGGTTTCAAAATTATTTAGAAAACAGATTTCAGTATGTTCAATTTGATGAAGTTAGTTCTAAATTATTATCCATCAAGACCGGTGTGCCGCAAGGATCCATTCTTGGTCCGCTCCTTTTTATTATCTATACAAATGATATTCATACAGCATCATCAAAATTTAAATCAATTCTTAATGCAGATGATACTACTTTGGTCAGTCCTTTATGCTCCTTTTCATTCACTTCTGATACTCAAATTAATGGACAAGATGTGTCAACTAATATAAATACAGAATTAAACAAGATTTATAACTGGCTAGCTGCAAATAAGTTATCATTAAATGTACTGAAGACAAAATACATGTTATTTTTATTTCTACCAAAACAAAATTAATTTCAATTTGGACTTACAAATAAACAATATTTCAATTTCTGAAATTGAAGAATTTGATTTTCTAGGATTAGTAATCCAAGAAAATTTAAATTGTAGAGCCCATATTAACAAAATCGGCAATAAACTTTCCAAAGTAGTTGGTATTTTCAAGAGATTATATAAATATATTCCTACAACCACGTTATTATCAATTTACAATTCTCTTTTTCTATCCCATCATACTTTTTCAATTCTTGCTTGGGGCTTCTCATGTGATCGTATACACACCATACAGAAAAAAGTTATACGTCTTATTTGTCCTGAAAAATTCAATGCTCATACAGATCCACTTTTCAAAAAGCTTAATATTTAAAAGGTAAAAGACATTTTTAGATTAAGGGCGATCAAGTTTTATTTTCGATATACCCATGATAAATTACCTTCATATTTCAATGATATACTTGCAACTCCGCTACAACATACCCACTCCTACGAAACTAGAAATAGAGAAAATATCCATCTTGCAAAGCCTGACAAAGTTACTTCAGAACACTGCATTCGATATTATATCCCTTCCCTAATTAGGGACCTCCCTTCTTTCATCACCGAAAAATTGTATACACACTCATATCATGGCTTCTCAAATTGAACTAAATCTCATTTCCTACGTCAATACCAAGATGTGTGTAGTATGCCAAATTGTTATGTATGTAATAGTTACATAACTTGTCTCTGTTTATGCTTAATTATATGTCTACTAATTCAATATCCTGTGTATATCTTCTTATCAACTCTCTTCATATATTCAGTACATAAAATCTAGGACTTCATTTGCAGTATAAATATCTTGTAATTGTGTCTTTCGTGATCCAAGGTGGCCCCAGTGTTAACGGACAAGCCATCCTTAACTGGGGTCATCCTGACAGTTTTGTTCACATTTCTGCAAACAATAGCATGAACTTATATCTTTCAATTATTACATACTGTTTGTAATGTTTATTTACCTGTACTTTCTGCCAAATAAAAGAATTCTGACTCTGACTCTGACTCTGACTCTACACTGTTAATTTACTTGCAGTACACATTGACAGCAACTCAACATGCCATGACCGTTTTGAATACATATGTAAAAGTTGTCACAAAAACTAGAGTTGTTAAAAAGCTAACATGACATCCTCAGTAATTATACCTTGAAATTAGTAAAGGACACAACAGTTTTGCCACACACGGACAATGTATGTACGGTATGGATTAGATGGTCCAATGCAAGAGTTATTGACATAAATGCAAAATTTCAGAAAAAGGCTGCTAGAGTTATACTAAAGCAATGTTCGTGATATAGACTACCAATCTTATCTGTACCATCAAATGGATTCCTTTTAAAGACAATGTCACATAGACGTTACTCTATGATGTATAAGATTTTAAATAATATCACCTCATCATATTTATACGCTTTCAAGCCCATCTGATCAATTTATCATCTGAAAACGAGGTCTGCAGCAAATGGTAATCTATACTCAGAAAAAGCCACCTTATCCTACATAACAAGAACTTTTAGATTTGAAGTCAGTAGACTATGGAATAATTTACCTTGCAACATAAAGTAAGCTGCCAGGACGAACTTTTACAAAACCAAATATATTTGATTGTATTTAATTATTCTTTTCGGAGATGTGGTGTATTAGTTTACGTATATTCTTATGCGTCCTATCATTATTACGAAATGTATTGTAAGTAAGCTTATGCAAGAGAGTTTTGTTCATATTACACAAAAATAGCTGATTTACAATATTAGAAGAAATTTGAAGAAATGTAAAATATTTCTGTGGGCACAATGCAGTGCGGCTAGATTAAAAGGGACATATGTTTGTTCCCTAAAAATCAACAGAAAAGAAACATGATATCCAAATACCTGATGTGTCACATGCATTCTAAAGAGTATGGCCTTTGTAATAAAACTCATTGCCCATCTGCATGTGTACTTTTGTCATTAGGAGTTGCCCATGCCATTGATGTGTTTTTACCTGTATATGTATGCACACTTTTTCTTGGTCGAATAAAGTTGAGTCTACATCTGAGCCTGACTCAAGTCTATTTGATATTGTCATAAAGATATAATCGCGCTCATAGAACGATATTTTTGGTATCAGACCCTGGTAACGCCTTTTTCTTTTGCCTTTGCCACTTTTCTTAAAACGTTGTAAAAGTTTTCTTTTCTATATGATTGCCAAGTAGACCATGCTCCTTCTTATTGGAATGTCGAGTGCAGCTACTAGTCAAAGTGGGGGAAATAACAGATAACGATTTTAGATATGTAAGTGGGGTATCGGTTAAGGAATACAAGATTGAAACCTCTAGAAATATCCATGTCCTTCAAGATAAGATCATTTCTAAATATGGCATAAGAAACTTAAATGAGGCACGTCATGTAGAAGGTTCAATTAAACATGGCCAGGGAATTACTGTGCTTGTAAAGTAATCGTGTATGTTTGAAACTTCACCACTAGAAAATATTACCATCATGGACTATTCTACAGTTTATTGTACCAAGAATGTTTACCAATATGCATGTAAACAAAACGCTTTTACCAGAGCAAATTGATGCATTGCACAATTTGCACAATCCAGAAGTTATTTATTATATTATGGTAATGTGTTGATGTTGCAAACTGCTCACTTAGGTTACTTTTTGTGCAAGCTGTACAGGTAACATTTTTTTTCTTAGAAATACAATCTATCCTGCCTATTTTATTTTTTGTATAAATAACAAAAAGTCGGTATTAGAAAAAGAACAAGAAATACGACGAAATAAGGATCTGACGCGAAGCTTACAGTAACGGAGTGTTCATAACAAAATACATACGCCATATTTGTATAATCCTATATAAATAAAGGCTGCCAGCAACAGGGACATATGTTTATAACGGCAAGCAGGGTCAATGATACTGGATATATATTGCAAAACTTTTAGCTGCTCTCGGTAAGTTACAGAGATCAACCGTTGCTTTGATAAGGAACAGCGATGCTTTGCTTCCATCCAGCTTATACACCCTTGTAGTCTAGTAAACTCAGATAATTCCAGAGGCGGGTAAAGTGTTTCTGGATGAAGGTGGATGCAACTAGCATTTATGCGTTCTGATATGGTCGTGCCATACCAATTACATGTACACAAGAGCATGCACTGGTCATTATATTGGTTCATAAAGTTCCACAAAATGTCGTTATGTTTGAAAGGGAAAAAGTGTTTTGAAAAGAGGGTAATCTTTATCCCACAATAAAGGCTCTGATGCATTGTAATGTGACGGATTTTAATTATTGCTTCTTTTGTGTTCATAACTACGGTTTTATCACCTGATAACCATCGAAAATCAATTGAGTCCAACGTAAGCCATCTCCAATGTATAAGAAAGTGTTTGAATTTATAGCCGTATTTATGTATTTCCCTTTGATAATAATGTATAAACTGTTGAACTGAGAGCTCGATCTGTGCACATTTGGAACCAAGTGATGGCAATGATTTCATCTTGAGATAGAATATAGATGATCGTTTTGGGCTAAGCAACACAAATTGGCCAGCAGTAACAGTGTTCTGCAAATAGCACCAATAACAGTAGTGTTCCCTAAGTGGGATTGAAAAAGTACTGTTGTTTTTCATCATACTTTTATCGCACATGTGATCAATTTTTATTTTAATTTGTGTTTGGCAATATGGTGGAAGAAACTCATACCTGTTTAGCATAACAACGCTTATTCTTTCTCCTTTCAATGGAAAGGGTTTTATTTTTTTTCTGACCTTAAAACTAAGTGATCTAAAATAAGGGTTTGGTTTGTTTAAAATTCGAAGAGAAGCTGAACAGTAATATTCAGATGCGATATTTAAATGTGTAAATGCATCTTCATTAAAAGTTGCTGAGGCGATTACAACAATCTGACCTTCCATTCCATATAGGAAAACTTTAGCATAAAAAACAAAGTCCCCAAGGTCAAACCTATTCCTCAAAAATATAAAACAACCATGATATATTTTGTATATGGCCCTGAATTGTCCACATAATGGAGAAAATTTCAAACTGCCATTGAACAGAACCCTTCTGGCTTTCGTGCACCTATACGAATTTTGAGAGCTCCCGAATTCTACTCCATAGCATGGGGTCCTTGTAGCCAATACATTGATCTGCAGCAACATGTTTGGTATCCAACTGTAGCATAAAAGTAACACTTGGGGTGTTACTGATACAACTAGATAATCAACATCAGGGCTCCTGAACATGTTTATGCAAAATGGACCCTTTTTGGCTTGAGGAGAGACATGTCCATCATAAACCACAAACCCACCATAATCACATGGCTGTTCATTATTGCCACTCCATAATACACTCAATAAATGTAATTCTACTCTGCATCTAGCGGAACAAGTTAAATACGTTATTCCTAAGGCAAAGTAATCAAAGTTCCTGCCTTTCAGAATATCGGGTGTTATGCTCAAGAAAAGACTAGAAGATCTCGAGAGATATTGCTTGTTTATCTTTTCAAATGGAAACATTACACTCCCGGATATTGCTGTGATAAATCCAGTGACACTAAATGGTGTACAGCATGTTGTTATCGTGATTATATGTGAATTTGAGCAATACAATTTGGACTCGTGGTAAGATTTTCCTTGTTCCCATTTGCGTATGCGTATGGTCGTAAACGTCATCATAAAATGACCATCTTCACATTTAATCCACAAGGGTTGTCTGATAAAAACGTAAGAGACAAAAAGTATTTGATGTTGGAATCCTGGGGAAGTGATGACTTTCCAATTATACCGTAAAACATTCGATAACTTGCTCCATGCTTGTAAAGCTTCAATGGATTTGCTGCTGGAAGAAAGTTTAATTTTGGATAAATTACCACGAATCAAATTAAAGATTTCACCAACAGCTTCACTTATTACTTGGAAACTCAGCTCGATATCTATCAAAATAATCTGCGCCCTTTCTTTTATTACACGATCTAATTTTACTCTTCGCAACGTCAATCGGGCCAAGTTAGACCTGGAAGTTATTCTAAACAGTGTCAAAGTACCACAAAATCTACCAAGACTTTTAATTCCATTGGAATTTCCATCAAACAACTCCACATTAAACCTCACACAATTTTCATTCATCTTTGCAATCAAAAACTTTAAAAAATTAAACTGAATCCGCCTGCTATATGGGGCTGTAAAGGTCCACACCATAAACCGCCTACAAGCATAACCTGCAGAGGCTGTTTCAAACATACTGAAATATCCACAATACAGCCGTATTAGTTCATTATATCCAGGTGCACAGGTATTCCAATGATGTTGTGAAGTCTGCTTTTCCTTCTGCCTTTGACTGGAAAACATTGAACACATATTTTTAAAGTTGTAAAAGCAATTGACATACGCATAGTATGCTAAATGGTGTTTCCCATTGAAATGTACCATTTTCCAAATACAGCGCCGAATGATTTGGGCAATATGTTGCTGTAATGTAACATTTTGTAAGTGATTGGAAAAACTGCTTCTTTTTGTTATAATTAGATAAGAAGACATATATTTTGAGACGTATCCTTTGACGCACAAGATATTTGTAAATGTTATTACTGGTAAATTGAAACACAACTCTTCATGCCGGCAGCAATCTCCTTGGAAAATTCTAGTTTGGTTGCAACTATCAAAAATATGTACCCAATTTGGGCATTCATTATCATGGCTTAATAGAGTGTTTACAGTGAAATTTATGTGTGACCAATTTGCCGCAACTATTTTCAGAGAAAACTGCACTTTTTTTGCTTCAATGTTGAACTGACCTATGGGCCTTCTTAAAACTCGTTGTTTACAAATACGACTCTGGTCAATATGTAACTTGCATTTATTATTATTCGTAAGTTTAAGTTGGTCGACCTTCACTGATAAATGTTGTATTGTGCATAATTGTTGAACAGTTATAGATATATAAATCAAAGGTGTAATTGAATGTTTTAGACAATAAAAACTTAATATACGTAAATGTAAATTTGGATAAGGCAATGAATTCATAGTGCGACATTCGCATATACCACATTAAAAGAAACACACGAATAGGAAAGAAAACATAAAGAATTGCGTTGTTCTCATGCAAAGTTAGACTTAGTAAGTTTCCATCGTTCTCTTCAAGAAAACTGAAGTGCTCTATATATATATATATATATATATATATATACACATATACATATACGTATATATATACATATATATGTATATATATTTAATATATATATATATATATATATATATATATATATATATATATATATATATATATATATATATCTGTGTGTGTGTGTGTGTGTCTGTGTAACGGAATTTCGAATTGAGTATATTTTTCAATTAACTGTTTTGTCCATGTAATGGAACATCACAATTATATCCATCTGTGAAGAAGGTATCGTAGAGGTAGTCTATGGTAAGTAGTGATACTTAATTGATTTATATACTACGTTGCGAAGATATATATATATATATATATATATATATATATATATATATATATATATATATATATATATATATATATATATATACATATATATATATTGTAGTTCTAGAAATTATAGCGCCCCCTTTATCTAACACAGATTAATATTTTTGCCTAAAAATAGAAACTTTTACCACATTTTAATTTAGCAAATGCTGCTGGCTGTGCTACACTTAAATTCACTATACAAAGCGACTCCCCGGAAAAATTCTTGTAAACCTGCTGTATGGCACACATCACCATTGCAAATAAATGAATTTGCACTCTGGTCACCTTGATAGCCTTTGTTGGCAGTTCCTGCTCTATTTACACAATGGGTGACATGTTCGCCAATAACATTCTGCCTTGGTGTCAGTTTGCCGTCGACAGTGAGTGGTTTATCGGTAATTGGACCATGTGGGTGAAACCCAGCCTCATCTGGTTTCACTTTCGGCTGTTGCGTTTTTGCGGAATGTGGCTTTTATGGCATCTCACAGCTGCTAATACATGGTCACTTTCAACTGCCAGAATTCACTGCCAAGGTTCACCTTATCATTTCCCAGTTGTGAGTATAATGTTGCCATTGAAAAGTTCTGTCAAATGGACAGATTGTTCAGATAAGAATTCCAGTGTAATTAGGCATGTAGGTGATCTACCAAGATAGGCTCAGCCTGCGAAGGTCCCTTCCACGCATTTGAATTAGTTTACACGTGGGTCCACTGCCCCTGCAAAAGATCTGTTACCTCTGATTGACAGTTATTTCTCTCAGCTTGCTGCATATCTATATATGTATATATATATGTTATATATATGGGGACTAGACCACAAGTAAACGTACAGGATTGGCTGCAAGTGGAGCATGTAAGTTCATGCAGCTAACCTAGATTGAAGAATGACAAGCGTCACCAGGACCTAGTGACTTAGAGACTGTTTACTGATAAAGATTTAAGCTGTCTGATGTCTCTAGAGGGTAAATTGGTTCATTTAAAAGTGACGTCATATGCCTCCTGAATTTTGGGACTACAGAGGAGCTGCTGATAACAAGGGAGAGGCCACGCACTCATTAAGCTACTGCTGGGCCCATTGCAAAGAGACACATATTTTCCTTCTCATGTCCGTCGGGACCTCTTGCAAAAACGCAACATGTGAAACTTTCAAATTTAATTTGTCGCATTAAGCCACAAACAAAATTTTGTTTGCAGCACTGCGTGTGATCAGCAACCATAAACAGAGGCCATACAGGTCACATGACCACCATGGCGCCTGCTCATTGGTTACTGGCCGACTCCTGTCATCTGTTGTAGGTACAAGCATGATTAGAAAATGAAGTACTATAAAGCTTGTACTATGGTAATTTCTTAATCCTGACAGATAATGCCAAGTGAAAGTATAAAAGAACCTTCAGAAGTGGCATTCACAGCTTTTGAATGAATGTGTGTAAAATTTTGAATTTGAAAACCAGCTAAATAGATAACAAAATTCTTGTCATTCATTCAATGATATGTCTTAATTGTTGAAGTTACAATGTAACTCAATTGCTTTATCATGCATAATAGTGCTGAAAACAAATAAACAAACTAACCTGTGCCTCCCTTCAGTAACATGAATATGACAATGCTGACAGTAACAGTACTGTTCCTTGTTATTTTGTTAAAGTTTTACGAGACACATCCACTTCTGTACATAATTTTGAGTCTTGCGCTTTTTTCAGAGACAAGAGCGCTTTAGATGGATATTTTCTGTTCCTTCAAAGTGTTTTAAATAATTCTGAGGATAACCATATTGTGATTATTTTTTCTATGATTTTACAATTGTGAAATGAATGTTGTATAAGGAAAAAATACAGTGAACCCATTGTAGTTTTAGGAGGCTCTTATCTAAACTTGTGTATATTGAAGTGTGTGTCAAATGAGGCTGAATCTGTCTGTCTCTTCCCTCCCTACCCCCTCTGAGGTTGATATATCATATAAATATCTGATAATTGAGTTAAGCCCCCATATGGACTGAAAGGAGATATGGGTGTTATTGTAGAATATAATTACAAAGGTTGTGAATATACTAATGTAGAACCTTTGTTATTGAAAAAAAGCAGTGATACATGTTCATAAAGACCCAACATCATGTCATATTCGTTTTATATTTTTACCATATGCAGGACAAAATACATGTATTTATTTCCCTACTTGCTTATTAATGAAGTATAGTAACAGCAAAACATTTACTTCAATGAAGCTACATTTCCGGAATGATAAATAAATAAATAAATAAATAAAAAAAAAAAAAAAAAAAAAAATAAATAAATAAACAAACAAACCAACCAACCAACCAACCAACTAACCAACCAACCAACCAAACAACAAACAAACAAACAAACAAATAAACAAATAAATTAATAAATAAACAGGGACAGGTGCATGTTTCGGAATGTAATTATCATTTTCAGTCTGTGAGAGAATTACGAATTCATGGATCCATCGATAGTATTATAAAGTGACTTGTGTTGTACTGTACATATTCATTTTAACTTTGCCAAACAAGTTTGTGAAGAGAAATTTTGTAATATGTAAAGGTTTTCCTGTTGTCAGCTGTGTATTGAAGAAAAATATTGCATCTTTGCTGTTGTAAGTAATATTGATAACTGAATACTGACATGTAAATACATTACTTTTTATACAACCAGTTTGGATTTAAATGTACCACATGCCCTATCTATAAGCAGTTTATGTAATGTAATTCAGTACATCATGGGGACATATAGCTACTGCTTTTAGTTTTAATAGTATATTAGTGTGAATCAGAAAATCCTGGACAGTAAATGGGTTTGTCTGTAGTTATCATCACAGGACGGTTATGACGGCTGTTTACGTGTGTCAATAGAAAAAGAATACCAATTATAAGTTCCAGTACCCTTGTATTAGGTTGACATAGTGTATCATTAAACTTTCGCCGTTTTAGTTGGTTTTCTCCTCAACCAAAATTAACTTTTCATTGTTACATATGGTGTACATGTTTTCCTTTTCCTGTTTGGTCGCCATTGTCTTATTGTTTAGTTCAAATTACGTCGGATTGTAAGATGTCTTGAGTTCCACAGATCAGTATGCAACTGGGTCTGGCACTTCCCTGATGCAATGCAAGTCTTAGCTGCTTTTTTTGTAATTTAAAAACAAACACTGACCTTATTCAAGTTATGTATACCCCCTGTCCCGGGAATGCAGATTAAAACTCCGAACTCTGAAGGACGTGTATGCAGTCGACATTGGCAAACAAACTTTGTAACTTTTAAGAAAGGTACATGTTAATTCATGATAAATGTGTGAGTGTATTGTCCACTCTAGTCATTTTGCCCTAGTGAAAGCGAGGCCAGTCTTATCTTGAGCTGGGGTATCAGTTACAAATATCCCACATAAACTGGTCACTGTGATCACCATGTGTTTTAGGGGCAAAAAAGTATCCCACTTGTATGACAGCCTTGCAAGGTGCTGACTTGGAAGTCCGGAAAGTTCTCCGTACAATCCCTAAACTCCGACGACGTCTTCTAGTTCCACTGTGTATGCATTATTTTGCATAGATATTTCAACGCGTTTTAATATACCACATCAAGAAAGTGCACTGCAATTATTGTGCCAGGTACTACAGCATATATATATATATATATATATATATATATATATATATATATATATATATATATATATATATATATATATATATATATATAAATAAATATATATATATATATATATATATATATATATATATATATATATATATATATATATATATGCATATATATATACATATATACATATATATAGTCAGTAAATAAAATATTGCTTTACAAGCCTGTTGAGAACAGCCAGCACTTTACAATGTGACCTGCCAGAACCTCACATATAAGTACAGAAGTCTGCCTACTGTGTCTGATATGGCCATCAATCAATGACATGTGGAATACCGCATCAGTTTTAGACTAACAAAATGAGGTCTACCTGTGCTGTAATCATAAAGATGAAAGGGTCATAGCCAACTGCAGGGCATGTCCTGGCAATCACCATTGTGATAAACACAAGCTGCTCAAAAATGCTACATCAAATAATGTCTTTGAATATGAAGTCCTTTGGTCAACCAGATTATTTCACAATATTTCTGCTACACAGTTTATGTGATAGCTTATCTATGGCTATATTCATAATCCAATTTTCGTGAGCATGTGATTCTACATGTTGTATGCCATTGGTTTTTGCCAATAATTGTACGTTGATACTCTCTTTTGTCGATGCATAAGGAGTATCTTTAACATCTATGGTACTGCACTTTGATGCTTTTAGGTCGTCACCATCAAAAAGAAAGAAAAAAATTGCTTCAGTTCTCTTTTATGTTTTATTCCCGACGCAAATTATCTGTTGGTTGTATAAATGCGAAGTATTGGTTAAGCTTTTGTGTGATAGGTATGCATTAAGGCACAACAAACAAACAAAAGTTAGATGTAAAGCTGCAAACATATGCATTATATTGGAGCCATGATACATACAGTTTTTGAGTAAAAAAATTGTAGAATTACAAAAACATTAAGGATCCCAATCCAGCATTAGCAAAACTTAGTCCACTACAAAGAGCAAGTCTTCTCGTCCATCACTTGCTACACATTTAGAGAACAGGTACATGTGTTGGTCCGCTGCCAATGTCTAGACACGGGAAAGTACTTTTAAAATTTAATATAATAATTTGGGAACTCTCTGTGAAGCACATCCATTAGGTAAAGAAGAAGAGGCTCTATTACACTGTTACAATATCATCATCTAGTGAACACTTTGTTTAACCCTGCCACAAGATTCATCTTTACCAAGTTTCAGGATAATCAGGCCAACCGTTTTGGAGAACGTAAAAAAGGCAAAAGCACACACCAAAAATCCCCCCCCCCCAACAAATATCCCCCCTGAACAAAAACTCCCAAAACAATGGAACATTGCAGCACTTACATTGAAACAAATCAAGGTTTTCATGGTGCCCACCCAAAAGTGTCGCCATGCAGTATACATAAATGTATTTATATACGTCTGTATGTATGTATGTATGTATGTATGTATGTATGTATGTATGTATGTATGTATATATATGTATATATATATGTATATATATATATATATATATGTATATATATATATATATATATATATATATATATATATATATATATATATATATATTAATCAATCCAAAAGATCATTGTAGCATGAGAATGTGAACAAACTAGGTATAGACCCACCCAAGGTAGATCTCACCAATTTTTAGGTGGATCTGGCTGTGATTTTGGAGAGATAAAAACGTGAATTGTTGACTAACGTTGGATGGATGACCATGAGATTTAAAAAATTGGTCCTAAAACAAAACAAAAAACAAAAACAAACAAACAAAAACAAAATCACTGTAGCATGAGAATTTGTAAAAACTTGATATAGACCCACGCAAGGTAGATTTCACCAATTTTTAAGTGGATCTGGCTGTTGGTTTTGGAGAAATAAAAAAGGTGAATTGTTGACTAATGATGGATGGATTACCATGGGATTTAAAAAATTGTCCTAAAACAAAACAAAAAACAGACAAAAACAAACAAACAAACAATAAAAAAAAATAAAAAACCCCAAAACCCCAACAACAAAAACAAAACAAACCAAATGCGACTTCATTGAGCAAAGTACTTGCAAAAACATGGAAAAACATCCTCATAATGCTTGTATAATTAGAGTTATGACTGCCAATGATACTGCATGTAGTTCCTCAAAAGGTTTTTTCATACCATTTACGTCTATTTCCAAAAAAAATGTGTGGTTTTTGTTTGCTCGGATTCTCAGCGTTTTTTCTGTAGCATGGTGGAAACCTGTTGTTCGATGAATTGCAATTAAAAATATAACAGAAGCTGACATGGAATGTTCATTTCTAGACAAAGTGATATACAATGATAATTGTGACTTAAAGTTTACATTATACAACAAACGTGGGGATTTTGAATTGATCATAGTGAATTACTTTCACGTGGATAGTTATATTTCACTTGGGCCAGCAAATGGTGCCGATGTATCAAGTGAAAAATACATATTTTCTGTCTTCACATGCAAAAAAAAAGCTTTGCTCGTGTTTGAACAGAGAGACTGTTTTTGAAATGCCATGACTCTTCTTCATTTATAGGATCTTTCAGTTAAATGAATGGACAGAAAATAATAAAATAATAGCTTTTTAATCTTCTCATATTAATTCAATGTACTTCAATAAATTATTCAAGATCAAAAAGCACTCAAATGTCTATTAAGTAGAGATGTAGGTGAAACTGTTATGCAAACCTAAACAGGAAATAATAAGACGTGTCTATGTTCCATGCAAGGGTGCATGCCATATCACATGCTGTGGTTTGTAAAACAGCTTCATCCAGATATCGCTTTTATGTACGATGTGTACTGTTTGTGTTTGTTTTTGAGTCTAGGTAGCTCAATAGGAAAGGTCAGAATTAGCTCTGAAGTTTGTATTTGCCCCTATGCACAGCCAAATACACAAAACATTGGAGGGCTAGAGCTGTGTATTCCCATGGGTTTGCATGTTAAAGTAACCTTAAATAAACTAGTCACTTTAATAGGTGTGGTTATATGATTTTTGTGAGGTAATTAGGGATGCATGTAAATTTACTGTGCGAAATTTGGTATCTCTACGTGCAGTTGTTTTCAAGTTATTAAGTTGGAAATTACAATGCATAGTAATGGGATTACACAAGCCAGCCCTCCAGTGCCCGCTTTTAGGCAGGGCTAAAACCCCCTTTTTTTGGTCCTTGCCTATTCGATATCCTCTATGCTTTCATGATACTGAATGTAACTTAATTATCATGCATTCATCATGTTTCATGTACATGTAGCCTGTTTACCATACATTAAGAGGAATCCATGTCTATAGTATGCACAAACTGTGTATATTTCGTTTGGTAGAATTATCAGAAGATGCTGCTGTGTTGGTTTACTGGGGTGTCCCTTTCTTTGCTGATGATGCTGAATGAAAATATCTGTTACGCAGGCCTACTGTCACTGGTAGATTGTTCATACCATCGGTCCTCATAATGACGTAAACATAATTTACTTGGTGAACTAAACTGCTTAGGAAGTGTTTTTCTCTTCTCCATATATATGTTATGGTTAATCAAGAGAGAGTCATAATTTTTCCCTTAAAAGAATGAGCCACTGATACACATAACCAGCCATTCTCAATCAATGGGAGTCGGGGAACATTCCTTGCGTAACCAGGCTATGTGTTCCCCCAGGGCCTAATTGTGCTGTGAATTTTGTGGTGCAAAGGCCAAGCATTCCTTGCATGAGGGTTGTATGTTGAAGGGAAGCTGTCGCTGTATGAAAAGTCCATACATTGCCCTCACATTTTCATTGCAGCAGCCTCTCCTTCTTCCTCCACCGCTATTGCTTGAATACTTCAGCTGATTTGAGACAATATCAACCTAACGAAATTAAGTGTTCCAATTTTGACCACCAGGATCGCACGACGAGATTAAACTGTATTTTCTGGGAAGTGGGACACTAATATCAGCGGGTCATCGACAGCCATATTAAAGTGTTCAGACGTGAAGAAAGTGGGGAAATTTGAAAGAGTGATTTTGATCAATTTTAAGCTGTACTGTGCTGGAAATATGCCTGTGCACAATTGCAAGGTACCAAGCTGTAGCACTGATATGGGCAAATTGTTGAATCTTGACAAATATCCATTGATGTATGGGGTTACTTTCCACAGTTTTACAATTAAGTGTGCGGTGTGGTCACGATAGCGTGTCAATAGCGTGTCCTACTTGGTAACAGCAGACCACTGTTACTATGAATTCAGTCATGCACGCAAACGTCACGATTAGGTGACAAACGTGAGAACTAAGATTCCATTAGGCTCATATTGTCGCTTTTGACGTCATGCATTCCCCCTGGCGGGAAAGGTTTAAACCACTGCGCTCAAAATGCAATGGTTGCACGAAGTAACTTGGGAAAAAAAGAATTTTTTTTCCTAATTTCCAAGCGCACAACACTTTTAAATTGTAAGTCTTACAGATGGGAACAAAAGGGCGGATTTGTATAATTCATATTTTGAAGTGTTGTGCTAATGCAAATGGAAGTGCAGGATTTTTCTCGAATACTTTCGTATATAATTTCCAATGCCCAGAGCACTGTTTTATGATTTTAGATTGATACCTGAAAATGATATCAAAACACTTAATTGTGATTATCGACTGTTCAGTTGCGCTGAATGCTGTCTGCTGTACGGCTTCATTATCCAACCACATAAAGATGTATTGTTTCATCCAAAGTTTCTTATTTTAGTATTAGTTATGTTTGTTGGGTTTCATTTATCATTCCTTCTGCCTAATTAACAAGTTGTGCTAAATAATCGCAAAAGTAAGGGTACAGTCACAAGTTCCAGTGAAATAATCCATCGTGGATGCACAGTTCCAGCTGATAAACCTTTGAACAAGCGCAAAGATGCTAGCCCATTCTGTGTGTTTATATAGTGTGGCTACCTAGCACTATTTTATTCACTACCACCACACTCCCTGTCTCATGTCAGGTGTCATTTCACCACATTGTTATTGAAAGACTTATGCATTGGTATTCTTAAATTATCAACTATAGGTATTCTTATATCTCTGTCTTTTACTGTAATTAGCTTCGCTGTCATTGTTTGGAGAGAACTTAATGAATATGGATAATGATTTTCTGAGGAATTTCATAATTGCTTTATTGGACATGTTGTGCTGTGTGCTCCGACTCATACGTATAATGGAGGTAGAGCATTTTTATAAAGTTCCAGATTTATAAATATCTCCAAAACGATGATCTTTCTTCTTTTTTCGCTGTCAACTCAGCTGACTATCACCTCAGGAGAACCAAAATGTGGCAGGATACCCATGTATCTTTATATCTTTGGCACGACTGATACATTTTGGGTTTTAAGTGGTGAGGCCTATATGTTTAGGAAAAAACAAAGTCTGCATTTCATGAAGAATATTTCAAACGTTGAAACCACTGGTTTAATAACACCAATTGCGTTTTTTACCTTTATGCCATTGCCCTTACTATTTCATTTGAAAATTATGAATATGCGCAAAGTTTATTCTGAACTTTTTGTCCAACTGTTTCCTTCAGTTGAGTTTAATGGTGCAGTTACATGACGCAATGGTTTTATGCTGGTTCGATTGAAAGGTTTGTTTCACTATTGTATACATCCATCAGCTTGCTTAGTCTGGTTAAAAGAGAGTTACATTCTTCACCTATGTCACTACTCTGTCGTACTTTTCATATGTTGACTGCCGGGCATCTTTTATGGGCAGTCAGGAGCACAATACATATACTGCTGTCTGGCCCATTGCATAAATCAAGACAACCCAGTAACCCACCAACCAGTGTTGTGGGGTTATGGCATTGTGGGGAGGGTTCCCCACAGCTCAGAAGTTTCCACTGAGAATACAGCACATCAACCAGATCATCTGCATTCTTCAAACACCGACCTTCAAACAGTTGCAAGGGACGAAAGGTAAAATAAACAGCAAGGGCTGTATATAGGGATTGTGATGAAAAAGCTGGCACTTCCAACTTTGCCCTTATTTTTATCAGATCAGGTTTACTTTGAAGGAAGACTAGCACAATTTTCTTCAGTTAAGCTTGGTATGGACCTTCGTCCAGGCAACCCGTACTGCAATATATTAGCTTACCTGCCAGTCAATTTATTTTTGGTTTTATTGGATTTCATTTTCCATAAAGACTCTAACACATTTTTTCCATTATCCAAGGGGAAATGGTATTGGTCCAGTGCATCTGGGCAAGGATGTTACCCCATAACCAAGGACCGTCCAATAGGAACAGAGTATTGTAAGGTCATAATACCAGTACAACGACCTCCCTGACTATTTGTTCAAATAGAGAGTAATGGTAGCTTTAATTTTTTTTTAATTGGGCTTTATTCATGTAAAAGATATGTAGAATAAGCATAAATTGACGATCTTTGCAAAGTGTTTTGCATACATGGTTGTCCATGGCAGTTTCTGTCAACGTGGCTAATGAGAGGTTTCTCTTGGCCCTGGGTCCTCTCCACTATGAAGTTGGCCAAATTGTGCACTTTAAGGGGAGCGATGACATTATCTCCATTATCAATGAATTGGGATGCGACTCTTACCACTCAATGAATATCAGCACTGGTAACAGTACTAGGGGGTATGAACATGAATGCGACAACACGACAGTCCATGATCTTACTTTTACTAGGCCTACTTGATGCCAATGTTGATTCTATGGCCGAGTGGTCATGCATGGCCAACATGACAAGTCACACTGCTCCTACGAATGCATCTGCCCCTCGATCCATACAGGCGGAGAGATTTACTTGTCCAAGTGACGAAGAATTGAAAAATATTGCTGGACAATGTACAGCAAGGTCCACCGACAAGCAAACTGTTTAGGGAGTAAAGCAGTCCTCTTCCGTGTTTACATGCTTGCCATGCCATCTGTGTGAAAATGTCTTATAATAAAGTGCTATAGTGGCGAAGGGTGTAGTGCTGGCGGCCGGGTCAGGCAGCAGGAACAAATGCTCATTTGCGGTATTAATTCCTTAATCCCTACATGCTGACCTTGGGTGACAGGAGGAATGGATATTCAGGTAATGTAAAGGCACATTGTCCAGATATTTATCTAACCTGGTACAGTCAACAAAGCCCAGTACATGTTTTTCCATTCTCCGCATTAGTCAGAACGCTGTGGATACCACTGCTTGGGGGGGGGGGGGGAGATGTGTGCATAATTTGGACTACTGTTTATATTCTTCATTCCTCATTGTAAACATTCCTGCACCACCTGTCTTCACTTATTCCTGGTGAATAACCCCAGCACTTTAACTTAGCTTTGGCAATTCTATCTGTGATTTTATTCCCTCCTAACTCTCCTAGGACTGCTTCTGTTGCTGTACATGGTGGTGCTCCCAGTATCTATTTCCCCACCTCATTATGTGCTTTGCCCATTCCCCAGAGAGCTCCCTCACTCACTGAAATCACATCTAAGCCATATATCATTCCTGGTATTGCAACTGTATCCCATAATGCTCTTGCTGTGTACGCTGTGTTGAAACTGTTCAGTATAGTAGCTTTTATCATCCCTTTTGTCCGATTCACGTTTTGTTTAATCTTCCCCACCTGATACCTGAACATGCCTTTACCCGTTGCTTTATCTTAACACCTAGGTATTCATACTCATCAACCTCCCCAATTTCAATTAACTGTTCCCTACCTTCTGGAATTTGGAACTGCCCAATTCTCCATTTTTTATTTCCATCTGGTTTCTTCCCAAGAGTCATCACTTTACTCTTATCCTTACTAAATTCTAACCTCCGTTTATTCCCGTATTCCCCTGCTATGTTCAGCATCTCTTGTAGTTCTTTCCGGGACTCTGCCACGAATACAATGTCATCTGCAAAGAATAGACCTAGAATTTTTGACATACAGAGTGAACAAAATTGGGGACGGCACACACCCCTGCTTTTGGACTATATCCAGACTTGCATTCTCTACCTCTACCTTTCCTGCTGAAAGTGTACAGTCTACATCTTTGTAGAGCGCTTTTAGAAATTCTAGAAAATTTCCACCAAATCCAATTCCACTTAGTTTTTCCCATAAAGCATCTCTCCATACCCTGTCATATGCTTTCCTCATATCTAAGTAACCCATGAAGACTTTCTTTTGCTTTTGTCTTGCCAGTTCTAACACCTGGGTCAATGTGAAGATGTGGTCGCCTACCCTTCTACCTGGTCTAAATCCATTCCGAATTTCCCCAGAAGACCAAGCCTTTCAACTATTCTACTTAGTCTCCGGTACATTTGCCTACTGAAAATTTTACCCACATTTGATGAATTCGCAATGCCCCTACACTGGTCCAATTGGCCTCCTGGGCCCTTCTTTGGGATATATAAAATCCTTAGTCTATTCCATTCCTTTGGTACTTGTCTTTTCTCAACGACTCTATTGAAAAGCAACTGTAAACTATCTTCAATTTCTTCTGGCCCTCTCTTTATGAATTCTGTCAAGATATCATCTGGTCCTGGGACTTTGTGTAGCCGTATCTGTTCAACTGCTATTTCAACTTCTATACTTCTGATCCTACAACACATCTCTGGATCCCATTGATCCTGTGTGTACTCTGCTTGACACCCTGGTACTGTTCCCTGACCCCACTGTGGGTTATTGACTTCTTCCCAATGCTCCCTTAAGGCCACCTGTATTTCTTCCTTGTTATCAGTCCTTTTCCCTCTGTGCATGATTTCCACTGCTTTATTCTGTTTTCGCCAATTACCCTGTTTCCAAAAGATGACTGACCCTTCCCCCCCATTCTTCACTATTTTCCTTGTCATTTTTTCATTATTGCTGGCCCTCTTCTCTGCTTTCATCTCTGCTACATTCCTTCTACATTCCATATACTGTCTCTTAGCTTCTTCCATATCACCTTGCTAGTACCTGTTTTTCCTGGCTAATCTCCATGCTGTACTTTTAACCCTCTTTCTTTTTATGGCTCCTTTTAGCTCTGGGTCTATTCTATACCCTAGGTTTTCAACTGGGACTTTCTTTCTACCTATATTTTTCTGTGCTACCTTAAGAATTCTTCTGGTCAGGTCCCCATTCATTTCCTGTACTTCTCCCTCATCCTCAAATCTATTCTTCCATTCCTGCAATTCAACTTTTAGACTTTCTTGATACCCTATCCAGTCTGTTTCTTCCTTAATATTCAACACCCATTTAGTTTCCCCTCAGTTTCTTCTTTGGTATTTCATGTTAATGGAGACTAACATCCAGTTATGGTCACTGCCTATATCCAATCTCCCTTCATCATTTATTTCAAAGTTTTCTGTCATCTTAAACATTCCATTGTCCACTTAAATATAATCAATCATTGTCTGCCTTTCACCAGATGCCCATGTCCACTTTTCTTTACATTTTACATCCCTATAAACTATCATCAGACCAAATCCCCTTGTAAAAATTCAGTAGCCTGGTTCCATTTCCATTAATTCTGCTACCCCCTCCCTCTATTCCACTCATTCCATTTCCTATGTGTCTGTTAAAATCCCAAGCTATCATAACCTGGTAGCCCTGCTGATGAATCGGTATGCTATCGTGACTGATGCCTGACATAAGTCACGGTATCGTGCCGATTTTCTTAAAGCCAGCACCTTTACTCCTACTTTGTTCTTCTGAGATAACCTCCATACAGCTGTCATGGTATACCTGGTGCATGATTACAGACATTAACACAAAAAGTTGCTGATGGAGGCTTCAGGGTATAAGGCAAATATCAGCAAACTGACAGAACCGTTCATACTGGTTTGTATGCAACCCATTGCATATCAATGCAAGAAATATGCTGTAGTTTGTCATGTAGTTTTTCTGAATGGGAGAAGATGATACCATGCATACTGATGTCCATTGGCACAAATAGCAGTTGAGTAATATACATGCCCCATCATGCATCCATGTTCAAGCTAGACTGGGGCTCTGCAGTGTCAAAAATGTTCTGTTTTAATGTCAAACAAAGTCTGTGGACTTGCAGTGGTACTGACACACTGGATCGGAATAAGTGTACTGGGGGGCTGCATTCAAAAGACCAAACTGAGGCTGGAGATATCTGGCTGCTTGTTCATGAGCTCGCCAAACTTTGAGTGTTTTTTGCAAATTTTACGTATCAAGGGTTGATCAAATTTGCTCATGAGATACATATCTGTATGCAGAAATAAGCAGTGGCATATTGTGTGGGGACTGTGAAAGGAGTTGTGTAAAAATTGGTTGAAACTTGACTTTGGCACAGGACAGAGGAACAGAAACAAGTATCCCAGAATCCATTGCATCAAAAAATTGACAAACCCTTATTATCATTGACAATAAGAGTGAGCAAGGCATTCCTCACTGGCTGAAAAAGTATGTCCTGTCCCCTTAAAAGAAGACAAATGAAACAAAAAATGCTGAAAGCGTAAAAGAGCATCTGTGCGAAGTTCATGAGCAAGTACTAGCAGAGTGAATGTGAAATCAATGAAAAGAAATGCTGTGCATGAACCAGAAAGTGGCGATGAAGGCTGGACATGTCATGTGTGCAAGGATGTGTTTATGAGTGATGAGGAGAAAATACTGGAATGTGATGGAGGATGCAAGAGCTATTTTGCACTAAATATTTTGACGTCAAGTGAACAGTATGAGATTTAACAGAGACCACGATGCTTCAAGTTCTACCCAAGTGGTGTAGATCATGTAAAAGGTAAATGTTCAGATAAACAGAAAGATGTACTGAAATTGAAGCCTCTGTGCCCCAGTTGGGTGAGGATATAAATGAGAATTTCCAAGAATTGGAAGGTAAAGTTAAGACTAAGCACAACAATTATGCAAAAGATATACCACCAACAGTAATAAGACATGGGGTAAATGAGTCAATAGCAGCCAAAATGCAAATATGTTGACAAGAGCCATTAGCAGAAAAGGAGAGTATGAAAAAGAGACTAAAAGAGACAATGATTGAGCACAAAAAAGACGAGTGATCCTGAGAATTGAGAGAAGAGACCCTTATTCTACACCGAGTAGAAGAAAGCAATGAAGAAAATTCAGAATCTCGTAAGAAACATGACACGGATTTTTCAAGGCACTATGCTATGAGGCACATGAATAAGGTGATAGTCAAACTAAGAGTGGCATTTGAATTGGTAAGAAGAAACAGTGAGAGAGGTAAAAGAGCATCGGTGCATAGTTCAAGAGCTAGCACTAGCAGAGTGGTGGTTGCCCAAGACCACTGAAGATGTCCTTTAAGAAGAAGGTCGACAAAAGGAAAATTATCGGTAGGCTTGCTAAACTAAAGAGTACAGGAAATAAATAGAAAAGCATCAGTGTGTCCTATGATCTGTTACAAGACGAGATGGAGGCATTAATAACTTAAGTGGCTGAAGCCAATGATAAGGCGAACAGGGAGTCAGATGGGGGAAGGCTTTGTTTTAATTAGGGAACCTCCTTGTGGCTGCACAATATTCAGGCTGAAGAAACAAGGAAACATGCAGAAGACAGGTAGAAGAACAATGAGATGTTTGCCGAAGGTCTTGGCTAGGTTGATGTGAATGCGCTTACTTCAATATTGGAACTGCGTTCAGTTTCCAGTGCAAATGATCCTAACTCGGTTGAACCTAAACTTGGAAAATAATCGCCCTGTTATGACACCGATCAGCTTATTGCCCATTTAAAAAATGGCAAAACATTTAAGAATACTGCGTTTTAACTGTAAGCCACTTAATGCTAAATTCGATGAGCTATCATTATTGTTGCAAAATTAAGAAATACATGACTGCTTGCCTATTACAATTTGTCTTCAAGACTCTTGCCTGAAAAGTGATTGCGATCTGTCCTTTTTACGTTTAGAAGGACATACGTTAATATCCCAAGGACTGATTTGTACTTTAAAAGGAAGCTTAGCCATTTATCTTATGAATGGTTATAACTATATATCAATAGAGGCTTTTACACAGTCTGATATTTATGGACTGTTTATTCAGGTACAAACCGAAACTTTTGATAAAAAAGTTAATAATTACATAATATTTATAGGCCTCCTCGTAATATTTATCATAACTACATAATTTTTGTTGATAAATTTTCTCTTATTTTACAAAACTTATTGATTTTTTAAAAGTATAAAATAGACCTTTATTAGGAAAATTCTTTGATACCATAATATCTTGGTTATTTTCGCCAAATTACACTACCAACAAGACTTTCGAAACAGCTCGGAACTATCATTGATAACTTTCTTATGAGAGTAGTGGATTGTAACATAAAATTATCTAATTCAGGAATTTTAACCTCTGTGATTTCTGACCATTTGCTTCATTTCTATAGATATCAAAGTAAAAATGATATTGTACTCAATGTGTTTATGTATGTGATCATCATCCCGACTCAATAATAATTTTATAACAGGAATGTATGAAGCACTGCTAATCAATCATTTAAATAATGACTTGAATGCTGATCCTAATGTTTCATATGAATTTTTGGAAAATACCTTCAAAACGGCTCATGAAAATAATTTTCCCCTTCAAGGGGAAGTACCGTAAACATAAACATAAACATGAACATAAAAAGAGACCTTGGATCACCTAAGGAATTATTCGATCCATTGCGACTAGAGAGACTTTATATATATATACATATATATATATATATATATATATATATATTTTTTTTTTTTTTTTTTTAAAGAAATGCCACATGATAATGGAGGATAAGAGTTACAGTCGATTAAATTTAAAACTTATAATAAAAGTTTGAAAAACAATATCCGTGTTGCTAAGAAACATAATTTTAAATCTTGCTTCAACAGGTATAAAAAAATATCAAAAACACACGGATTATGATGAATTATGTCCTCAACAGGTACAAAAATAAGAATGAATCTGTGCGTCTTCAATAATAAAGAATTAAATAGTGATCGATTAATAAAATATTGCAAATATATAAAATATTAACGAATATTTTACAAACATTGCCTTCCGTCTGGCCTTTCACATACATTCTCTTTCAAAATAATTCTATTCAAATTATTAAACCCAGTCTTGCCAAACTTTGTCTTTAATCTTGTCACAAAACAAACGATAAAGGACATAAATGGCTTACTCAGGGGAAAACATAGCTACGGTCATGATAGGCTTTCGATGAATTTATTAAAACTAGTTAAAAGAGCAGTGTGACAATCACTTATGCTAATTATTAATCAAACTCTCTCCACTGGAATCTGTCCTGACACAATGAAACTAGCTAAAGTGGTAACCGTCTTCAAAATCCATCTTTGATGGAGAATTATAGACCTATATAAGTCTCGCAGGCAATATCTATTTTTTTGATAAATTTATGTACAATCAGATTCACCGGAATTTTAAAAATCAGAACTCATTGTTTGATAGTCACTATGGTTTCCATAAAAACCACTACACAAAGTTGGCAGCCAATTGATTTTTAGATAGACTAATTTTAGACATGGATAAAAAACAGATCCCAATCAGTGTTTTTATTGACCTCTCTAAAGTATTTGACACCTTACACCATAAAAATGTATTGAACAAATTACACTGTTACGATGTCAATGGTACTGGTTCAAAAGCTTTCTAATAGAGAAGAATACGTCGTTTATGATGAAAATAAATCTTATTTATTTTCACAGGACTTCCCCCGGCATCAATTTTAGGTCCTCTGCTCTTTCTAATCTACATAAATGATATAACATTAGCCTCCCATCTGTTGAAATTTATCGTTTGTGCAGACAGTGCAACCTCATTTATTTCTGTGCGACCAGGTGATCTCCTTGGGGCAAACTGTATTGCTTCTCAAGTCCTAAACTCAGACCTCAATAGAACAAATGTTTATTTAAGATGAATGAGCTTGTTCTTTAATGTAAGGAAAAAACCTAAATGTTTGATCTTCCATCAACTCCAAAGAGCAGTTGCAATACATACTCTTCAAATTTATTAAGTAATGATCGAATGTGTGAATGAATTTAATTTTCTTGGCCTGCTGATAAATAAACATTTGTCATGGAATAGTCAAATTCAAACCATTGCGTCCAAAATTTCTCAAACAACTGGTATTATGAACAAATTGAAAAATTGTTCTCCCATCACACATTCTACAAACGGTTTACAACACGTTAATTCTTCCTAGATTTAACTATGAACTTCCAACTTTAAGACATGAACTTTAGAGACCAGTTAGACTTCAGAACGAGGCCATTCAAATCATAAACCATAGTAAATATTATGCGCATAGTGATCTCATTTTTAAATCGAGAGTTTTTTAAAAGTAGATCCATACACATTACAACACTTATTTTATTTTAAATTAAAAAACAATCGGTTTTCAGCCTACTCTGCCGATTACACCAACTCCGCAAGTACATGACTTTTATGCAAGAGGGAAACAACTTGATTTTACAACGTATATTTCAAATATATTTACAAAAAAAATGTTTGCAAGATGAAATCGTTTGTAACTTGAATACAACACCTGAACTCATTTTGGAGAAGGAACACACTTGTAGCAATTTTGGATTCTTGTTTATATGAAAAGAGAATTTATACATGATTATGAAAAATTGTGTACAATTTCGATCTGCTATATTTGTAAGCTTAATTAGTATTGTAAATGAATTTCTGCTGTGAACAATTACCGTCTCTTTGATCAATAAATTATTATTGTCATATTCCTATATAGGGTGGAAATCATGATAGCAGTCTGTTAAAGGCCCAAATAAATTAAAGGGTCTTCAGCGGGTAACTACTCAATATGTTTCGGAGCATTTTACCCGTACATGTCTCTCTGAGTAGCGGCTCCTTGTCTAAGCTCAATATTCAGCAAAGACAGCCCATATCATAAAGAATAAATATGAACGTGGCAAATGAGGAATTAGCTAAATACGTGAAGTTTTGCCTATAAATGCAGACTTAATTATGAAAGAAGAATACCTGTCAAACAAACCATAATTATTAAATTTGTATAGTACAGGTTCAGATAAGAACAATTTGACTTACCCCTGAACCAGTATGTACTCTTTCTAGCTGGATAGCTTATCCTAGTTAAACCACCGGCCAGTGTATAACTAAAGTGGAAACAAGCTGGGGCCTTATATTCAGTCCCAGTGATAGTAAAATAAAGAGTTGCAACTAGACCACTTGTACAAACCAAGGGAAATCCCAACAAGGAATGCAACAATGGACATCCTGCACCAGAAATGTAAAACAAACTCTGTGATGACACCTCCCCCTCAAACAATTAAACTCTATTCAACTGCCAACCCTGAGTCAATGTATCAACTTAATGTGTCAGGTTTGTGACATTTGAGAAACTACTGTCAATTTTGAATAAATGTGCATGTCAGAAAAGAATGAAAGTCATTAGCATTTTTGTCAAAAACATGTTATAAAAACAATTTTTCTTAACAGGATTTTGAGTACAATTAGGCAAGCTTGTAACTGTCGCCAGAAGCTGCTTGCTACCTAGAGCCCCTGGGGGTTTGACCTAACAGAATACAAGCTAGCCTAAAATGTCTGAAAGGTGAACATTAAAACAGAATGATGCCAAAAGATAAAGTTAAGTAGTAAATCAGACAAGTCTAAAAACTGTAAGTTATTGTAGCCAACTTTCTAATAATTTTTGGGTATTAACAGCTAAATTATAGGGCAAGTCAGAAAAGAATGAAAGTCATTTGTATTTATGTGTTTTCCAGGCACGGAGCGGCACACACCATTTATACAATACACGCAGGATATAACAAGCTATGTTACCGATACATTTGTACGTATGAAATATGAGCATTGTCAGCGGTAGGCTACTGTGGAGCCCAGCTACATATCATAGCAACGGTAGAAGTAATAACACTTGGTCACTTATAGTCAATCATTGTTGAGTAAGGAGCCAAGAAAAATTAAACAAAGCAAGCCACTGAATAAATACATTTATGTATTACTGAATAACAAATATCGGCAGTAACATTTGGAGAGATATAGTGCTGTCGGATAGTTTCTGCCTAAAAGGATATTATTAATGGCACGAAAGGACGAAGTGAGTAACCTCTTTAGTCTAGAAAGAGCAGATGCAAGAAGAACTAGGAATAACATTTAGTGTATAAAGGTCTAGACTAAGCCTAAAAAACAGCTGTAAATAGATGCGACATCTATTCAAAAAGTGTTGGCCATGCGAAAAGACGATAGGGTCACAGTCCACAGCCAGGAGGGGTGCATTTTCTTTAGATTTGAAACGGTGGAAGGAAATGGAGTCTGGAAAACGAAAGGGGACATTATGACAAAGATTGTTGGTGTCTAGGGAGAAAAAATTGATAAAATGTTGTTTTCTGCTTTTGGTACTGCGGATCAATCTAAATGACGTAGGTTTCTACCTATGCTATGGGGAGGTAGGAGGTTGGGAAGACAGGATAGTATAAGATTGTAGGTCATTGTGTAGAATAGACTTAATTTCCTTCGGATGGCGAAGGTAGGCCAATCAATTCTATGTTATATGGGAAAGAAATGTATATATGAATTAAACATATTTGTGTATCTGGTTTTCGTCCGCATATCCCGTGATTAAATGCAGCAGCTGTCTGTGCTCTTGGTTTAAGTTAGCGCCACTAATTGATAACTTGCGCGGCTTGAAGCCATTGGACATTTTCATTTGACCTTGACCCCGGTGAAACTTTACTGGTTGTAATGAAAGCATATTGCTCCATCGCATATATGCAAACATTGAACACGATAGACAATCGTTCTGCAGGTCTTGTGCCATGCAAAAAAAAAAAAGGTGGGGGGGGGTGCATGCGGTGGAGAGGGTAATCACTGCATCGCACCTGAATGTACAAATTTTCAGTATAGAACTGTCAGCAAACATTACCATCGTTTGCTGATGAAGAACAAAATACTTCTGAAGACATGGCTACACATACTGAGCCAGCCGGATCATCCAGTCAGTGAGTATGCTTGTGTTTGCAGTGATCATTTCACGGACCCTGTTTATGAAAACAATGCACGATGACGCCCAATGGGTCATTCAGATTCACAAAGTCTGAAAAGTTGAAACTGGGCCCACTGCCTAATGTGTTTGGTTTTTTACTTTACAATCCAAGCATGACTGTAATGCCAGCGTCAGATAGGCCAAAGACAGCAACCAACACTGGAACTTTGCATCGGAACCGGCGACAGCAACTCCAGGAAGCGCAGCAAGCGCATGGAGAGGTCAGGGAATAAATTCTTGACCCTTTAGGATTTATTTTATCGGAGAGAATCGCATTTATTCAAACCAGAGTAGTGTCGCAGAAAGTGTTTGACAGTAGTAAATCCCATTCTCACGGTATTCTTTTCTTTCAATATTGTTGCAACATAACATGTTCTGATGCTCAAATACATGTAAACCTGCAGATGAAATTCGGCACTGCAAGGTCTTCAAGGAATGTTCAATAGTACTACACTAGTCGTCTTTGCTGGTCATTGACACACGTACCATACCGTTATGATAATAATCTTACATAATAATTGTTATTCCAAAGTAAAAGACGTGAAACTCGCTTTGAATGTACATGTTCAGTGCGTGTACTATATATATATATATATATATATACACGTCCACCCAAAGTATCATTGATCATACCTATTCACAATTTTTATTTTTGTATCGTCATTTGTGATCATCGCCTTCATCAGCTTTATAAGCAGTAGAATAACATAGACGTAAATGCTATTGAAAAAGTCAATAAGAATGTTTTTTGCTTCAAATTGGCTATGGGATGGAATCCAACAGTATAAATCTATGGAGGTGCTGAAACTTCAGTAAAACATAACTTGGTGCAAAACTCATCAAACCATACCACCTCCCAATGAAAATAACCATGTCATTTCAAGAAAAATGGAAATAGTAAAATTTGCGACCATTATTTTGCTAGTCAATACCTCACTTGTTTCAGATTGACCAAAATTCTGTCAAAAAGACATAACAGACAATTAAAAGTAAGTGCTGCATCTTGTGCTGATGGCCACTGTAAGTTCGTCAGAATGATAATATACCACCAGTCTTTGTGTACAATGCAGCAGAAGATCCATTTTTTTCATGGAAAGAGAGTAAAATACGCCAGCCACAGGCAAACATGGCCAGTGGCTGGCTGTGCCAGATCCCAAAACTGCCCAGCGTGTTAAGGGTTCAATTAGCACAACACTAGGATACCACTCAAATAATCCGCGGTCTTGAACTTGATCTGACGTTTCACCTCCCACCAAACCCCAGATGTTTTAACATAATTCCCACCATATTTATGGTAGTACAGAGTGGGCTTGTGCAAGTTTAACAAGTACCTGGTGTCGGCAGCTGAAAAGGAGACGGTCAGGTTTGTCTCGTTTGAGTTGTCAGTGATTAAAATAACCACGCGTTCATCAGAGACCGCCTTCCACTTAGCCTTATCACAATGATAATGTGATAACAACTGACTAGGACTCAATAGCTGCTACTGTTGAAACTGGCATGGCGGCAGTGTCGACCAGGTAAAAAAAAAAAGAAAGAAGGGCCTACTTAATAACTCTATACTCTGTAGTTGGCATAATGTTGTACAGTTAACTTTCTGGAGGTGAAAATGTATCGCACTTCTGGGTGGGACCGCGAGATGGGAAAATAGGGACATGCACCAGGGAGTTGTGCAATTCTATAAACTCCATGTCAGTTGTTCTGTGACCTTGGGAATGAGATCAAGGTTCAAAAATTACTGGAGCATGACCACTTGCACACAATAAGCAGACACTTATCAAAGGTTCATCCCTACCAAGTTTGGACAAATCTGACCAAAATTATTTAAGTTATAAACAATAAAAGAAATTCCCACTTGATACTTTCCTATTAAAACTTTTTTAAAAATTTTCCAGCAAAAAATTATTAAAAAAATGAAAAAATCACTGAAGCATGAACATTCAAAAAACTTTGTAGAGACTCACCCAAAGTACATTGCCACCCAGTTTGAAGCCAATCTGACAGACAGTTTCTTCCAAAAAGTCCAAAATGTGAATTAGCATTAGAATGCTTATTGACTTGCAAATTAATCATCAGGAAAGGTGAATTTATCAAAAAGTACCCGAATTGAAAAAAATCGTTAAAAATCAGGAATCTACAGCAGTGCCACCTAGTAAACAATTTTGTTTGACTCTTTCACAAAGAACATAACCACCAGGTTTCAGCTGAGTGACGGTTCTTCAAAAAAAGTCGAAAACAACAAAATCACACGAAAATCATAAAAAATTAGGAAAAATTTGTAGCGGCACCTGGTGAACAATTAAGAGATATGGATCCCTTGTAATGTACCTATGTGATATCTAAGAAGTTGGGTGAGCGGTTTCAGTGAAGATTTTGAAGATTTACCCCCCAAAAAGTACCAAAGTAAAAACAAATACAAAAATATAAAAATAATTGGAGAATGACCATTTGAACAAAATTTGTGGAGACTCAACCAAGATACATTCCCACCAAGTTTGAAGTAAATCCGTCTGATGTTCTGGAGAAGTCGAAAATGTAAAATGTGGACAGACAAGTGACAGTTGGATGATGGACGGACGACGAATGAAGGACCATCCGAAAAGCTCAGCTAACTGACAAGTCAGTTGAGCTAAAAAAGTGCCCAGCGCCAGCTGCAGAACAACATTAATATCTGGAAGTCCCAGAAGTGCCTTTTTTTAAAGCAATTAACCAATCAAATTTTTGTATTTCCTGCCAAAAAATGCATAATTTGGCAGGGAATGTTTAATAGAATTCAAGCCTATTTATTTTGAATCAGCAAACCTTATATACTGGTTCATCTCTTGTTATTGATAGATCCTCGTCCCAAGGTAATTATTGAACGAGGAAGTCTCTTTCCGTAATACTAATTTTGACCTGCAGTGATCAGTATAGGTCAAGCTGACATATTGGTTTATACTTTTTTTTTTGTATTAATGCATCCTAGGTCCATAGTTTTTTTATTAAAAGAAGGGGAAGTTGTGTACATATTTACTGCAAGGCACGAATTGGACTATCATTTGAACCGAAATATTTCCCAAGACTGGCACAAAGTAGCAATATTTGTATTTCTTTCCATATTCATGTAATCTACAGGGATTAAACAGATTGTTGTCACCCATTTTATCTGGTGCAGCGTTCTCGCCAAGTAGAATGCAAGCTCTGACGTGCATAATTGGTGCAAGGAAACACGTCGTGTGTACCTGCATGCGCAGTTTTAAATCAAACAGGCTTCTTTTTTTTCTTATCTCGATATACCTTCTTAACTCTACTTTACAATTTTATCAACCAAAAAAAGTAATCTAGGAGTATGGAATAAAACCAAAGCAGGCTTGTGTGCATACCCGGACGGAATTCTTGATTGTTAGTAATTTGGGGGCACAGAGGGTCCACTGTGAATGCTTGTCAGGGTATGCACACTAGCGCGGCTTTTATTAATTTACTTTTTGTAAAAAGGGAAATACTGCACTTCTTAACGTGTCATTGTATTTTTTCTAAACAACCGAGAGAGAGAGACAGAGAGAGAGAGAGAGAGAGAGATAGATAGAGAGGGAGACAGACAGACAGACAGAAAGACAGAGAGACAGAGATAGAGACACAGACAGAAAGAGTCACAGGGAGAGAGAGTGACACAGAGAGAGAACCTGACATCCTCCTGGTTTGTCCCATTTTTTGATGGTGGATTTCATGCAGAAAGATATTAAAGTGTATTGACTTATCCATGTTGCAAACGATTTTATCCTCACTACACTCAGATGTGAGACAAGGAACCCTTACTATCGCCACAACCCACATACAACCTCCCGAGGAAGATGGTTCTACAAGGTTTTACAAATGCTACCACTCCAAATGGGTATGAGTTGATGTGCACTTTGGGTGCAGGCTCACTGCTTAAAACCACAATACCCAAAGACCCAATGAAAAACAAATTTGGTGTGGCGCCTTATATGGTTTGCTATGAGGATTGATTTGTGCATACAATTTCGCTAAAACCTTTGTGCACCAGGCTACAACATGATTGTGAAATTTTTGCCTTCATTCCCAAGTCATGCGCAACCAAGGTACATTCAGTTTCTGGTTAATACATTACTCACCGCTTTCTACATACTCAGCCGGTCTGATATGTGCAATTCTTTACAATGTTTTGATCAGTACAAGTACCAAATAGGTTCCCTTGAAACCTCAGATTATAGTAGCAAGTGTCCTTTGTACTGGGCAGCAGCACGGGTCCACATCAGGCACCAGCATCAAGCACAACATCTTATTTCATAGACCAAAATGATATAGGTAGTAATGTCATAATGGTGGAATTTATGGAAATAAAACTAATTAATCTTGTAGACCTTCAATCTTTTGTTCTGCCCTGACAGAAACGCTTCATTTGTAGCACGTGATCAAGTGGAGGCAGGCATATCCCCTTGTCAAATTTTGCTACTTCCCTAGGCTTCAGAAAGTTTCTCACGTTAACAGGTTTACTATTTTTGCTGGATTGCTGCACTCACGAAAGTTTCTACTTTTCACTGACATTTTATTACACTCCGTTTTGAAACTTTATTTTTGGGTTTTATTCCTATCTCGGGAATGTTAACATGAGTATACGAACAACTGCTTCTACAACATGGGAGGTAACCAGCACATCTGAACGTTCTGGGACGTTGAATGCCAGCGACGAATACACAGAAAAGCTTGTGGCTTGGTTGAAAAATTGGGGCAGAAAGTGGAAAGTTTTGAACCTATATGGTAACACCACACACTGAGCACAATGTCGCAGGTCTATCCAAAAGTGGTATATCATTGGATTCTGTCATTACTTCCTTGCCCGACTTGGGTTAAATAGATTCACTGAATGCAGTTGTGGTCTTTCCGAAGGAGGACAAAATGCGTGGAGGTGTCACAGAGGTCTTGAAAAACACCTTTAGAGGCAATATAGCTCAAAAATCTGTCCGGAAGCATAGTTTCCGTTCGGTCAAATTCCAAAATTGGTTTAAACATATATTATTTCGAAAAACAATTGGTCAATAGGCACATGCCTATATGAAGACCTCTAAGTTCCAACATTATGGCTGTATCAGTTTGTACATCATTCAAGTGTGGCTCAATTAGAGCATGACTCTTGGACTATGCCGGAATTTGTTGCTGGGACCACAGCCACCATAAACTGTCCAGAAATAAATTCTACAGAAAAAAAAACTGCACGCTAACACACCTCCAACAATTGATGATATTAGCTAACATTTTACGTGGAAAGGTGTGCGCTCACCGTATGCAGTCTGGTTGGAAGATGTACAATATGGTACGATGGATATGGATCAGGCACAGAATTATTTTTACCAGCTGTTCTGCGAACTTATGCTGTTATTCAAAAACAATATTACGCGTAAGGTTTTCGCCCATCAAAAAGCCACTGCTAACCCAGGCCGAAAATTCAATTACCATCCCAAAGGCTGTGGGTGCTTTAATTGTAATTTTTCTCATAATTGCTATGTGTGTTGGCGTTATAACCTTTTACAAGGCCTTGCAGCCAAAACAGGTGCGTAACAGGCAGAATATCTAACAAAAAATGACCAAGCTGAAACATTGACCATATAATTTCAGAACCGCGCATCGGGAACTCCTCAGATGGGGAGCCACGGCTAAAGCACCAATAGGATGACACCCGCGTTGATGAGATGAACCATGCGATGACTTTTTCTGTGAAGGCAGCACGTGTCACTCTACCTTTGAATGTTCATAAAACTGTAATGACCTCTCAGAAACACAATTTTAAGAATATTGCATTCTAATGCCTTCCAAATTAAATGTACCAATATGACGACATTGGCTTCGTGATCATTCAGACCAGTTTAGATATTGGCGACGTTCTTGAATTTGGTTTTCCAATTAATTATAGCTCGACACAAATTCCAGACATCAATCATAAGAATTATTATCCGACATTTTATTTTGCATCACACATTGATAAAGATATTTCTCTGGACTTGCACGATCATTTTCTATTAGGACTATTAGGCTATTTAATACACAACCCTTTCGTCACGCCACTTACTACATTTCCGTTACAGAAAGAAGGCCTTTACCTTTGAAACACGTGTAGTGGTTGGCCAAAAGTATCCAAAAGGCCACTCAGTTAACGACAGTATGTCTAATGACTTTTTTCTGGAAACGCCCTTTAAATTACATTATCCTTCCGTATGCTCAAGTCAGGAGTGAAATTTGTTTCTTCACATTGGTATTGGAAGAGAAATGTTGATGCTTTGGCAAGTCTGGAATCTCTTTGCTGTCATTGTTGGGTTTGGAATTAATGAATATGGACAATGTTTTTCTGTACTATTTAATGAGCACAGATTGTTCGCCACAAAGGACGCAATGGCTTCATGTTTCAGAGAAATCTTAGAAGAGCATACAAACAGATACCTATTTTCCCATTTTACTGGTATTTATGTTGCACACGGTGGGGAGACAAGTTTTATATTTACATGCTTGAAATATTTGGACTCTGTTCGAGTGCATAGGCATGCTATCGTATGACAAATGCTGTGGCATACATTTTCAGCAATATAGGTTTTCATTGTTGAAAATTTTTGAATAATTGTGGTGGCGCATATACTGCTGACTGCACCAATTTGGCTTTGGGACATAATCCTTTGTCTTGGACAAATTAGGAGACAGGAAAAGCACACAAAAAAGCAGGTCCACCATCTATAGCAATGATTTTTTTTCGGTAAACAAATTGATTCCATGATTTTTACATTCACTATTCAAACTCCGAAGTTGCTGAAAGACAACCGTTTACTCATGTGTCGCTAACCATGTAGTTGCAACTTGTGACCGAAAACTTATTATATTATATGACGAATTGTGTCAGGATATTACATGGTGGCTTTATCTTAGGGAGCATTTTATTCAATTCATTCAGTTCTTGAGCACATTGCTGCACAAACAATTCACGGAAACCTCCAGTGTAAGTATAACGCTAGCCATTTTGTATGCCATAATGCATAATATTCTTTCCATCCCCGTGCTGCCCCCAGAGTATGAGCGCAAAGATGGCACTGAAAATTTCTTTACAAAGTATCGTTCAGAATGTAAGTTGAGCGGGGAATAGGTCATAATAGCGTCCATTGTAATAGCCTCCACACACCGAAGTGCACGATTCCGTCCTGAAAATACAATTTGGTTAATGTTGTGACCGGTGTAGTTTTGCTATGACCAACACGCTGTTAAAGTTAAAAAAGCGCTGTCACTAAAGATGATGATGACTAGTTCAGACACAACCGAGCGGGCAGATTAAAGTCAAGCCATAGCTAGACCTGTCTGAAAAATACTTTAACCACCGTTTGCCCAGGTAACTCGTAAAACGGACACCTGGAACCTAGAAAAATATTGAGATAACGATCACCAAACAGCTGTGTCAATGCAACTACATGTATGCAGTTTCCCTGGCCCAGGTTAACCCTGCAGACAAGTTTAAACTAAAATGCTGTGTTTGAGTTGACTTTACTGCAAATTAACGGTACACATTGGTTAGCCTTTTTACTTATTTACAACTCAGTTACAGTTGATTAGAACAACCTTCTTGCCTTATGTAGCACTTAAACAGTTCTCTAGGCTATGGGAGGCTGGCTAAAAGAAACGTTGCGTTTGGAACATCGGCAACAGTTTTACACCAATGACCACAATATGGAGGAAAGCCCGTGCTTTTGGCTTCCCAATAAGGCTCATACTAAATGCACCAAAATCATCATTTGAAATTGGTTTAAACCTATATTTATTCCAAAATAAAGCAATTGGAAAACAGGGCGCAGCCCTATATAAATTCCTCTTGCACATAGAGAGGTAGAGGGAAAAGACTGGATAACAACATCAGACAAGTCAGTGTTAAGGTATACGTCACGTTTCAAAGACAGATAGAGTGGCACTGCCACACAAGCTTGAGTAAATGTAACGAGACAAGACGCCACAGATAGGGAAAGATGGTTGAAGTATGTCCTCGTTTATCGGGTATATCGCCAGCAAATTAATCAGTAAATAGCTAAATAATCATGTAACAACCTATGTGACTGCTCCCAGTCTGCCTGTTTGAAATTACAATATTAAAAAAAAAATTACTGGATATAACTTTTTAAGACATTTGAACGAAGATTTTGTGGAATGTTAGTGATATTACTTCTTTAACATTTGAACCAAATATTTTTGGAATATTAGACCTTATCAATCAATACGACCTTCAATACGTTTTGTATTCACTGTTTTATCTGACCGACTCTATCGTTGCCTACCACAACTGGATTGCTCGAGGTCCCTGCTGGTGATTTTATCATCCATACACTCGGAGATGCAGACTGCTAGACGTCTTTTCTCCACTAGGATCGCTCGAGGTCCCATCTGTTTTAATTTCTTTTTTTTTGGTCATCTCTGACCATGCAAGGGCACCGACTCGACAGTTTGGATTGCTCGAGATCCTCTCAGTTTCTTTTTACAACTATGGTCGGTTCCAGATTGCTCGAGATCAGGTACCAAATTTGGATCGCTGGAGGTCCAAATTTGAATACTTTAGGTTCCCGATCGCTTGAGGTCTAGACCTATATTTGGGTCACACGAGATCTCAATCTTCCACCTTCAAAATTTATTCATTTCACAATTGGTTTAAGGCTTGCATTTTCATTTAAAATTCTTTACGTTATATTTTTGTCTAAGACTTCATTCTAAGTTGATTTCTTATTTTCTTATGGCAGCAGAAAGTGATTTTCAAATGGTCTAATTACACATACATGCTTTCAGTTAATTTCGTTCTTTAATTGAGGTTTATTGATGCTTAAAATTTTGTTTTGTGGATCCTTGATTGACTTTCATAACATTTAAACAAATTTCGGGCCAAGTTTCTTTCGTTTTTCTTTTCAGTGTGTGCCTTCATGTGTGTAATATTGCATAAAACTTTTCAAAATGTTTCTTTGGGAACGCCAAATTATCCATGTATATGAACCCTAATTGTTCCTCAGGTATGCCAGTTTGGGAAATGTACAAATCATTTTAAGCGGATTATTTGACTCAACCGTAGGCCGAAAAGCGTTTTGCCAACCTTGCATCGCCATCGACTACTATTAGGCCTACAGCATATAGCTCACATGGATTAAGCTGTATTTCATGAGGCGATAGCAGAGTGAAATACACAAGGCACCTCTTCTTTGCATCCAATTCGGCCATAAAGTGATGTGCAAATCACCGTGTGTGCCTCAATAGTCGGTGTGGGGGCATCAGTCACAATCGAGGCCGCCATTTTCTTGTCTTCTGACAGGGTGAGTGCGCTTTTCGTTATGGGAGCAATCATTAACTATAGCTGCTATCTTCACAGGGAACATCGGATTTAGCGATGGGAAGTCAAGACCATAAACTGCATATGGTGAATTGCTCTCAACCAATCAGAAGCAAAGCTATTTTAAAAAATTTGGATCAAACACTCCATTTTGTACATACAGATGATTTACAAATAATTAATATACCACTATAACACACAAACAAATTGCCCGTCCCCATAAAAAAAAAAACCTTCAACCACTGCAGCTACGACGATGTAACAGCGCAACATAATCTAATTTAACTATATCATTGTTTTAGCTATTACCTTTAGGCAACAACCTTTAGCTATTACCTTTAAGCAACAAACTGCACCGCAAAGGCAGCAACTACTTTCTCCACTAAAGAGTCTCGTAATACATATACAACTCCTCACAGGAATCATCACAATAACTTGAAGGAACAAATAGTTATGATATGCAATGTTTTTAAGACACTGTTATTACACCGTGCTTGCTGCAGTGAAGGTACTCTGTAGGAAAGAAGGAATCTCCACCACTTGTGATAGACTTTTGAGGGGATGTTGAGACTTTGTCTCTCATTTTAACAATCTTACTTCAGTGAAGATTTGAAGGCGACTTTCAATTGCTTTAGTTTATTGGTGTTCTTGTACAAAGGGTTTTGCTTACAGAGTGTCCAACAGAAGCATACAGAAACTATATATATACATATATATATATATACATATATATATACATATATATACATATAAATATTTACATAATATATATATATATATATATATATATATATATATATATATATATATATATATATATATATATATATATATATATATATATATATATATATACATACATCACTTTGTTACTACGGAGCATAGAAACTGTAAGCATATAATAAAGCGACCAGTGGTATCGCATCTTTTAGCATGACAACCTCAATTTAGAATCTTCACTTTGGAAACGATCACCTGGAGAAACTCTTGATTTGGTAAACACATGAACTGTTGATGTTCCTGTGTTTTAGACACGCCACTCTTGTTGACTCGTTGTACTGAGAATCAAATACAAGATTTTGAATTTCTGAATCATTAAATCACTAAGCCAGTTCACGGGCAACGTTTTAACAATTACCTTTTTGACCAAGTTTCATGCAGTAGTATATGCTAAAAATTACTATTAGCTTTTCTCTTTGCTTCCAAACATGTTCATACCTTTAATCAGAAGAAATTGCCATGTATATTCGTGGGCTGAAATCTTGTACTTTAAAGAAAGAAATTTGTGTGACCTTGATTAAAATTCCATTATAGAAATGACTTGCACTATTGTAAGGCACTGGTTCTTCAACCTTTTATGTTTAAGCAAGTTTTATTGTATGTTCGGACTTCTGATTATGGTTTTCTGCTTGTTTTTTGATAGTCTACTTATTTACAGAATAATGGCCTTTAATCCTGTTGGCGCCTTTTAAACAAATTGGGAGATTTGTCTTCTTGATCGGAAGACTTTGTTAAAAAGTAATGAAAACTGGGAGATCTTCGGCCAAATCGGGAGACTTAGAGCCTCCGTGATAGGTCAATACATTTTAAATAATTTACGACCCAGCTTGTCAAGATTCCCCATGAAAGGACCTTTTCAATGCGTACCAGCATGCCATGTTGTCTGCCAACAGTGGTGAGCACAGAGGAAAGCTGTTGACTTGGGCTTTTACACAGCACAACAATAGCATGCAGAGCTTAATGGTTTCTCGAGTGAATGCGAGACCGACTGTTTACCTACCCTTCAGGAATTCTTCTTTCATAATGAAGCTCTGCATTTATAAGCAAAACTTCACGTATTAAGCTAATTCATCATTTGCCACGTTCATATTTATTCATTATTATGTGGGTTGTCTTTGCTGAATATTTAGCTTATACAAGGAGCCGCTACTCAGAGATATATGTCCGGGTAACAGGCTCCGAAATATGTTGAGCAGTTACCCGCTGAAGACCTTTGAATTTTTTTGGGCTGATACAGCCTATGTCAAAATTTTACAGAGGAACGTGTGTAATGTGGACAATAGTACTTCCATATATTTATATATATATATATATATATAGACTACTCAGGACATGTTATCTTATGGAGAGTAAAGAGTAAGGACTGCGTAATAGGGTAATGACTACTATGAAGAGGTTCTGGGCAAAAAGACACAAATACAATAAACAGTTGCAGCTAGACCACCTGTACAAAACAAGGGAAATCCTGACAAGCACTGCAACAATGGACATCCTGCACCAGAAATGTAAAACAAACTCCATGATGACTCTAACTCCTCACTTTGAAAGTCTGAAAATAATTAAGCTCTATTTCACTGCCAACACTGTGTCAATGTTTCTATGTAATGTGTCAGGTTTGTGACATAAGAGAAAATGGTGTCAATTTTGAGATTTTTGTTTTGTTTTTTTGATATTGAGTAAATGTGCATTTAGGCCTGTCAGAAAAGAATGAAAGTCATCAGCATTTATGTCAAAAACATGTTATCAAAACAATTTTTGTTAACACGATTTTAAGTACATTTAGGCAAACTTGTTACTATCGTAGGCTTCTGCTTGCTACCGATAGCCCCAGGAGGGTTTAACCGGACAGAAAATATGTAAGCCTAGAATGTCTGAAAGTAAATATTAAAACAAAATGATGCCAAAAAAATAAAATTTAGTAGCAAAACAGAAAAATTTGTAGGGTAAATCAGTATCTAGGTCAAGAGAATGTAATGAAAATAAAATAATTTTTCTTAACCATATATCAAGTACAATCAGGCAAGCTTGAAACTGGTGTAGGCCACAGCTTGCTATTGATAGCCCATCGGGGGTTAACCTGACAGAAACCAAGCTAGCCTAAACTGTCTGAAAGGTGAATATTAAAACAGAAGATTGCCAAAAGATAAAATTCAGTAGCAAAACAGGCAAGTCTAAAATTTCAAAAAATGATTGGAGTCAAACTTTCTGACCATCTCTGGATATTTACAGCAACATTTGTAGAAATAATTAATCAAAAGTACATCTTTGAATCCTCTGGACTCAAGTTTATTGTAAATAAATTTGGTTCTAGATGTAAAGTCCTGAAATTTAGAACAAATACGACTAAATCTCAAAATCTGTGACAAAAACGTGTTATATCCAATAAATTCCGACATATTAGTGTCCCGGAAAGGATGGTTAACTACTTTAAATGAACTTAACATGCATACACTTTTCAGCACTTTCTTAATTATGGTGAAATAGAAATCCAGGGCTCATATGGGTGGTTATTCTGTGAAGGTAAGTACAACAAAAAGAGGGTCATCGTGATGTATCAGATGTTATATCACGGAAAACAGAGTGATATCATAGCAGCCTCAATTTCACATCGTCTACTGTCTTATAATGTCAAATAAAGATACTTCATCATTAAAACTGACAATTGTTTCTTCTTTCGCATTCAGTGGTTACATACAGGTTTCCTGGTGTGCATAAATATTTCCATGCCTGTCATTTATATAAAGATTTCATCCATATAAAGGACATTTTTCATTCACGTTGCTTCTGTTCCTTCCAGATAACACAACTGCAAATACTTTTTATGGGTAAACAAATTGATCGCTGCTTGAAAAAATATGTTACAACCGCATCACGCATATCAGCTACCACGACGATGTTTTACCGTATGCAACTAAATTTTTTTTCATATTGGTTTTGTTGGATACAAAACTAAGTGAACTTCAACCCCCCCTCCCCCAACTAAACTTGATTAGTTTTTATCCGATATCATTGTTTTATTGGCTTCCCTAACACACATATTATGTGCGGGCTGTAGGCCTCGTTCAAACCCCCTTTCCTCCAACACCTTAGCCCACCAAATGGCAGAGCTGTCTCGATCTTAGCTAAATGCAGTCAGGGCATCTTATCAAAATCAGGAAAAAATAAAATCTTTCACAACAAACATGCACCGGAGCAAATGTCTTGTGATTCATCATCACACTTTGCGTCAAGAAATCGAAGCTAGCCCACTCATCATTTCACTGAGAGGCAAAGTTCACTTTATTTAACTTCACTTAATTTCACACAATCAGTATTTGAAGAATGTCCCATCGTAATTTCCGTCCCTGATAGAGCTATGTTTTGTTCTCTAACCCCCATGTTTTTAATGTGATGGCTATCATTGTCTGCGTGATTACACAAGACTTTTATTGATTCGTTGGTGTCCCATGTTATAACACGAACATGCACACCCCCCCCCAAAAAAAAACCAACAAAGAAAAAAGACAAACAAACAAAACAAAAAAAACCCTCAATCCCCAGCCCAAGGTCCCCCCAACCCCCCCCCCCCCCACACATACTCTTTGTCTGTTTGGGATTCAACATGCCATTTACATGTATGTATCTGCCCTGAACAAAATAGTTTCTATTGCTACTACGCTGCAAGTCATGGAAAAATTGAACAGAGGCCCTGAATCAGAACAACGGAAATAAATTTCCAGATATGTTTGTGGTGCAGAGTAAACCACTGATTTTGATTATGGTGTTGTGCTTGTGGTCCACGTACTGAAATCAGTTTAGCTGTGTAGGCCCTATCATGTCACCCATACTTTCGTAAATATGTAGAGACGGCAAATAAATATAAGATATCTGAGCCATAAAATCGCTATTGAAGCCCACATCTGTCATACCGTGTTCAGTCTATGAGCTGTTTTAACTCTTCATTCTTATTGTTTCCACAACAAGTGAAGCCATCTTCACAACTAGCATCCCTTCTGGCCAAGGCTGTTCATATACGATGTCTTAGCGCGAACGATAAGGTAGACACACAAACTCGTCCATGAAGGCAGGGATAAAATAAAACAAAAAACAAAACAAAACAAAAAACAACAACAACAACAACAAAAAAAAAAAAAAAAAAAAAAAAAACCCAAAAGACATACTTAAATTCATAACAATCTGAAAAAAATTGAAGCATCACTTTGTGAACAAGTCAAGTTAACAGCTATGGGTCCCAAGACTGTCCCTGTGCCATTTAAAAGCATCTGGGTGAGTGGTTTTGGAGGATTTTTTTTCAGATTTGGCCAAAGAAAGAAAAAAAAAAGAACAAAAAATTCAAACTCATTGGAGCGTGCCCATTCAAACAAACTGGTGCAGACCCACTAGCGGATCATTGCCACCAAATTTTGAAGTGAATCCAGTTGACGGTTTCAGAGACGAAATAAAAAAATTGTAAAAAAAAACACACAAAAAATCGCTAAAAACAGAAAACATTGCAATGCCATCAGTTAAACAAAATAAGAATTAAGAGTCCATAGCAGTTTTCAAATGTGATACCAAAGCAATTTGGTGAGCGGTCTAGAAGAAGGTTTTTCCCATAAAAGAACAAAAACTGAATCATAAAAGATCAATGTACCATGACCATTTGAACAACCTTGGTAGAGACTCGCCAAAGGTACTTCACCATGAAGTATAAAGTGAAAATGTGAACTGTGAATGGATGACGGACGAAGAGCGATGGCATAAGTTCTACTGCCTGATAAGCCAGCTGAGCTAAAAAGCCAGCATAAATGTTTGAACAGGTCAGTCCATTGCAACTGCCACATTTATCTGCACTCTCTGATAGAAGGGACAAAGAATCCATGATATTAATTTCACACTTTGTATATAACAAACACAAGAAATTATGATTAAATAGTTCAGAAAAAACAATACCCACATTCTTAATTTCCAAACCAACCATGACAGCAAACTTAAATATAGCAAAGGGCAGAGTTTTAAGAGTTACCAAAACATCAATTTTCATCTTGCAATACAAATATGAAGAAGTATATTACCTCCTGACTTGAGACAGGCATTCATCCATTAGAGGCAACGGGTGGTTTGAAACCAGCCTCTCAACCGTTCAAATATTCTTCATTAGCAAGGGATTTGAGGTTTTTCTGCCAAAACAAATAGGCCTACCCACTCAAAACTCAAAGCTGATCACTTGTGCAAAAGATAAAAAGATACATGGTAGGCCTGCCACTTTTTGGTGTTCCTGACTTGTTAGTCAGGTGGGCTGACAGCAAAAAAACAAAAAAAAAAACAAAAAAACAAAAAAAAGTGGACCGACGTCATTTGGGACATTTTTGAGTCTGGATTGTGCCAACACTTTACTTCTTTATAACTATCCTTTTTTACTATGAGTCAGACGACAGCCCATGGAACAAAAAAGCCAATAAATGTTGGGAAGCACAATAATATTTCATAAATATCTCCACAATATTTCTTGGGTTTTTTCTTTAAACTGATATTTTGGAAATACAAAAGAATGACGCATGTCAATCCAATGCTTTAATTCTTTTCCAAAAAATGTAACACATTGGCTCACCTATTAGCTTCAAATATTCTGAGCTTCATTGCCATTATGAGGTATTTTAATGTTTCGGGGAAAGTTTTAATATTTTCCTTTGTTTTAATCATCAAGGAATGTGGAATGCTGTGTAATCTACCTTGGGTATGTCACTTCCACGATTGTGTATATTTAAATTATATACACAAAGCTTAAATAGATACGTTTTTGTTCAGGTTCATTATTGCATCTTAGATATAGCAAGTTGTCACACTGTTCTTCATGTACGCACATGAAAGAAAATACATGATGTATACACTGTGACATACACATCGATGATGTTACAAGAGTTTCAAAAAGAGTACTCCACTCACGCAACTCAAAGCCAAAACAATATGACTTGCATCTGAAAGTTAAATATAGCCAGACAACAGGACCTGTCACATGCATATAGTTTCTTCCTAGCTCATATACCATTATGCTTATATTTTATACCCAAATTGACTTTAACTTAATGGACCATACATACTTGAAAGGACAACACACACACACACACACACACACACACACACACACACACACACACACACACACAAATGAAACAAGATACCGCAACATTAATTTGTTTTCATAGGCTGGTGAAAGTGCCTAGACCTATCATTGGGAATGCGATGCTGAGCCGGCCATATATGTAGGCAACTTGAAGGAAAAGGTGCAGGTAATTCACAGAGCATGATTGTCTCTCATATCTCATTCATTGCTCGGCTTTTACCCAATTAACTGCAAGCGACGGATGCTTGGAACATAATCAAGTAATTACAGACACCTGCATGTAAGCATCTAATATTAAAACACATGAAACAGCAATATCTGCTTACCATATTATTTCAACGGATTCTTGACTTTTCAGCTAATCATGTCACCAACGGTTACAACTTGGAAGAAGAATAAATGTGTGATGCTAATGCGACGATCCTTAACCAGTTCATGCAAGGATACCAAATATCGACCTAAATATCTCCTGTTTTGACGGAACCAGCATAAATCGGAGGCCTACGGGACGGAAGTTAACTATGCACTTTACTTTACACATCCGAGAGAGCTGGAACTAAAGACCCCCGTCTTCATCTTTAAGATGGGTATCCAAAAGAGCTTGGACGAAGGACCTCTGACTTAAATCGAAAGCAGAGGTCACGGGGTCAGAGGTTTGTGACATGCTGCAGATGGTATGATTTCTGCTGCACAAGCCTGATAATGTTTTGAAAGTAAATACTTTGTAAAAAGTAAAATGTAAACAGTATTTTGCTATTAATTGTAGGGTATAAGGCATTTGCCTGCCCAGGTAATTTATATGTATTGGCCGACTCGTGGAACAAGGTGTTCCTTTTTACGAATTATATTACAACAATGAAATCAGGAATGACTTGCGGTCTACTAAAATTCAGGAAATGGTGAAAATAAAATTCAAGTGTCTTTTACAGTGAACCTGTGACAATTTACCAGTTATGATCGATGCTTAGCTGTTTGAAGCCTCCATGAAACTGAATTGTGCTTGTTCCTAATATATTCAATGTTCACCTTTTTATGGCTATGAACCAATGCAATTTTATGCAAGTTGTGCATTTGTATGCAACCAACTTCTGTCTTTTACTCTTTCCAAATATTTCATGTTCAAGACTATTCTTACATATCGTTTATCGCATTATGATATCCATATCCATAAATTACTGCTATATGGTACCTACCGTACATGTGTACATAAAAACATTTCAAAAGCACAGTATAACGGAGGCCTACTTAAATATTCCGTACTTAGTAAACTTAGAAATCCCTCCCCCCAAAGAAATGTCTGAACCTAATCTTCAGATACATCTTATTCTGATGAAGACAGCAAATCTGGGCTAGCTGATCTTAGCTGAAACTTGCGCTGATTATACGTTTGGTGGCACTTTCATGAGTGGTCGTCACTGCTGCTGTATAACAACTGGCCGTGCATGTATACGCTATCATATCATGCAACTTTGAACTTGGCCCTGTATAAAGGGGCTCAGGGTTGATGTGGCTAAATGCATGTATTATAACATTCCGCCAAAAGAGGGCAGCACAGGTTTCGTGCAAGAACCGTGTTAGCGTGCTGCACATACACAAAGACGAAATAGTCACATGTTTTGATCGATGAACTGTACTACTTATAAATTATTGAACCTTTTTTTTAAATGTCCCATGTTGCAGTAAGGAAATTGAAATTAGTTGAATCGGAATCATAAGGGTATATGTTAAATATATAGAAGGTCGAAATGAATTTGTAACTTGAACTTAAACGCAAAATAATATACATTCACCATATTTATTGAAAATGTTGAACCTCAGTGGGCACTTAAGTGAGACTCATAGGGTCATTTAAAAAAACAAAAGGACTGAATATTTAATTTCATTTCAAGGTGATAATGAGTTGGAAGAAAATTTGGGTCACTTTATGCTCTAATCTAATCTGAATGACAAGACAGGAGATCCAAAATGTGACAGGCCTACCTTGTCTCTTTTTACGTTTGGCGTTTTAAGTTGTTAGGCATATATGCTTTGTGAAAACGAAAGTCTGTAGGTTATAGCAATATTTCAAAGGTTGAGTGGACCAGTTTAAAAAAACCAGTTGCCTTTATGGGTGACTGCCAGGAGTGAAATTTAGTTTGGTATTAGGGGATGAATGTTGAAGTTTTGGTAACTCTTGTATTTATTGTTGGGTTGAAATTTATAAATATGGTTAATGTTTTTCTGAACCATTGGGCAGAAGCTCAAATTTGTTCTCCAAAGATCTTGGCCTATACTTTGAGGTAGTGCTGTGATTCTTTTGTTGGTTGCGTTTTGTGTCTATATTAAACATCTTAATATGGGTTTATGGGGCACGGCTAATTGTATGTGTGGATGGGGAAGTGCAGGCCCCCTTTGTATTACCACACACACGCGACAGTCATGGGTGTGGAAGGGCGCAGTGGAAAGGTCACGTGGCCAAGTGTGATATAGTTAGCATGGTGCCATTTACACTCAGTGTTTTCTAGCTTTGCCACTGCAGCAGCAAGTATCACAAATTTTGTTCTACAATGTGTTTGCTCAAAGATTTAAAGTGTTAAAGTTTGATTTTGGATATTGCAAGCTGACGTTATCCAAGTAGCTGCACAATTACCCCAAGTTACACCTGCTCAGCACAACTTGATGTGGGCAAAATATGCCTGGACGCTTTGCCTGCAGGAAAAGGCCTCAATGCCCACAGGGAAGATGCATGTGTTTCAGAGCATCATGGACTCCTGGATCCAAGTGGATGGCACGTTCCAACGGACAAGAAATGGTGTTCGAACCAACTAGACCAGCAGCAGCCCCAATTAACCCCAGGATTGCCCAACCACCAATTCCAGGGTGTAGCAATTTAGGCACATTTCAAAACAGTAAATGCTGGGTTTACACCATTTTGAACAGTTGAACGGACTGCGTATGCACAAAAACGGACTCGCACACAGTGACAAACACAAAACAAAACAAGCGAGCAATCAAGGCTCTTCTGAACTATCTGCTGCAAATAGGCCTGCGGCATTTGAGACTAAAATATGAATTTGGTCTACCCGCCTGCCTTATAGATACAACATAGCCTACCTGATGTAAAATTTTGTCTACTTTTAGAAAATGCCTGTTGTGGAGCTCTCAGGTGGTCCAGTTTTATGCTATGAGCAAAAATAGATACCTACGTCTGAAAAGCAAAACCATAACCTTAATGAAATTGAACAGATTTCTTCAATATAAGTTTATTATCTTAGATTACAGAACCGTACCTTTTAGGTTTCTTGAGGCACCAAAACTATCTTACAAATAAAGCGGTGTTTGTAGAATGATGTCATATGCATATATTTGCATTATACAAGTCTTTTTGGCACATACAAAAAGACCAAAATCGCCATTTCCGATTTCAATATTGTTAAATGTTCAGTTACTACAAATCACTTCGCTTTTCAAAATATTTTGTCTTTATTTACACAGAGGGGGCAACTGAGTATATAGAGCAAGTAAATATATATATGTTAATGTCATCCCAGACATATTGTTTTTTCAAAATTTCTCCTTTTTTATTCTTTCTTTCTTCTTATTTCCACCACATAACTTGTCTGGAGCTTTTGGCAGACAATGTGCAAGCTACAATGTTTAAACTTGGCATGGTAACGGAGCTAGTAAGGAAGTTGACTTATATGATTTGGAATAATCGACATGTTTAAAATTATGCAAATTAGGGCCTTTCTAAAATTTTAAAGCTCCATATCTTTCAAACCTTTGCAGATAAACACAAAATTTTAATGGGCACATCTAGGTTTGTGACACATGCAAATATAATGGACAGTAAATGAAAGTTGTAGAATTTCAATTTATGTTAATGAGGGGCATTTAAAAATTTAAAAGTTGAATATCTTCAAAACTATTATAGATAGAGATGAAATTCTAAGGTAAATATAAGGGTTTGGGGCAAAGCCAAATCCAATGAACCATGAACCAAAGTCATAGGATTTTTAATTTATGCAGATTAGGTGGATATGCACAATTTTAAATGTTGAATAGCTTCAAAACTATTATAGATAGAGATGCTATATTCACTTTAATTTTACGGTTTGTGACATAGCTGCATACAATGACCCAGCATCCAAAATTGTACAATTTTTATTGATACAAATAAGATGAATACAAGTAATTTAAATCTTGAATAACTTCAAAACTATTATACACAGAGGTGCCATTCCGACCTCAGTTTTTAGGTATGTGGCAAAGCCGCATGCCATGAACCGTAAACCAAAGTTGTAGGATTTTAATTTATGCAAAATTGGCAAATACACAAAAAGAAAGTCTTTGAATAGCTATCAAAACTATTACAGATAGTAGTGTCATTCAAACTTTACCTTGTAAGTTTTGTGACATGGCCACATCCAATGAACCAAGAGCCAGAGAGTTATAGCATTCTAATTTATGTAAATTAGCATAATACACAAATTTTAGACTATGCTGAACAATGGCAAAGTGTAGCCCTTCAAACTGTTCTCATTTTGAAGGTACCCATACAGATTTGCTGTGAAGCAAATCTTTTCTAGTCATTTTTTGTTTCCGACTTCTCTAAAATCACTGACTGAACACTATTCAAAGGTGGTGGGTATTACTTTGACTTGGTGTCCATCAAAGCGGCTAGGAGATGCTTCCTCCCGGCCCCGGATTTTTCATAAAAAACCGTGATTATAAAAGAGAGAAAAACATTGCCATTGGTACAGTGATAGGCTGCTGTGAATACATGTATACGTAATGTACCCAAACACAGTTTACTGGATGCACCGTAGACTTGCCACTGCTGCAGATGTACCTTGGATAGATCTCCAACAAGTTTTGTTCTAAAGGACACACGTCAGTGGCTTTTTTATGTCTGGGTGCAAACCCAGACATTTTGTTTTTCAAAGAATTATTTTTTCCTTTCTTCCTTCCATTCTTCCTTCTATTCGTCCTCTTTTCTTTCTTTCTTTCTTTCTTTCTTTCTTTCTTTCTTTCTTTCTTTCTTTCCTACTTTCTTCTTTACGACCAAATTTGTCTGGAGTTTTTCTCGGATACTGTTATTCCGAGAATCACAAGACTTGCCATGGTGAAATAAGGCACCTGACTTGGAATAGTCATGGTGTTTAAAATTATGCAAATTAGGGACAATTAAAATTTCAAAAGCTCCATATCTTCAAAACTATTGCAGACCGATACAGAGTTCTACCTATCACATGTAGGTTTGAGACATCTGCCAATGGGCAGTGACAAAAGTTGTAGAAGTGCAACTAAATGTAGCAATTTTGAGACTTTTTTGCCATGTTAATTGTCAGAGTATTTTCTTGAGGAATGGGAAAAGAGAGGCACATTGTGTTGAATACAAAATGGTTTCTTACATTGACAAAAATAATTCAGACAAAATTGCACTGATTAAGTGCGCATGCGGTAAGGACGTTCTTTGGGAGCTCTGACAATTTTACCATCTTTTTGCTGGATATGATAGGTAATATATATGCTTGATAAGTATGCGCTCAGTGTCATGGATACCTTAAATTACAGTTAAATGAAAAAAATATTTGAAAAAGGCAAAAAGTTTGGAACAAATTATTTAATTCTATTGTTAACAAGTAGCCGCTGACGCTAGCCATATCCCCCGTCCACAGTAATCATGGTGGTAAATACACATGACGTACATTGGGATATTAAAGTTGGTAAAATGCGACAGGTTTTTGTTGGTGGCAATATGGAAATAAATACAGAGAGCCTTTAAATGCATTATGTGTCCCCCTTTTAACAAGTAGCCACTGAACCCCCCCCCTCCTTATGAGGGTGAACCAGTGCAGAAGGGGTTTGTTTGCTATTCACATCTTCCTTAACATGTAGGACTTAAAATAAAGTTGGCTGAAATAAGAAAGAAACAAGTTTACTTGAAAAGGATCCTGGAGTTCTTGGTTATCTGCAAAAAAAAAAAAAAAAAAAAAAAAAAAAAAAAAAGAAAGAAATACAAAAGAAATTGATATATTAATGAAGGAAAGTAATTAGTCAAAAAATTTCTGCCTATGCACACCTCCTACCTCTGGTCTACCAACGCTGAAAATCTTAAAGGGTTACTACTTTTAGTTGCAAAGTTATGCTTCACACAAAATTGTATTGTATCTTGAGCTTGCTTAATGAACTTTATTAATTAACAAGGTTTTACATGGAGTTTACACTGTGACCTAGATATTTGACCTAGTGACTTAGTTTTGCGTCGTGACACACTTTTAGGTCACAATACATTATCAGTAAAATTTTATAACAAGAAGTCAAAATTTTTTAAGAATTACAGTAAAGACATGAAAATACTGTACATTTATGTATTACTGTGACCCAAATATTTGACCTGGTAACCTAATTATACTTTATGACACATTTCCATGTTAAGTTTCACATTTGTGTAAAATTTCATCAATTTAAGTAAAAGGACAAAAATGTTATGGCCCCGATAAGTTTTTACATGGATTTCACATTGTGACCTAGATTTTGAACCTTGTGACCTACTTTAGCCATGCTACACTCCAGCACCCCAAGAAGTATGCACATAACAAAGTTCGTAGCTGTAGGTATTATGGTATAAGAAATTTGGTGCTGACAAGGTTTTACACAAAATTTTATACTGTGACCTATATATTTGACCTAGTGACCTAATTTCCCCTCATAACACACTTTTGGGTCAAGGTACATTATCATGTAAAATTTCATAAAAAGAGGTCCAAAAGTTAAAAAAATTTCAGTCAAGCCCTGAAAATTCTGTATATTTACATATCGTGGTGACCCAAATATTTGACCTAGTGACCTAGTTTTGCTTTATGACACTTTTTTAGACTAAGCTACACATTTGTGTAACATTTCATGACTCTAAGTAAAAGGACAAAAAAGTTATGGCCTGAACAAGATTTTTCATACATATGTATTGTGTGACCCAGACATTTGACCTAGTGACCTACTTTTGGCACACAATACACTTCTATTCTAGGAAGTACAAACACATCAAATTTGGTAGCTGTGGGTGTTATGCTGTTGGAAATATGGCCCGGAGAAGCTTCGGACGGACGGACGGACGGACGGACAAGGTGCAAACCTATAGTCCCCCACCAAGTGGGCGGGGGACTAAAAAGACAAATTAATGTTGCTTTACGACAGGAGTTACTGCAGGGAAATATGGAAAGTTTATAAAAACATCTACTGGTAGTTTTATCACATGTATCATTGCTCAGCAGTTTCTAACAGTTGATAATACGTGTCCAATATCAACAAAAATCTGCTTTTGAATAATCATGATATTTGGAGGAACGTTGCTAGGTGACCATAAAACACTCCTACTTGACTCAATTTACATCAAATTTAGTGGAGAAAGAGTCTCTTTACATTTTAACAGCGCATTTGATGAAAATTATTCCTAAAGTTTGATGCTAGAAAAAAGCTTCTGATGTTTGATTGCAAACTTGTGTGATTTTTGGTAACATTCCGTTGCCATGGCAACCAACTTTGACACTTACAATCTCAAACTGGTTTCTTAGGAAATGCCTGTATAGTAGGTATGCTGATGTAAAGTTGTGAAGTGGTACCTTGCATTTTCATTACGTAATCGTTAAAAATGTGTTTTTCCCTGGACTACTAAAAAAATGCCGTTATCATGGAAACCAATAAAAACATATGTTGCCCATTAAATCGATGGTACAGTTTACGTAACCTTTAATTACAGGTTCTTATCTTTCATTTAATACCAAATTTAGCTAAGAATTTTTTGTTTAAGGACTGATTTTCTGGCAATTTTATCACTTGTATGTATTATTTCTCAGCAATGCGCAGCACTGGCCATATGACCAAATTTTGCAATATCCACAAAGATCTGCTTATTTTGAGTAATGTAAACATTTGCAAGAACGTTGCTAGGCTACCCAAAACAGTCTTCCTTAACTCAATTAACCTCATTCTTAGTGCAGAAAGAATCTTTTTACATTTTAACATCAAATGTTATGAAAATTATTTAAAACTATAAATAAGTTGTAGTGTTTACATGCAAATTTAAGTGATTTTTACAAACATTCTGTTGCCATGGCAACCAACTGTTGACACTTGCTATCTCAAACTAGATTTTTATTAAAAACCCTGTATAGTAGGTATGTTGATGTAAAGTTGTGAGGTGGTATTTTGTATGCGTATAAAGTTATGGTTAATGAAGTGATTCTCCCTTCATTTCATGAAAACTTAATTTCGTTGCCATGGTAGCCAATATAAATACAAATTGACCATGAAATTGATAGTACACTTTACCTAAATTTAAATTCAGGTTCTTATCTTTTGATTGATATCAAATCCAGCCGCTTATTTTTCCAGTTGAACGAAAACTGAAAATAAGCCTTTTTTGAAAATTCAGCTGCTCTACTATATAGGTCTCTTAATTTGCATATACCGTAAAACTGGACCACATGAGAGCTCCACAACAGGTATATTTGAAATGTACAGAAGATTTGCAAAAGAATGAGGTATGTTACAGCTATAAGGCAGACGGGTAGACCAAACTCCTTAAATAAAGCCCTTTTCGAGATTTGCCGCAGGCCTAAAAATGCCATGCTCCAGCAAAGAAATAACTAACCTCCCTGGCAAATCTGGGAAAAGTGGGGGCCACTCGTCTGACAATACCACAGAAGTTGACTTCCAAACCTGGGCCACAGAGGCCAGGTTGAACTCAAGGACGTTTGAGCACCTCAAGATGCAAGACTTGGCAAGTACAGCCATGCTAGCCATACTGCTATCCATGGAAGTGATTTGGGGACTCCAGCAGGAAGTCGTGCATCCCAAACTGACCATTGGTCAAAACATTTTTGTTACACCAGGCAATAAAATGCCTTTGCGGCAATTCAGGGCAGGAAGTGGGCAATAACAATGGCTCGCAGTCCACGCATATGCATCAAGAGGGCGCTGCAATGATTGAAACAACTGCACTGTAAATGCACATAAATATGGCTCCCCAGGAAGCAATGGCTGCCAGCATAACGATGCATCAACCACAGGCACAGGAGACCGTGACAGGCAGAGGGAATGCCAATGTTGCAGAACTAAGCCAGGACCCGTCAGTCAGTGCTTTGAGAGCTGGAGGACGCGGGCTCCCTGAAAATGAATGACATTCTTGGTCAAACAGGCACTTTCCAGCAGGACCGCAACACCATGGGTAGAGATGCTCCACTACAACAACATAGAAGATAAATTCTCCATGCTGATCTTTGATGAGGCTGTTAAAATGGTCACGAAGGGCTGCTTCAATGCCAAATTGATTTAAATCCAGCTTATCACTCCATTTACATAAGCCAAGCCAGTCAGAGGGTGACAGGGATCAACTGGCAGTTCCACGGTCACAAACAGCCTACATATTTGGTTGACCAAAAGCTCTGCTTTGGGTCCAGCTGGAAACCCTTTCTGTTCAATATGTTGACACAAGCAGTTTGTTGAATGATGCATCGAAGGGGATTTGTGAATGTAAGGGCATATCTTTATGATTGCTATTGCACCGGGTTGACCTATGACCAATGATTCTTGACCTTGAATACCCTGATAATCTTGCTTATCAAACTGGGCTTCTATACAAACTATAATAAGGTGGTAGGGTCCATCCAATGCTTCACCTTTTTGGGGATACAGATTGACTCCACACATATGACTGTATGTTTACCACAGGGAAATATGGAGGATTTAAAGCATTCTTTAGCTGTTTTATGACTAGGCCAGGGCCAGCAACAGCTTACAGGGTCCCTAAACTGGGATTCTAAGGTTGTGCATGGAGGGAGAACCTTCGTACACCGCATCATTGTTGCACAAAATAAGCTAAAAGCTGACAATCAAAAAATCTTGTTGTCAGAATCTGTGCGGGCAGATATTCAATGGTGGGCTAATTTCATGAGTACGTTCAATGGCCGCTCTCTATTGCTAGACATATACAAGATACATGCACCATGAGCAATACTAAATGACCATAGTTTGTGTTGGGGCACATTTTGTTCCAGCAGAGCACCAAATGCATGGGTTGAATTTACATAACACACTATGAACGCGAAAAATCCTCCACTGTCCAAGCATTAACAAACCTATGGAAACAAAATGATTCAACACCAAAGGCAACCCTCTCTGAAGCTCATACCAACACAAAAAAGGGCGTTCAAAACGAGAGTTACCTCAGTGTGCAGCTAAAATCTGCTTAAATGTCAAGAAACGTTTTTTTATATCTTTCTTTCAAGCACTCAGTAGAAAGGAACTGCATTCTGTTATTGATGCAAAATGTCTTCCACACGGAACACATCTTTGTTGAAATCTGCTCAAAAACATATTTTTTTAAATACATATATTTGTAAGAAAGATATGATATTTGTTAATAGCACAAATGCGTCTGTTTGAGTGGAGTCATGGTGACCAATAAATACACTGTTTTTTTTGTTTTTTGTTTTTGCTGTTCAAAGCAGCCTGCCAATGTTTTCTTGTATGCCGTCATGTACCACCAATATAAAGGCATGTTTTATTGGTCCATTAGACTCAGACTAAGACTCATATGTGCTTTTATTTGACAAAAATGGTAGAAATAAACAGTAATATAAATGTGTAAGGTGCAACAAAAACAAAACAATTATCCTTCTTGTGAAAAAAACCCAGAATATGTGTACCATCCAAATTGAACCAGTAATGTCGGGATAACTCCAGCTAAGTGTTTGAGAACCCACTATTGCTGAAGCTACCCTGGATGGGGGTCCTGAAAATTTACACCCGGCAATATATAGGACAAGATAGATATTGGATATATAAATATTGGACACAAAAGATTAAATTGATACAATCTAAATAATCATTATTTGCTGGAATATGAATTAACATGTACTAGAGAGAAGATTACATATAAAAATAGTATTCTAGAGATGATAGTTATGAGCAAACCTAACAGTTTTCAATGATGCAAACTTCAGAATATTTACGGATGAGTTATTGCTTTGCGTACTGAGAAAAACATGCATACGAATGAGTATGAACTTTCTCCTTAACAATGTTGTCTCTCTCGTTAAGTAAGTTTGGGATATAAAAACGTATGGTAACATTTGTTGAGTTTCTGAAAGGAGTAGCATAACGAGGAACATCTGTATGCCTGGTATCATGGGAATGTGTTACGGGGATAGCTGTAAACATACCTACAAAATACAGCGGTAGTTTGCTTTCAGAATACTTAAAATAAAATTTGAGAGCTTTCATGTACAAATATCACGGACTTTTAAAATATTTAATTGTTTAAATAAGGGCTCAGTATGAGCATAAAAGTTGGTATTGAGTGGACTGTCTTTTTTGTAGTTTTAACATTCAGTCACGAGAGTGACCCCACGCTAAAATAGAATAATTCAGATGTGGCTGGAAAAGTGAGCTATGTTTGAACAAAAGTCCACTAAGAGGGATAGAATTACGCAGTCTCTTTAGGATACCAACTATGCGGGATAATTTGTTAGAAATTTTATTTATGTGAGGAGTCCATGACAAAGTTTCGTGAATTTTGTAATCCAAGGAAATTAAATTCGCTAGTTTTCTCCACAGGCATTTTATTAATTTTAAGGTGTAAGTTCATATGTGTCTTATGTTGAGGAAAATGAAACACCATGTACTTAGTTTTAGATATATTCAGTGACAATTCGTTTGTGCTAACCAGTCATACACCCTGTTTAGCTCAAAGTTTATATTTTCAAATAAATTGTCAAAATTAGGCCTTGCAGAAATTTGACAAGAGCACGGAGTATTCATGAGGGTGGTATCATCAGCTTATAAAATAAACTCAAAATTAGCTGCAGGAGAGGGTATGTCATTAACATATATGACACACAAAAGACGACCCAAAATTGACCCTTGAGGCACACCAGTTGAAATAAGTAGGATTTCAGAGCAAGCATTGTCAAAGAGAACATATTGGGACCTATCTGAGAGGTAGCTAAGTTTAGATTATGATTCATGATGCCAAGATGACAAAATCAGGGATTGGATAATACATAAAGTTTGTTTGTAGAAACTTTACCCATATAAACACTATTTTACAAGCCGCAATGTTCCCTTCACAGGTATGGTAAGCAAGGACACGAATACAAGTTACACCAATCAAGCTTCGGTCCACCCAGATTAGATCTGAAGGACCAGATGTGTCTTTGGAGGGTACCGTTTCGTTAATGAGTTTGGTGGATAGGAAATTTCTGTTGTAAAGCCACGATTAGCAGGTACATAATGAAAAAATGCATGCTCCGGAAAATTATGAAGACAATCTTTCTAACACTGTGACGAATCCTACTGATTTTACCAAAGACTGTGCAGATATTGCTAAGCACTTGAAAGACCAGGTATAAGTAAAATGTTTAATGTTATACATGAGCATTTCAATTGTTTATAGAAAGCACAATTTCACTATCAGGGGACTGAGACAACAGCTTTCTAAGCACATTTAATGACTCATTACAACAAGGCAGTGTTTCCTGAAAATCAGAAACATTGAAATATGAAAATTACCGTTTGAAGTAGGCTGCTACCACAGAGGATGCCTAAAGACAAATGATAATTTAGGCACTCAATATGTTTTGAAATAGTTGAATGTAGCACTTGGTAGGATGTACACTGTACATTTTGGAAGGAAACGTGACATCATCGATAACGAAACTGATTTATTTCTACACGATGAAAATGACCACAGATGTTACATGTGTCCTTTTTCCGACCAAATACTGTAATATCTACAAAAGATCCTCCATATGATTTGTACCTTTATCTAACACTGCAGCAAGTCCCTGTATGGACACATCATTCAAAGTGCACCACAGAAGACATGGACATATTGCAAGCAGCCAACTGTCCGGGGTTCATAGGTCTTTTTTTATGTGAGTACACTCTACCATTTGCTATCTTTTTGTCATGCATTATCCATCTGTGTGTTTACTTCTGCCATTTACATTTTTGATTCACTCTAAAGCAACTTTGACGGGATCGCCTTCAACTTCATGATGCATTTTTCAAGTTGATATTTAGATCTATAGATGACGTATGTAGCATCAAAATAAACTGATGATTTGGAATTCAAAGAAACTACAGAAAGTGACAGAATGTTCATTTGTGGACAGTATGATGTATAATGGTAATAGTAAATTGAGGTTTAATTTGTATGACAAACTTGATCATTTTGAATTTTCACATAGTAATTTATCCTCCTACGGATAATAATCTTCTACTCGGGCCAGATCAATGTTTCATTGTGTCAAGATTAATTGCCATGGCTAGAGTACACTGAATTTGATTCCCGTCATTTACTGCTGTTTTAAAAACTTGTGAAACAGGGATATTCGAAAATGAAAATAAAATAATCATTTGTGCAGTTTCTAGGTAAAAATGACAATTATACAGATATCCAGTGGATTTGAGATGTCATATGAATGATGTAGTAAATACGTAAACATAGCAATCGTAATCAACATTTGAAGGAATGCGTGTATGAGGCAAGATATTTCTTAAAGTTGAGATTTGCTATCATCAAATCGATTTGACCTACTACTAACTCTTTTCAGTATTATTCTCAGGTCAGGAAAGAGAATTTTACTTATTCTGCTTTTCGTATTCGTTGACTGATAATATCACAAAGTTGTTGGTATGTCCCATTTATAATTCTGGATTTTGACTTGGCTTGTTTGGTGACTGGAGAGTTTTGTTCATGGATAGATCTAGTTTGATCGGATTTTTAGTGCCGCTTCTCTAACATTCAAAACTGTTGTCTGCTTCCATTTTATATGATAATTATTATTTCAAAAATAATCAATATGTCATCTTATCCTCTCAACATGTTTAATGGACAATGTCTTGCTTGATATTCAGGTCTTGCAGTTATCAGTGGTGAGGTTTGTGTTGATGGACAAGTCAAGCCTTGGAAGGTCTTTGACTTGGACTGATTTTCGATTATGACATTGACAGGTAATGGTCTCACAAGTATTTAGCTAATAAAGAATATTTATTATATTTCATAGGCTCAGAGGACCAGTTTGGGGACCACTTGTTCCCTATTGTGGGTGACTCTCTGTCACTAGTAGGGATTCGAATTTGTTTCATCACATTGGTATTGAAAGTTGAAAATTGATGTTTTAGTGATTCTGGAATCTCAGCCTCTTGGTGTATATACTTTTGTTTTCATTGTTGGGTTGAAATGTATGAATATAGGTAACGTTTTGGTCACCTTTATTTGCTGGAAAGTGACCTTTTCATCTTTTGTTTGCATCAATTACATTTAGCAGGGATGAAATGCCTGGAGTGCAGTTTGCTTCTACATATGCACACAGGTAGATTTCTACATGTGGGCCCACGGATTTTAACATTTTCTAGCTACACTAAGCTAAGAACATTTAAGTTTGTTAAAGGAAACAAATTATGACCAAAAGTTGCAAGGTGGCAACTACTTCTTATGTCGCCACACAGAGGAAAGCTAAGGTACCCCGTTTTTTTCTCTTTTACGTTCCTTCAAAAATTATGCTGTTTTTGGTCAGCAGATAGCTCAAAATGATCTGAAAATTATGTCAGCTGATTTTCGTTCCATAGTGCATCTCTTTACCCAATTTGGGAGGAATTCTTCCAGGTCCAGTGCTCATTTGAACTTGTATGTGCAAAACGTAGCAGTCTCGTGATTTGCGGAGTTGGGTCAAGGTCATTTTCCTTGAGGACAATCATTCAAAAATGTCAAAGTACTGGCCCCAGCCCACAAATCCTACCCCAAGTAGTTTCAAGTCTTTACATGAAACGTAAACGTCTTGTAAATGTACCTGAGACCTTGGGAATGAAGTTAAAGTCACCCACATCCTGTGTAAATCTCGCCCACATACTGGAGAAGTTCTAAATCAAGCATCAACGGAACATTAAGGTTTTATGGCCCTGTGATGTGGGGAAAGAGATTCCCATGCACTTTCCAAGATTGGTCCTTAAATTTCTAGCAGTTCCTCTATGAAAACAAAGCAAATGGCCACACGGTTGCAGTGATTTAGCTCTTTGTCAGCCATTGCAAGAAGCCCCCCCCCCAAAAAAAAAGAAGAAAGGACTTCATCATGAATATTTAAATAGGTTAGTGAAGACCTACCAAAGATAGATCTTCATGATATTTAAATTGAATCCATTTTACAGTTTTGGACAAGCCGGAAATATAATATTGCCCTGCCATTTAACTCACATAATAATCAGTAGACCTTTGTGCTTATATTAACAAATAAGGACCTGAATTGAAAATTAGCAAAAATTGTGGAATCAATATATAATAATAATGATAATAATAATAATAATAATAATAATAATAATAATAATAATAATAATAATAATAATAATAATTATAATAATAATTATAATAATAATAATGCTACTAAAACCCCGGAGTCGGGGAGATGAGTACATCAAGATGAAATGAAGAAAAACGTAGATACATATAAACAAGGCAATAACACTACACTAAAAGCAATTCTTATTTGAAAAAAAACACACACATATTTTGAATATATTTAATGTTTCTTTCATTCTGTATACACTTTAGAGTAGATCTGTAGAGGAAATTCTGATCAAATGAAGTTACGCTTCATTGCACAGTGTCAATAAGCAGACAAAGTCTGACTCACAAGTTCGCAAGAGTACCTGTAGAGCGCTCAAACATGCATATGACTGAGTGCAGAGTCCCATCAGAAGTTATCACAGATGGTGCTTGGTTGCATCAAAAGTTATCACAGACTGTACTTAAGGTTAAGGCATTTTCTCAGTTCAATAGAGCAGAATTGACTCATCACTGTGTCACATAAAGCACCTTTAAATGTCCATTTAATAGGATGTGTAGCCACCATGGTTGTCAATGCATTATTGACAGCGTTTTCGCATGCTTTAGACGAGCTTTCTCACAAGTGCCTGAGGTATACTGTCCCACTCCTCCAGAAGATAATGCTGTAGATCTGCGAAGTGTGAGTTAGGACCCATCTTCTGGTACACATTTCTTTTCATATGGCTGCACAGGTGCTGAATCGGGTTGAGGTCAGGTGAGCATGCTGGCCATTCCATCACCTCAACACTCTCACTATCCAGGTAATCACGAACCACAGCTGAAACATGTAGCCTGGATTGTCGTGCATCAGCATGAAGTTGTCTCCAATGGCACCCGCATATGGAATAACAAGGGGTTCCAAGGCATCCGTTATGTACCGTCTGCTTGTCATTGTTCCTTCCATGATGACGAGGTCTGTCTTGCCATTAGCAGAGATGCCCGCCCACACCATGATGCTGCCCCCTCTGTATGCAACTGTGGGCTGAACACAACAAGCAGCATGTCCCTCCCCTTGCCATCTCCATGCACGAACACGTCCATCACTTCTGTGGAGGAAAAAGCGACACTCATCAGTGAAGAAAACATTGCTCCATCCTGCATGTGTTGTAGGGACAGGTTCTCTTCTCCACTGCAACTGAGCAACCTTGTGACGTGGGGTAAGAAGCGGCTTTTTCACCATGCTGCGGGACCTTAAACCAGCAGCATGCAGTCTGTTATGAACAGTCTGGGTGGACATGCGTCTTTGGTGAGGATTGGCTCTCTCCAGCTGGCTCTGAATATCAGGACCTGTGCGGCTCCTACTCCTCATTGCTGCATTGACGATGAAACGGTCTTGTTGCCTGGTGGTCAGCTTTGGCCTTCCCGGGCATGGTAAATCTGCAACATCATTTGTGTTTCGGCATTTTCTCAACAACTCATTGATGGTTTTGTGGTTCACACCCATTGCCCGTGCGACAGCTCTGCAACTTTCACCGGCTTCAATGCAAGCTATGGCTCTTGCCCTGTCCATTTTGGATAGCCTTGGCATGGTGATGTTCAGAGTTTGACCAGTGATGGCGAATCCATAACTGACAGAAAAAACCCCATGCCTTTATACCCATGATTGGCACAGTTTCTTGCCACATTACACAGGTATGGTGAGAAAAATCACTGGTCAGGAGTTTCCTAACAGGGAGAGGAAAGACCACACATGATCCTTTCTGCGAAGTGCACTTTTTAACTTTGTGTCACATTCAGCCCATTTGCAGTCAAGCATGGGCTCCAACTCTGCTCATCTTTACACATGATGTAATCAAAGGATTATGCTACACATACATGTGCGTATCTTTAAATTACCTAAAAAAGTATGGGTACACCATTAAATTATTTAAGCGGAGGGTTACTAATTTTGCCTAGTTTAATTTAAGGATAGGCCTACTGATAGACATGTAACACATACCAGTAAAAGAATTACCTGGATAGCATGAACATATAAAAATATGGACCAAACCGACCCACCAATGGCACACCATAACAGCCGACGACCCGCTCCCCGGCCCAGCAGCAAGGCGATGGCACACCTCGGATCCACAATTTACGCAGACCCCAGGCACGCCGGCACATTGCCCCCAGACCAACACCCGGAGTGCCGGCCAACATCCCGCGCAATCGATGGGACCATCCGCTGGAGATGTGGACCCCAACAAGTCTCATGAACAAAGCATAGTAGCCAAGTATGAATCAGCTGATTGACGTCTTCAAATCAAAATATTCTATTTTATGTCACTTAGACCAAGGTAACGCCAATAATCCAAGATGCCAATGCTAGAAAAATTTTAACAATGATACATTTCCAGGCAATGGCTTCGGCGCCAATGGCAAAGGTCATACCAGGCCGTCGCTAGGAGTGACCGCCAATGTGTGCCACACTTAATTTGGTTTCTCAAGACACCCAAACACTTAAAATTGCTATTCAGTTATCCCACATTAACACGTCAGTTGTCCTGCGATTTACTAACAAAAAATAGGATGAGAAATACCATCAGATGGTAGCATATGTTTGTGGCAGTGAAACACAAAATAGGAATAACACACATACTACCCCTAATGCTTAATTGTTCAGTACTCTCTTGTGTTGTCAGTGCATGATGATTTTCTTTAAAACCTGTTTCTAACCTTGATATCTATATATTGATGGATTATGAGTCATTTATCACATCTTTTGAGACAATACAAGTTAATTTTCATGAATATTGAAGCACATTTACATGCGCAAACTTATAATACATTGTTCCCGGAAGTGAATATTTTTGTGCTTTTCCTACCTCTAGCAGTAGAGAGTTACCCGACGGTTTGGCATTTGGAAGCCCATGTGTTTAAATACAAACACATACATAACGAAATAGAAAATTGAATAAAAAAAAACATACACAACAAATAAAAATTGGCTACATATACATACACAACAAAATATCATTGAGTACAAATACATACTCATCCAAATAAAATTGATTATAAATATATACACAACAACAAAAAATTGAATACACATACATAAACAAAAAACTGAAATTACATACATAAACATACAGGAGGTAAAATAAACAGCGTGGGTTGTATATAGGGATTGTTATGAACAAACTGGCACTTCCAACTTTGCCCTTATTTTTATCAGATCAGGTTTACTTTGAAGGAAGACCAGCAGATTTCTCTTCAGTTAAGCTTGGTATGGACCTTCGTCGAGGCAACCCGTATTGCAATATATTAGCCTACCTGCCAGTCAATTTATTTTTGGTTTTATTGGATTTCATTTTCCATAAAGATTCTAACACATTTTTTTCCATTATCCCAGGGGAAAATGGTATTGGCCCAGTGATCTGGGCAAGGGTGCACAGGTCCACCAAAACCGTGGTTCTATAAATTGTTATATAAAGTGAATGGTCAAGTATGATGTATGAATTATTCACACCATGTCATATACTCGATCAAGCAACATGTTGGAACTGGAACAGTATATTAGTCCTATACATTGAATACCTAGTTGGGATCAGGGGAGTAATACATGAGCATATATATGTGGTACCTCCCTCCTGGGAAATTCTGATTCATCACTCGATCAGATATTTTGGATACCTGCGACCAGAGAAATAAATATGTTATAAACCACTTCTTTTTCAGGGGGTTTTCACTTCAAATTTCCTCCAAAGCAGACTAACACGTGGAGATGAGACTGTTTAGCAGGCAACAGTTCTGACGGATGTGTGTTAAAATTGAAGTTGATGGATAAATTTGTCCAGATGTATCAATATTGCACTGTTGTAACTTTGAATATGCCCAAGTGTCGTTCTCGTAGCAATAATCACTTGGATATTTGTAAAAAATCCTGCTGCTGATAAAAATCTGTCAGCATTTTCAGAGCAGCTGGATTTGTCACATTGAAAGGATCTGGGGCATAATCTAGGTGCCGATGTTGATTCTATGGTCGAGTGGTCATGCATGGCCGACATGACAAGTCACACTGCTCCTACGAATGCAGCTGCCCCTCCATCTATACAGGCGGAATGATTTACTTGTCCAAGTGACGAAGAATTGAACAATATTGCTGGACAATGTACAGCAAAGTCCACCGACAGGCAAACTGTTTGGGGACTAAAGCAGTCCACTTCCATGTTTACAGGCTTGCCACGTCAGCTGTGTGAAAATGTCAATAATTCCATAGCCTTGACCTTGTAAATGGTGTTCAAAAGTCACATTATGGTCATGTTTTCCTTTCAATTTCGTTCACAATAAAAGTTCCAGTGCTCCTTGTAGACATCCCCTTATTCTTTGCTTATAATAAAGTGCTATAGTGGCAAAGGTGTAGTGCTGGCGGCCGGGTCAGGATAGTAATTCCTTAATCCCTACATGCTGACCTTGGGTGACAGGAGGAATGGATATTCTGGTAATGTAAAGGCACGTTGTCCAGATATTTATCTAACCTGGTAGAGTCACCAAAGCCCAGTACATGTTTTCCATTCTCCGCTTCAGTCAGAATGCTGTGGATACCACTTCTCGAGGGGGGGGGGGGTATGCATATTTTGGACTACTGTTGATACTCTTCATTCCTTTTACTACTGACCATGCAACATGTCAGACGTCATTAGAGTTGTGCACAATGTTCTTGTTTTACACACTTCTTTTCGCGCTGACATTCCTGTCATGAGCATATTCATCGATAACCATATTTTGTCCCTGAATATCTGCATACATAGGCCAAACTCCAAGTGTCTGCAAATATTTTTCGTTCCTCTTGTTGATGTGGGGCTTGTTCAAACTTTGTGTGCATTACAGGCTAGGGCCACCATGTCTTTGTTGTACAGGTTTTTATGACACTGATAATAATAAGAATATGGTGGCTCTCTGCTTGTCTGCCGTGGTCCTGTGGCCTAGGGGGAAAACAATCAATCCCTCTCACACCCTATCCTTGCCTCTAATGCTCAGGCTTTTCCCATGGGAGCCCTTATAAGGGCTACCACCATTCCCATTCCTTCCCCTCCCTATACTCTAGATTTTAATTTAACCTGTTGCCTTCTCACTCTATTATTTCATTCCCTTTCTCCCAGGTAGTCCCGTACATTTTTATAACCTTTCCTCCTCCCAGAAAGCCACCTTTCAAACCGAAAATCCAATATATATGTTCCTCTTCCTCTAAACCCTGAACCTCTTCTAAATCCTCGTAATTGTAAACTTCCCTGTGCAACTTTCTGAAAAAAATCTTCCCTTATCTCTCTATATGCCTCGCACCACAACAGCCAACGATCCGCTGTCTCATCTGCCTCTTGTCTACATGACTTGCACTTTCCATTACTCCCTGTTGTCCACTTTTCTTTTCTCTTTTCTAGATTGATTACTCCTGCCCTACTTTGAAACAGAAGCTTGGATCCCTTCCGTCCATTCCAGCAGACACTTTTCTGTGGCTTTTTTAATACATTGTATGCCTTCAATGTACTTTTTTCCCTTACTCCTCTTTTCCAGTCTTCTTTCCGACCCTCTGTAACAGTCTTACCTATATATACCTTCCTATTCTCCACCTCATCATATCCTTTTATTCATATTTCTCTGCTAACCCGTCTTTGTCTTTGACCCATCTTGTTTTTTCCTTGGCTACCTCATTGTAAACTTTCCTGCACCACCTGTCTTCACTTATTCCTTGTAAATAACCCCAGTACTTTAACTTAGCTTTGGCAATTCTATCTGTGATTTTATTCCCTCCTAACTCTCCTAGGACTGCTTATGTTGCTGTACATGGTGGTGCTCCCAGTATCCATTTCCCCATCTCATTCTGTGCTTTGTCCATTCCCTGGATATCTCCCTCACTCACTGAAATCACATCTAAGCAAGCCATGTATCATTCCTGGTATTGCAACTGTATCCCATAATGCTCTTCTTGTGTACGTTGTGTTGAAACTGTTCAGTGCTGTAGCTTTTATCATCCCTTTTGTCTGATTCACTTTCTGTTTAATCTTCTCCACCTGATACCTGAACATGCCTTTACCCGTTACTTTTATATTAACACCTAGGTATTCATACTCACCAACCTCCCCAATTTGAATTAACTGTTCCCTACCTTCTGGAATTTGGAACTGCCCAATCCTCCATTTTTCATTTCCATCTGGTTTCTTCCCAAGAGTCACCACTTTACTCTTATCCTTACTAAATTCTAACCTCCATTTATTCCCGTATTCCCTTGCTATGTTCAGCATCTCTTGTAGTTCCTCCCGGGACTCTGCCATGAGTACAAGGTCATCTGCAAAGAACAGACCTGGACTTTTTAGATCACCTACCCTTATTTCCTTATCACACTCCATCAACTGATCCCCCAACTCCTTAACATACAAAGCGAACAAAATTTGGGACAGCACACACCCCTGTTTTAGGCCTATATCCAGACTTGCATTCTCTACTTCTACCTTTCCTACTGAAAGTGTACAGTCTACACCTTTGTAGAGCACTTTCAGAATTTCTAGAAAATTTCCACCAAATGCCATTCCACTTTGTTTTTCCCATTGAGCATCTCTCCATACCCTGCCATACGCTTTCCTCACATCTAAGAAACCCATGAAGACTTTCTTCCGCTTTTGTCTTGCCAGTTCTAACACCTGGGTCAATGTGAAGATGTGGTCACCTACCCTTCTACTTGGTCTGAATCCATTCTGAATTTCCCCCAGAAGACCGAGCGTTTCAACTATTCTACTTAGTCTCCGGTACATTATCCTACAGAAAATTTTACCCACATTTGATGAAATCGCAATGCCCCTACACTGGTCCAATTGGCCTCCTGGGCCCTTGTTTGGGATATGTGAAATCCTTAGTCTATTCCATTCCTGTAGTACTTGTCTTTTCTCAATGACTCATTTGAAAAGCAACCTGTAAACTATCCTCAATTTCTTCTGGCCCTCTCTTTATGAATTCTGTCAAGATATCATCTGGTCCTGGGGCTTTGCATAGCCGCATCTGTTCAACTGCTATTTTAACTTCTATACTTCTGATCCTACAACACATCTCTGGATCCCATTGATCCTGTGTGTACTCTGCTTGACACCCTGGTACTGTTCCCTGACCCCACTGTGGGTAATTGACTTCTTCCCAATGCTCCCTTAAGGCTTCCTGTATTTCTTCCTTGTTATCAGTCCTTTTCCCTCTGTGAATGATTTCCACTGCTTTATTCTGTTTTTGCCAATTAACCTGTTTCCAAAAGATGACTGACCTCACCACCCCCCATTCTCCATTATTTTCCTTGTCATTTTTTCACTATTGCTGGCCCTCTTCTCTGCTTTCATATCTGCTACATTCCTTCTACATTCCATATACTGTCTCTTACCTTCTTCTATATCCCCTTGTGAGTACCTGTTTTTCCTGGCTAATCTCCATGCTCTATTTTTAACCCTTTTTCTTTTTATGGCTCTTTTAAGCTCTGGGTCTATTCTTTACCCTATGTTTTCAACTTGGACTTTCTTTCTACCTATCTTTACCTGTGCTACCTTAAGAATTCTTCTGGTCAGGTCCCCATTCATTTCCTGTACTTCTCACACATCCTCAAATCTATTCTTCCATTCCTGCAATTCAACTTTTAGACTTTCTTGATACCCTGCCCAGTCTGTTTCTTCCTTAATATCCCACACCCATTTAGTCCCCCCTAAGTTTCTTCTTTGGTATTTCATCTTAATGGATACTATCATTCGGTTATGGTCACTGCCTATATCCAATCTCCCTTCATCATTTATTTCAAAGTTTTGTGTCATCTGAAGAATTCCATTGTCCACTAAAATATAATCAATTATTGTCTGCCTTTCACCAGATGCCCATGTCTACTTTCTTTTAAATTTTACATCCCTATTAACTATCCTCAGACCAAAGTCCCTTGTAAAAATTCAGTAGGCCTAACCTGGTTCCATTTCCATTCATTCCACTACCCCCTCCCTCTATTCCACTCATTCCATTTCCTATGTGTCCGTTAAAATCCCCAGCTATCATAACCTGGTAGCCCTGCTGATGAATATACTATATCATGACTGATGCCTGTCTTAAGTCACGATAGCGTGCCGATTTTCATAAAGCCAGAACCTTTACTCCTTTGTTCTTGTGAGATAACATCCATACTGCTGTCATGGTATACCTGGTGCATGATTAAAGAATAAATGCAAAAAGTTGCGGATGGAGTCTTTTGGGTATTAGGTCAATATCTTCGAAATGACAGAACCGTTCATACTGGTTTGTAAGCATCCCACTGCATATCAATGCAAGAAATATTCTGTAGTCTGTCATGTAGTTTTTCTGAATGGGTGAAGATGATACCATGCATACTGATGTCCATTGGCACAAATAGCAGTTGAGTAATATACATGCCCCATCATGCATCCATGTTCAAGCTCGAGTGGGGCTCTGCAGTGTCATGAATTTTCCGTTAAAATGTCAAACAAACTCTGTGGACTTGCAATGGTACTGACACACTGGATCGGAATAAGTGTACTGGGGGCTGCATTCATAAGACCAAACTGAGGCTGGAGATATCTGACTGCTGGTTCATGAGCTTGCCAAACTTCGAGTATTTTCTGCAAGTTTTACGTCTCAAGGGTTGATCAAATTTGCAAATAAGATAGATAACTGTATGCAGAAATAAGTAGTGGCATATTGTGTGGGGACTGTGAAAGGAGTTGATGTAAAAATTGATTGAAACTTGACTTTGGCACAGGACAGAGGTACAGAAACAAGTATCCCATAATCCATGGCATCAACAATTGACAAACCCTTATTATCATTGACAATAAGAGTGAGCAAGGCATTCCCCACTGGCTGGACAAGTATGTCCTGTCCCCTAAGAAGAAGACAAGTCAAAGAAAAAAATGGTGAGACCGTAAAAGAGCATTTGTGCGACGTTCATGAGCAAGTACTAGCAGAGAGAATGTGAAATCAATGAAAAGAAATGCTGTGCATGAACCAGAAAGTGGAGATGAAGGCTGGACATGTCATGTGTGCAAGGGTGTGTTTGTGAGTGATGAGGAGAAAATACTGGAATGTGATGGAGGATGCAAGAGCTATTTTGCACTAAATATTTTGACGTCAAGTGAACAGTATGAGACGTAACAGAGACCACACTGCTTCAAGTTCTACCCAAGTTGTGTAGATCATGTAAAAGGTAAATGTTCAGATAAACAGGATGATGTACTGAAATTGAAGGCTTTGTGCTCCCAGTTGGGTGAGGATATAAATGAGATTTTTTTTTTATTATTGGAAGGTAAAATTAAGACTGAGATCAACATTTATGCAAAAGATATACCACCAACAGTATATAGGACATGGGGTTTACGGATCAATAACAGCCAAAATGCAGATATCCTGAGAAAAGCCATTAGCAGAAAAGGAGAGTATGACGAAGAGAGTAAAGGAGACAATGATTGAGCACAAAAAAGACGAGTGATCCTGAGAATTGAGAGAAGAGACCCTTATTTTACGGCCAGTAGAAGAAAGCAATGAAGAAAATTCAGAATCCCGTAAGAAACATGACACGGATTTTTCAAGGTACTTTGTTATGATGCACGTGAATAAGGTGATAGTCAAACTAAGAGTGCCATTTGAATTGGTACGAAGAAACAGTGAGAGAGGAAAAAAAGCATCGCTGCATACAGTTACGCTCGCGTTCAAGTTAACAAACGCCAAACGCACCAACGTTTCTCAAACGTTTCCCAAACACTTTCAGTGAAAGTCAAACGTTTTGCAAACGCGTAGCAAACACTTTCCAAACGCTTAACAAACACTTTGCCAAACGCTTTCAAACACTTTTTCAAACTCTTTCAAACACCTTACACTTTGCAACAAATGTATGTGATACATGTACAAGTACACTTGGTAATATAATTCTAATGACATGTATTTGTCACCTTTACCTGCTAATATTTATATTGTTACTAGTAATCAGCAATATTATGACATGGTCATACCTAATTAAGGAAGAAAATAACTATAAGTAGAAGAAAACAAATAATATGCTTAAATTAACAGGTTTGACACTTCATTTATTATAAAGTTACATATCTTTCAGTAGCAAGTATACCCAGTCTCTATCATACTTTTTATGAAAGTGAAGTTCTTGAAAAAAGGATAACTTTTAAACTTTCGAATGGAAATACAGAAGCAGCTCAATGTAACTATTGTTTGGCTTACTAAGCCAAGCAATAGAATTAGCTCCAGTGGAGTAAGCCAGGCGATAATCCATTAGTCCTTGGAGTAATTATATATATTCTAATTGAAAATTAGGAACTATTTCGGAGTAAATTTATAGGCAATATCATGATCAGATCATGAATCATGATCTGATTATGATATTGCTTATGGATTTACTACGAAACAGTTTTTGAAAGATGAAGTATTCATGATATCTTAAATGAAGAATTAAGTCTTTTATTAATTTTAGTTGAATTAGACACTTGGGTAAACGCATTCGGATCGTGTTTTAAATAAATACATACAACCTATAATGCCGGATAAGTGCACATTTACATGTAGGTACATCATATATTGCTGGACCTGTTGAAAATACGTTTGGATATTCTTCATCATTTAAATGGAAGTGTTTGAAATGCATAGTGTTTGAATGCGTTTGTGAAAGTGTTTGAAATCGTTCAGGTAATTGTTCAACACGTTTGGAAAGTGTTTGAACGCGTTTGGAGAAGTGTTCGAACGTTTTGTAAAAGTGTTTGAGATTTTTCCAAAACGCTTTCCAAACGCTTTCCAAACACATTCCAAACACTTTCCCAACGCATTCCAAACGTTTTCAAACGTTTCCAAACACAAACCAAACACCAGCAAAACGCGAAAAAAGCATTTGGCTGTTAACTTTTAGCCGGGCGTAACTGTAGTTCAATAGCTTGTACTAGCAGAGTGGTGGTCGCCCAAGACCACTGAAGATGTCCTTTAAGAAGAAGGACGACAAAAGGAAAATTATCGGTAGTCTTGCTTAATTAAAGAATGCAGGAATTAAATAGAAAAGCATCAGTGTGTCCTATGATCTGTTACAAGACGAGAGGGAGGCATTAGGAACTTACGTGGCTGAAGCCAATGATAAGGTGAACAGGGAGTCAGATGGGGGAAGGCTTTGTTTTAATTAAGGAACCTCCTTGTGGCTGCAAAATAGTCAAGCTGAAGAAACAAGAAAACATGCAGAAGACAGGTAGAAGGACAATGACATGTTTGCCGAAGGTCTTGGCTAGGTTGATGTGAATGCGCTTACTTCAATATTAGAACTGCGTTCAGTTTCTAGTGCAAATGATCCTAACTTGGTTGAACCTAAAATTGTAAAATAGTCGCCCTATTATGACACCGATCAGCTTATTGCTCATTTAAAAAATGGCAAAACATTTAAGGATACTGCGTTTAAACTGTAAGCCACTTAATGCTAAATTCGATGAATTATCATTATTGTTGCAAAATTAAGAAATGTTTGACTGCTTGCCTATTACAATTTTTCTTCAAGACTCTTGCCTGGAAAGTGATTTCAATCTGTCCTTTTTACGATTAGAAGGACATACGTTAATATCCCAAGGGCTGATTTGTGCTTTAAAAGGAAGCTTAGCCATTCATCTTATAAATGGTGATAACTATATATTAATAGATGCTTATAAACAGTCTGATTTTCATTAAGGACTGTTTATTGAGGTACAAACCTAAACTTTTGATAAAAAGTTAATAATTAGATAACATATATAGGCCTCCTCGTAATATTTATCATAACTACGAAATTTTTGTTGATGAATTTTTTCTTGTTTTACAAAGCTTATTGATTTTCTAAAAAATTTAAAATAGACCTTTGTTTGGAAAATTCTTTGATATCATAATATCTTGAAGTTATTTGCCCCAATTACACTACCAAGAAGACTTTCGAAACAGCGCGTAACTATCATTGATAACTTTCTTATGAAAGTAGTGGTTTGTAACATAAAATTATCTAATTCAGGAATTTTAACCTCTATGATTTCTGACCATTTGCTTCATTTCTATAGATATCAAAGTAACAATGATATTGTACCTAAATATGTTTATGTATGTGATCATCATCCCGACTCAATAATAATTTTATAACAGGAAAATATGAAGCACTGCTAATCAATCATTTAAATAATGACTTGAATACTGATCCTAATGTTTCATATAAATTTTTGGAAAATACCTTCAAACGGCTCACAAAAATAAAGGGGAAGCACCGTACACATAAACATAAACATAAAAAGAGACCTTGGATCACCTAAGGAATTATTCGATCCATTGCGACGAGAGATCGTTTATATATATATTTTTAAAGAAATTCCACATGATAATGGAGGATAAGAGTTACAGTCGATTAAATTTAAAACTTATAATAAAAGTTTGAAAAACAATATCCATGTTGCTTAGAAAGATAATTTTAAATATTGCTTCAACAGGTATAAAAAAATATTAAAAACGCACAGATTATGATAAATTAAGTCCTCAACAGACACAAAAAGAAGAATGAATCTGTGAGTCTTCAATAATAAAGGATGAAATTGTGATTTATACATAAAATATTGCAAATATGTAAAATATTAACAAATATTTTACAAACATTGCCGTCTGTCTGGCTTTGAAATACACTCTCTTGCAGATCATTTCTATTCAAATTATTAAACCCAGTCTTGCCAAACTTTGTTTTTGATCTTGTTCCAGAAGAAACAATAAAGGACATAATTGGTTCACTCAGGGGAAAGCATAGTTACGGTCATGATAGGCTTTCGATGAATTTATTAAAACTTGTTAAAAGAGCAATGTGACAATCACTTATGTTAATTATTAATCAAACTCTCTCCACTGGGATCTGTCCTGACACATTGAAACTAGCTAAAGTGGTACCCGTCTTCAAAGTCCATCTTTGATAGAGAATTATAGACCTATATTAGTCTTGCAGGCAATATCTATTTCTTCTTTAAATTTATGACAATCAGATTCACCGGAATCTTTAAAATCAGAACTCATTCTTTGATAGTCAGTATGGTTTCCGTAAAAACATCTCCACAAAGTTGGCAGCCAATTGATTTTTAGATATACTAATTTTAGATATGGATAGAAGACAGATCCCAATTAGTGCTTTTATTGACCTCTCTAAAGTATTTGACACCTTAGACCATAAAATTCTATTGAACAAATTAAACTGCTACAAGCTATCTAATAGAGAAGAATACGTCGTTTGTGATGAAAATAAATCTCATTTATTTCCACAGGACTTCCCCCGGCATCAATTTTAGGTCCTCTGCTCTTTCTAATCTACATAAATGATATAACATTAGCCTCCAATCTTTTGAAATTTATCGTTTCTGCTGACAGTGCAACCTTATTTATTTCTGTGTGACTAAGTGATCTCCTTGGGGCAAACTGTATTGCTTCTCAAGCATAAACTCAGACCTTAAAAGAACAAGTGTTTATTCAAAATGAATGAACTTGTTTTTTAATGTAAGGAAAAACTAAATGTTTGATTTTCCATCAACGCCAAAGAGCAGTTGCAATACATACTCTTCAAATCGATTCAGTAATGATCGAATGTGTGAATGAATTTAATTTTCTTGGCCTGCAGATAGATAAACATTTGTCATGAAATAGTCAGATTCAAAAGATTGCGTCCAAAATTTCTTAAACAACTGGCATGAACAAATTGAGAAATTTTTCTCCCATCACACATTCTACAAACGGTTTACAACACGTTAATTCTTCCTAGATTTCTTAAACAACTGGCATCATAAACAAATTGAAAATTTTTCTCCCATCACACATTCTACAAACGGTTTACAACACGTTAATTCTTCCTAGATTTAATAATGAAGTTCTAACATTAGGGCATGAACTAGAGACACTAGTTGGACTTCAGAATGAGGCCATTCGAATCATAAACCATAGTAAATATTATGCGCATAGTGATCTCATTTTTAAATCGAGAAATTTTTTAAAAGCAGATACATACACATTACAACACCTAATATTTTATTTGAAATTAAAAAACAATCAGTTCTCAGCCTACTTTGCCGATTACACCAACTCCGCAAGTACATGACTTTTATACAAGAGGGAAACAACTTGATTTAACAACGTATACTTCACATACATTTACAAAAAAATGTTTGCAACATGAAATCGTTCGTATCTTGAATACAACACCTGAACTCATTTTGGAGAAGGAACATACTTGTAGCCATTTTGGATTCTCGCTCAATATGAAAAGACAATTTATACATAATTATGAAGAATTGTGTACAATTTCGATCTGCTATATTTGTAATCTTAATTAGTATTGTATATAAATTTCTGCTGTGAACAATTACCGTCTCTATGATCAATACATTATTATTGTGAAATTCCTATATAGGGTGGAAATCATGATAGCAGTCTGTTAAAGGTTTTAATTTTTGTCTCCCTGATCTTCTTAATCTTATCTATCTGCATTATTGTATGAACGTTATCTACTGATGACATTCATGCATGCTTATTTCTGTAAGACTGTTAAATAAGTCAAATAAACATTCCTGGTTCCTGTGCATGGAGTGATTATACAGAGGTCTATGCTTGTGCTCATCAAAAGAGCCAGTAGCAGCGGCCATTCCAAATTTTGGTCATGCAGTCTTGGCCACAGAGCCAGCCCACCAAAAACCCTAAATCCCGTTCGTTCACCACGAACGCCAACAATGACACAACCGAAACAGGAAGTGTTCCTTAACATGAAAGTATTAAGCAATATACTTGCTGAAAAATGGAAAGTAACCTCATAATGTTTGTGTATTTGCTTTCAGAATATACATATTGAAAGAGCATCTTGAATCACGGGGAGCATCTCACATGGCTAACAATGATAATACTAAATGGCACCGATCCACTAGCCAAATCGTTTTTGCCGGAGAGAAAGGTAGCGCATAAGGAGCACTCTCTAACCATGTATGTTACAGAGATCGAACAAAAAGAAGGAAAGAAAGAAAGACATTTACACGTGCATATATTCAAATCATTTCTTATGTAGAATGCACATTATTGGTCCCTCCTTTTCCAATATGGCTGCTGGATTAGACATTTTTCTGTTTCATGATTTCAAAGATGTCAAATTAATTATTTATCTCAGCTAAACATGTCTAGTTATTCTGGATTACATTATATGACTAAAACAATATGTTTCCAGGCACGGAACGGCAACACCATTTATACAATACACGCAGGATATTACTACCGATACATAAGTACATATGAAATATGAGCATTGTCAGCGGCAGGCTACCATGGAGCCCGGCTGCATATCATAGCAATGGTAGAAGTAATAACACTTGATCACTTACAGTCAATCATTGTTGAGTAAGGAGCCAAAAAAAATTAACAAAGCAAGCCATTGAATAAATACATTTATGTATTACTGAATAGGAAATATCGGCAGTAACATTTGGAGAGATATAGTGCTGTCGGATAGTTTCTGCCTAAAAGGACATTATTAATGGCACGAAAGGACGAAGTGAGTAACCTCTTTAGTCTAGAAAGAGCAGATGCAAGAAGAACTAGGAATAACATTTAGTGTATAAAGGTCTAGACTAAGCCTAAAAAACAGCTGTAAATAGATGCGACATCTATTCAAAAAGCGTTGGCCATGTGAAAAGAAGACAGGGTCACAGTCCACAGCCAGGAGGGGTGCATTTTCTTTAGATTTAAAACGCTGGAAGGAAATGGAGTCTGTAAAACGAAAGGGGAGATTATAACAAAGATTGTTGGTGTCTGGGGAGAAAGAATTGATGAAATGTTGTTTTCTGCTTTTGGTACTGTGGATCAATCTGAATGACATAGGTCTCGACCTATGCTATGGGGAGGTAGGAGGTTGGGAAGACAGCATAGTATAAGATTGTAGGTCATTTTGTAGAATAGACTTAACTTAAAGTATTTCCTTTGGATAGCAAAGGTAGGCCAATCAATTCTATCTTACATGGGAAAGAAACGCATATGTGAATTAAACATATTTGTGTATCTGTGTTGTAAAAACTGGTTTTCGTTGCCATATCCCGTGATAAAATGCAGCAGCTGTTTGTGCTCTTGGTTTGACGTTAGCGCCATTAATTGATAACTCACTCGGCTTGAAGCCATTGGACATTCATTAGACCTTGACCCCGGTGAAACGTTACTGGTTGGAATGAAAGCATATTGCTCCACCGCATATATGCAAGGATTGAACACGATAGACAATCGTTCTGCAGGTCTTGTGCCACGCAAGAAAAAAAGAGGTGGGGGGGGGGGAGGGTATACACTGCATCGCACCTGAATGTACAAATTTTCAGTATGGAACTTTCGTTTGCTGATAAAGAACAAAATACTTCTGAAGACATGGCTACACATTCAGAGCCAGCCGGATCATGCAGTCTGTGAGAATGCCTGTGTTTGCAGTTAAAAGTTGAAAACTAGGCCCACTGCCTAATGTGTTTGGCTTTTCACTTTACAATCCAAGCATGACTGTGACGCCTGCGTCAGATAGGCCACAGACGGCAACGAACACTGCGACTTTGCATCGGAATCGTTGACAGCAACTCCAGGAAGCGCAGTGAGTGCATGGAGAGGTCAGGGAATAAATTCTTAACCCTTTAGGATTTATTTTGTCGGAGAGAATCGCATTTATTCAAACCAAAGTAGTATGGCAGAAAGTGTTTGACAGTGGTGATTTCCATTCTCACGGTTTTCTTTTCTTTCTACATACTTGCAACATAACATGATCTGATGCTCAAATACATGTAAACCGGCAGATAAAATTCGGCACTGCAAGGTCTTCCAGGAATGTTCAATAATACTACACCAAGTCGTCTTTGCTTTTCATTGACACACATACCATATCGTTATGATAATAAACTTACAAAAATAATTGTTATTCCAAAGTAAGAGACGTGAAACTCGCTTTGAATGTACATGTTCAGTCCGTGTACTATATATATATATATATATATATATATATATATGTGTGTGTGTGTGTGTAAATATATATATATGTATATATATGTATATATATTTATATATATATATATGTATATATATACACGTACTCCCATGGTATCATTGTTCATAGCTAATCATAATTTTTAATTTTGTATCGTCATTTGTGATCATCACCTTCATCAGCTTTACAAGCAGTAGAATAACATCGACGTAAATGCCATTGAAAAAGTCAATAAGAATGCTTTTTCCTCAAAATTCGCTCAGGGATGGAATCCAACCGTCAGGAAAACATTACTTGGTGCAAAACTCATCAAACCATACCACCCGCCAATGAAAATAACCATGTCGTTTCAAGAAATGTGGAAATAGTAAAATTTTCGACCTTTTTTTTGCTAGTCAATACTTCACTTGTTTCAGATTGACCAAAATTCTGTCATAAAGATATAACAGACAATTAAAGTAAGTGCTGCATCTCGTCCTGATGAAATGGGTAAAATTCTCTTAAAAACTACTGCCTCAACTGTTACTATCTTACTAAACTGTTTAATCTTGCCATGTCTGTGTCCCGATTAACTTATTCTTGGGAAAAGTCAAATGAATGCCCCCCTGTTTTAAAGAATGACAGATGAATAAAACCTATCTGTCGTAGTATTTTACTCATTTCTAATATTTCTCAAGTATTTGAAAGCCTAGTTTATAATCCTTTATGCAGGTATTTCGAAACCAAATGATCGCAGGCATCAAAACAAAATGATTCAACTCTTAATCCGTTACTAAACATAATTCACGTCTTTTACCGAAAGACTTAGAGTCAAACAACAAAGACAGGATGGTTTACCTTTTAAGGCTTTCAGGGTGTCTGGTAGGCAAGTGCTGTATTCAAATTAGATCAGTGAGTAGTAAAAGAAAAGCTTGTTGAATTAATACACAGTTATCTTTCCAAACGTTTTCAGCAAATGACCATTGGCGATAGTCTACCAGCTGGCATCCAATCGAAGGTGGTGTCCCACAGGGCCCTATTCTTGGCCATTGTTTCTTTATGGTATTTATTAATGACATAAGTGAGGACATATGATGTGTCCTCAGAGTATTTGCCATTGATACAAGGAATTTGGAAGTAGTACACGATCCACGTGAGTCTGCACAGACAGTTTATTCTGATATCCATATCATCTGACTGTGGCGGCTTCTCTGGAAAGGTACATTTGAGGACAGCTAACACACCAAAAATTAAACCCCACATTAATCCATCCTAGCTCAAACTTTATTGGCATTAGAATACAAATCCTACATGTGTGTAATTATCATGCACCAAAGAATTTATATGTCCTGTGGTTGGGTGCCTGTGATGTCAATTGTTGAATGAACAAGTGGAAGTGGACAGCACACCATCCACCCAATAAATGTCAATATAAGTCCCTAATTGTATGACATTAAATCATAATTACACTTGCATCTTAATCCCGAAATATTGGCAGCAAAAGATAATCCTGCAATATTTTTATCAGAAAAATAAACCAGGCAAAATTTTGAAATTTGTTGAATCGCTTTTGCAGTTCAGACATTACAAGATCAAAGGTATTAACCGGATTCAATTTGACCCAGCCGTTCTTGGAAAAACCATTCCTAGGTGGGGTTCTCGTCTCATAATCCTAATGCGAAAATGAGCTTCAAAAGCGTTTGATGTTGATCATCTGCCTGTCAAACGATACCGTTTGCTCAAGTCATGGACCTACTATCTGAAGGACTGAGCACAATAGCGCAAAACCCATTAAGGTCACATATGAATAAAGAGTGCCTTTGATCTGCTTTTGTTTTACGCTGATTGCCGCAACAAGATATGCGACAAGCAAGGCTCTTTGTGCTGCGGCTCTGGTACCGGCTGAGTGGATGGCAGTCACAGTTGGGCTAGCGCATTTAGGTCGGCAACTCGTGGCGTCATTTCACCGGCACTTAAACGTTTGGATGCGCAATGATATAAGGGGCCTTTCATACTGACCATTCGATTGCACAAGAGGCTTTGCCGTTCCCCTTCCACAAAGACAAAAAAAACAGTGTTTGAATTCTTGTTCTACGATGATTAGTTGATTTTGTGAAGGCATTACCGCCTCTATGGGGCAACTTCACTATTGATCATCTAAGACAAAGCTTGTATAATTTAGACGGTTTTCCAATGTATGCCGGTCAAATGCGAAACTTTAAGTCCACATAAAACGATTGTATGCAAGCAAAGGCTGATTTTGGTGCAGTTCAAATTTACGGGCAGTACCGGTGTATCTGAAAATTTTGCAATCATAAAGTGGTCAATTTGTGGATTTCTGTGCCCATTATATAATATGTTGCCTGTAAATGCCTGTAACATGCATAATATCCCTTTGCCATAGCATAGGGTCATGAATATTCTACTACTGTGGAAGACCATGGTGGGGTAGACTAACAAGGTAAAAACACACCAATAAAAATTAAAAATTTGAAACCTGAAATATGCCCCCCCCCCCAAAAAAAAAATCATTTATAGAGATAAAATATTACCGATGTGTACCTTTGGCCCACTGTATAACGCTCATGAGGCCAGTGGCCGTGAATACACAATTGACGCCTGCATGCTTTATTGCCCCCTACCCGCTGTGGCGGTAACAAAGCTCAGACATATGAAGTGCTGCTAGTGCTTAGTCCATTAGAAAGTAGGTCCATGCTCAAGTTGACCTGATATTTGTACAAAATGGAGTAAACATCGCCCCTTAACATTTGGTGAGGTTGTCAATCAATTATTGGCCAATCACATGAATTTTGACGTATGGAATAATCCAGCGATCTGTCAAACGGCGACAGCGACAACTGGTTTCAAAACTTGACATCATGGCAGTGGCCCTTCTGGCCATATGTGACCTCAAGCTTGGCAAAGAAAATTGCGTTGCCTTGGTTCAGCGGGGCAGCCTACGGCCAATCGTAGTCAGTCAATGGGTGGTGGGTTTAGTTTTCTGCCCCCTACCTCTTTATCCCATTTTAAGGGATAGTTTTTTTTCTTGTATTTACTCCACTCTATGTACTTCATGTAGTTCGCTTGTTCGACTTGTCTGTTTACTTTACTTAGGTAGCTTGTCATTATTTTGTAATTATTTTCTCAGTCAGTTGCATTTCTCTTTCCAACCTGAGTTTTCTATCGCTACTTTGTATGTTTTTTGTGTGTTGATGTTCATGCTTATTTCGATGTATTTATTCGTACTTTTATTTCCTCATCCTTGGGCTTCAATAAAATATCATCATGTGACCTAAATGGGTATTTTTGATTAAAAGTCCAGTATTTCCAAAGCCTATCTTTGGATGCAGGGTCACTTGGGGTTGCAAACTTCTAGCTGCGTGATAGACTGTTACATATGATTGATAGCTGGCATTGTTCCCCTAGGCGGCTGAAAACCAAAAGAATAACATGTGGACATTCAGAGGTCCACATGCCTGCACGGTTAGATTTTCTTCGTTTTTCTTATATTTCTATTGTAGTTAGGAGCTTAAAATTTTGCAACTTATAAAAAAGACATTTATCTAGTAAATTTGGCGACTTATAAAAAGGACATTAATATTGTAAAAACCGTTAAAATCTCAAATCGGCCATGCAAAAGCTTTTGGTGTCGTACCTTTCTTTAATGCCAGAAAGCCAGTAACTGTCCCTTTCTCGGCAATGTGTAAAACAAGATCACATAACCTGTCTTTACTATAACCCCCTACCAGACAACACTCAACATACTCATTTTGGATCTACTTTAACCAGTAACTTAAAATGGAATATGCGCATCACCCAAATTATAAACAAAGCTAGAGAATGCATAGTTCTGCAATGGAGACTAAAGCATATATTACCCTGTATAATGTTAGCCAGGTTGTTTTCAACCATGATTAGTCCAAGCTTCGGATAGAGATATGTTAACTTTGATAATTGAATACCCCCTAGAGTCTCTCCATTATTAAGTTGCTAGGATTTGCACAGGTGCTTTGAGGCACACTGCCTGTCATGGCTCACTCAATGAACTTGGCTTGCAAACTTCCAGCCAACGTAAATATTTCAAACTTATTCTTTTTTTATAAAGGCTTGCATTAGTTCATGCCAAATTACTTATCCAACTCAATTCCCAATAGTAGCATGCTTCGGGGCAGCAGCGAATTAAGATTGTTTTTTTATTTTGAGAAAAATTATATTCAAGAAAATGTGCTATGGTGATTCGTTTTTCCATGAACTATTCATCTGCAATAACCTGCTATTGGATATCCGGCAGTCAGAATCCTTATACATTGTAAATATTTAAATGAAGGTGAAAGAGTGTTCTTCTGTCTGTCGATGTTGCGCCTCGGTACTTCTCACGTGGAAACTGTTTTTTCCCCAAATATCTGTCACACCTTGCGCCTTGGCTATTCTAGATTTAATTCCCATGTTGCAGTTGATGAAAATAAGTAATGTCACTTGAGTTAAATGAAGAGATTTATGAAGTCGTTCAGTAGGATTGTTTATTGAACTCAAACTTTTATAATGTCTGTATGTCTGTTTTGCTCACGTGTAATTTGCATCGACTTGGTATCTTTAACTTTTGTATTTTCTCGTGTACACTGCACATATACTGAGAGTCATTTGTGTATTACTACAACCGGTATATTAGTACGCCTGATTAATACCTGAACTGGCTAATCCACTTCAAATAAATATTTTTAAAATAAAAACAAAGGAGATGGCGTTATTATGGTCAATGGGAAGAGTAATAAGCTCCATTAACACATATTTTACTCAAATAAAGGCCGTATCATTTAATGAAAGGAGTAATGGGATTAGGACTGGAGGTGCCACAAGCGTATTCTGCCATAACATGCTATTACAAAAAGTAGTGGTTAAACACACCTAAACCGTAGGCTCGGCCTGACAGCACATTGTTTGATGAAGTGAGTTCATGGTGGACCCCTTTTAGAAAACAATGTGTTTAAATTTCATGATACGACTTTTTTCCCAAAAACTAAAACTTCCACTGTATTACACCTATTTATATATATTAACTTGTACAAAAGACAAAAGTATGTCGGCATTGGGTTGTTTATCGTTGGTGTATTTGGTGTGTCAGCCTATCTATTTCTATTTACCTATATGGTCCACATCACTTTTCATGTATTTGGTTTGCTTTCATCTAGCTTTAAAACATATGTTGACAAAATGCATTTTCACTATGATAAAAATAAGATGCCATTATTTTCTGCTCTTAAAACCACAGTTATGCACCACACATCTTTCAGAAAAAAGATAAAATAAATATAAATAAGGCACAAGGCTGGAATTTAAGAATTAGCAAAACATCAACATGCATCTTCCCATACCAAAGTGAAGAAATACATTGACTCCTGAGTTGAGACAGGCTTTCATCGACCATAGAGAACTGGGGGTGTTGAACTGGTCCTCTCAACCTTTAAAATATTATTCATTAAATAAAGGTCTTTTTCCAACACATATAGGCTTCACAATATAATACCCAAAGTTGATCACTTGCGCCAAAGATAACAAGACACATAGTAGACTTGCTACTTATGCTTATTTAGACTTTTCAGTCAGCTGAGTCAACAGGGAAAGATGACATTGGGCCTACAACATTAAAGTGATATTTGTGCATCTTGAACATTATAAAAATATCTTCTCCCGTTAAAACTCTGAGTTGGAAAACACACCCCACAGCCCACTGCACAATATAGCCAATGAATTATGGTCGACTTTAGTCTAAAAAGACATTTACAATATTCATAGAGGTCATCCCAACAATGAGAGCAAAATGAAATACAGCAAAATGCAGAAATAAATTTCACTCCAGATTTGAGACAGACGGTAACCCAATAGAAGACAACTGTTGGTTTTAAATTATTCCTCTCAACCTTTCATATTTTTTCATTAGCTGCAGACATTAGTTATTTCCAACGCATATTAGTCTAACCACTTAATACCCAAATATGTGACTTGCACCAAAGATAAAAATAAACATGATAGACCTGACCCTATTTTGGTCTCTTGACCTATCAGTCAGCTCAGTTAACCACAAAGGAAGACAGAAAGCCTTATTATTTATGCGATATTTATGAATCTGGAACATTAGAAAAACGCTCTAATATCAAAATAACTATAAGTAAGGGAACACAGGCCAGAAAAAACATAGGCAAAGAAATATTCATGGTGTAAATTGGTTGTTTCACAGTAATTACCCCTTTACTCAGGGTATTACACGCTGTACAAAAAAGCAACCTTGTGCAGGACACCGTCCACTTGAAAAGAGAATAGACAGGGTATCTATAATGTCGTTGCTGGTGGAAAAAAACTGCGTATTTTACCTGTTGAGTGTAGGATATTATCTGTATCAAAGTAGCAGAGGTCAAATATGCAAATTAAATATGTTTTGTTTTGTTTAACAACCCCAAAATACAAAAATGACAGCAGTGTTAGCCAAAGAAAGACAAGTTTGATCATCTGACCACAGAAGCATGACTCCAATTACCAAACAAATACAAGGATATCACTTCTGTCCCAAGTGTTGCCAAAATAACAATCTGTTCATAACAAGTGTGATTGAACCATTGGGACCACATGGTGTGCAGGCTGGCCACACATTACGTGCGGGTCAGCTGGATTAGGTCAGAGCATATAGCAATGTTATTAACAATATATGAGACCTTCTTGTGTAATTAGGATTGAGATAATCTCTATGCAGATGCAGAGGGTAAAGTGCATATCGTTTTAGTTAATATTCACATTATTATTATAAACATATTTTTTTCAATTAGATTGCCTAATAGTTACAGTAGACTAATCTCGAGGTTCTCCCGTACATATAAAAGCACACAGTGGTATATTTAATGCACACTGGAGGAAACAAAAGGCTAAATACAAAGCACGTACAGGAGTATTACAACTCGTGCCAAATAAAGAAAACCCAAAGGTAGATCATAAATTGAATTTAAGGATAGAAATCTAGATTCTGTTATGAATGTATGAACAGCCTCAAAGATGTTTTCATTATCATTGTCCGGCAAATCACCACTACATTTTAAGAGAATATATAATAAACTATCACTTGAACACTAAAGTATTACAGTTGGATATACACTTGAAGCTAGTAAGTGACACATAGTGTTCAGTAGACGGTCCTTTTGCACCATGAACTAAGGGCAGAACAAAATGTAATGTTTTTTTTTCTTCAGAAGGATGAGAGCATGCACGTATTGAGACTCGAAGGATATTGACATAATATAGATGGGCGTTTAAAACGGAGAGGTTAAGACCTAGCTGCGTGTGGCATATGTTCAGGAAACGACTGCAATGTTTGAAGTAAAAGGGTTTTTGTCAGCATTTAAGACTAATAAACTTAATTTAGATTTAAACTGCGACAGGGAATCAGTATGGCAAGCATTAACTGGAATGATATTTCATAAGTTAATGGTAGATGGGAGAAATGACTTGCCGAAGCGACTTGTGGTAAAACTAATTTGGAGTAATTCAGCACCATTTCTCCAAAAGAAAAAAAAAGTCCAGTAGTGAATGCAACATTGTGAGGAATCAAATCGTGTCAATCTATAATACATTTTAAAGAAATGTACATGTATATAAGTTTAAAGTATTTCCTCCTGTTTGAGAAAGTTTGCCCTCTAAGCCCTTCACGAAGTAAGACACGTGGAGCATATCAAGTTGCACCAAGGCAAATCCTGGCTGCCTAATACTGCATGGCTCCTAGTGATTGTGACAGGTTTGCAGTGCAATTTTCCAACAGGACATGCCCATACTCGAGGATAGGACGAATCATAATAGTATATAACCTTATGAGAGTCTGCTTATTGACTGCCCCTATTAACCATGCATGTTAGATGCTGGTGTAATGACAGATTGGTAGATAGTGTAACGCCAAGATGTGTATGTTCAAAAGCCTCAGATATCGGTGTGTTTCAAAGGAGTAGGTTATGATCTGTCGTGTTTGAGTACTCAAACATCAAACAGACAGATGTGCCGCAGTCTGATAGGCAAAGTCCGGCAAGGGCAAAGGGTTATCATCATGCGGAATCTTGCACTGGTCATCAAAATACTTGTTGAATATCTTACACTCTTCTATGTCAGAAGAAATGTTCCTTCCATCTTCAACAAAAGTTGCAATAATTCGATATATTTTGTGGCCAGGAATAGACTTGCTGAGGTTCCACTAGCTTGTAGGATTGATCTCTCTTGAGTCTTGTTCAGTACGGAGTTTGGTAAAATGAAGACGAATAGAGTTTTTGATATTGTTTTGGGTAGTAAGGAGCGTGTGGGGCTTAGACTTTTGTGTCTGACACTTATACCTATTCTGAGTGCGATTGCGCTACCTTAATAAACACTTAATAAACACTTAGCGGTTCAAATAATCTAACTTGACAGCGATCGTTAAAATCCCCTGTTAGGAACTATACTTTCGGGTTAAGTTCAATAGCAGACAAGATGGAGTGAGATAGATTGTCCAGAAAATGGTCACTCTCTCTCTGCCTTTCTCTCTCTGTCTCTGTCTCTGTCTCTCTCTCTCTCTCTCTCTCTCTCTCTCTCTCTCTCTCTCTTTCTCTCTCTCTCTCCTTCAGATTGGCCTCGTGGACGATAATACATGTCTAAGATCAGATTACCAGAGGGGTCAGTAATTTCAGCTCAAATGCATTCACCACTGGGAGTCTCCAGCTCCACAAACCTTCTAGAAGGTAGATCGTCTTACAAGCCCTACGCTGCAAAACAGTTTCACGATTCGTACATAACAGAGTTTGAAAGCCTTCATTTGCCAGTAAAGCATCCGGGTAGGTACTATCAAGCCACGTTTCATATAATGTAACAACTTAAAATTTTTTGGACTCTGCCAAAACCCTTATTCCTTCAAGTTCATGATCAGATCGTAAGCTTCGTACATTGGCATGAAAAAACAGAAAACTTATTGAGGCCAAGATCATCACCTGGGCCAGGGATTTGATAAATGCTCATGGAGAAAACCTTCACAATAGAAACCGTCATATGTCTCAGACTACATGGACATTCGGTACGTAATACTGCGGAAAGGACCATAACGGAAATAAGGGAGAGGATTCAATTATAATCATGACATGTATACTTACAACTGTTGTCAGATATAGACAGGAACATAAAGCTGTCTTTGTTGTAAAAGGATCCTACCAGAGCCCTCTGTTGATCCAAACAGATACCCATGAGGAATTAACATACTGATGAATGTTAGTCGCTGAAAACTGTGTGATGCAACAGAAAACAAATGTATTCTTGCTAACAAAAGCCCAATAAAAATATGGCAATGTATGTTGGAGAAAGTAGTCTTCATAAAAACATGTTAGGTAACATAAACGAAAGCACAGAAGAGTGCAGAAAGTAAACAATGTACAGACATAGCAACATAAGACATATGTTATGGTATATGCCTAATATGGGAAGGTTACTGTACCTCCACACATTACAAAGACAGCATAACTGAGCCTGAAAGAGGTCAAATTTGTGATAACCATAGAAAACATTAGCTGACATTGTACTGGACATAGAAAAAATGAGTGCCTCTAATAATGACATAGCAACAGATAAAGAAATAATGTACACATATAACATACATAGGATACGCCAAAAAAATAGTGTAAACGTGTAACATCCATATGATGCTGAACACAAAATGATTAGAAATGGAATGATAATCGACATATCTAACACATATGCAAGGCTTTCAAATTCGGACATGGGAACACACTGCAAAAGATGATCATATAAGTCCCACAAGATGTCTATGCTTCAATGATAGCAAATATAACATATAATGCTAATATAACTATAGAGAGAAGTCAAGTTCAAACATGCAAGTTCTACAAGATGTGTACGTTTCATTGATAGCTGGATGTATCAAAGGGACATAATTGTGCTATTACATTTACAAATGCCATATAACTTTATGATCAAGTCAAGTTTAAACACACATACACAGGGTAAAATAAAAGACAAAAAACCAAAAAAACCAGCCCCCCGCAAAAAAGAGAGAGAGAAAAAACACTAAGTGATCATACAAGGACCACGGGATTCTGTGTTTCAATGATAGCTGGATCTGTCATAGGGGTCATAACCAAGCTATCACATTGACTTATGCCATATCACTATAGAACTAAGTCTGGTTAAAACACACATCCACACAGAAAAAAGTTAAATAAGCATCACCACAATGTTGATGTTTATAAACAGGGCAAGGATTACTTAAATAGTCCAGTAACTCACGTCATGCAACATGATGTTTAATTGCAGGACAATCGCAAAGACAGGGAAGGAATAATAGTCAATAGAGACAGGGTTGGCATTGAGAATTCTGTGATGGCTATTCCTGCTAGGCGATGCAGGTCTTACAGTTTCCATACAAACTTGTGAAGTGTATATGTCAAGGTCTCTGGCCTCAAAGATCTGCACAACTTGACCATCATCAGCATTACCCCATGCACCATTCTCTCTGAACAACATTTGCCCATCCGTGGTGTTGCAAAATTTAATCCTGCCATCTTGTCTCAAGGCACGAGCTCTAAACATAATATTGGACTGGTTCAGTCAAATACTCACAGATCAAATGTATTTCTGTCACACTGTCTATTCGTGTTTATCTTCTGCCTTGCTCTGTAAGACGTAAATTTGACAATCATAGCTCTGGGTGAAGATATAGAACGGTTGGGTTTCCCCACTGTGTGTGAGCGATCAGTGTCATTCAGTGTAAGATCCACCCCCAATTTTTCGGCACTTTTTAATACCAACTCGTCAGTATTTTTGTTCACAGACTCTTTTTTTATTCAAAATTCGGAGACAATTACACCCACTGCACTGTTCAGCAGAATCTTGAGCACTTTCTATGGGACTTATCTTGGACTTTTGATGTTCTATCTCGGACTATAAGCTCAGTGCACGGGCTAAAAATTTTGGTTCACCTTAGCGTCATCGACAACGTCAAGTTTACTGTCAATCACAGAGGATATTATCTTGCCTAGTGCTGCAATTACTCTGTCATCAGTAAAGATCTTAAAATAAATCTGTAGCAGCATCAACATTTCTGGCTTTACTAGGAAGGTGCATGACCAGTACCAGACAGTGACTCCAAAGGACGTTTTACACTAGAACCACGCTCAAAAGATTGATCTTCACCATTGGCGTCATTGTTGACATTGATAGTGACCAGGTGTTCTGGGTCTTAACCTTGCTGACCCGAGGTAGACATTGTCATGATGGCGGGATATATGAAGAGAAAGTAATGTTACAAATTCAAATATAGTCAATCACCAAGCCCGGCATTTCCAGTAAGAATCCTTCTCGATCACGACATTTTTATAAACACATATCCAAAAGTTGGTGCAGATAAACGATGAATCTCCATTATAAATCACTTAAAATAACGGGGAAGTGCGAAGGATATATATTCACCCGGGTCACCTGACCTCCCAAGTCTATCTCCCATGTATGAAAATGTCAGCTTAAAAAGCAAATCAGTCTGTGTGCGTTAAAAGGTTGTAAATTAAAATCCTACAATCTTGACTTTTGTGCCTATGGACTGTACCTAAAACAAAACATAGGAGAATATCAGAATGGCACCAGTGTTCTTTAAAATGTTGAATCCATGCATATACCTCCAATTGAAATTAATATCTAGTTTACATTGCTCAATAAATGTAAGTAAAGTAGGCCCTCAGTAGGCATTCAAAATACAAGTATGGCTACAACTGAAGCACAAACCTGAGAATTGAAGGAGTGATGGACACCTCTATCTCACTAAATTTTGCACTTGTCCCTAATAAGCATAAATCAAAATTCTACCTTTTTTGCTTGTGGTCCTTCGGATGCAAGTGGAGAACAAAAGCATGAATAAACGTCGGAATTGCAATCTACTTTTAAACGTTTTGTGGATAGTCAACATTTCAATAATTTTTTTGATGTAGTTTATTGGATAGCCTACAGCACAAACATCTGAATTAATATGAATTTGGAATGACACCTTTACCTATAACAGTTTTAGTGACATTAAGCATTTAAGCTTCTCAAGCTCCAATTTTTGGTTTGGACCAGTTGGATGTGCCTATGGTAAAAACCCGTGAATTGAAGTTGGAATGGTAACTATACCTTTCTTAGTTTTGAACATATTAAACACTTAATTTTGTCAACGGCCCCTAATTTGGATCAATTTAAAAGCATCCCTCTTGCTTTAGGTTCCTGACATGCGCCTAAAGCAGATACCCATACATCTTATTTAAAGGTCCCTGCCTTATTTGGAACACTGCTACCCTCTGGTGCCGTTAAAAAGAATGAGGCTGTGTGAACACAAATGCAAGTCCCCATTCACTTTCATTTTAAATTTGGGATCTGCAGACCACGTATCTGAAGATATATTATAAAAGTACAAAAAGAGAGAACGAGCTTGGCTTTGCCATGTGCATATAAGTGCAACATATAAAGAGATCCGTTGAGGTCTTCACCTTATGATGCAGTCACATTACGTTGGAGGACCTTAACACAATCCGACTGGATGGTTTATTAGTTGACAGCCAATTGTATTATTTTAATACCATAAAGAGTCAATCATGTGTTCGATCAAAATTGTTGTTTAATATGGAGAAAATATAACGGGAGTTAGGAAAAAAATAAATCCGAGAGAAATTGATTAGAAATTAGCATATTTCACATAATATAAAATCTCTCAACTTCCTTTTAAATGAGGACAATCAGGACATACATCGCACTGTCTGGCTGATTTTGTTCCAAACAGTAGGACCATGGTATCTAATGTCAAATTTACAGGTATTGGTTCTGTACTTTGATTTAAACAAATTACCTTTCTGTCTGGTAGAATGAGAGTGAACATTGTGGATGAAACAAAACAAAATATTAAAGTTTCTGGCTGAAATATTATTGACTATTTTGAACATAAACACACCCGTAAAATAGACATTTATGTGCCCAAATTTTCAAATTTGTGAAGATGGGTTCCATATGAGCTTTAAACATGGTATAATTAATAATCTTTACAATTTTTTATGAATAATTACAAGTCCTTTCCAATTTGTAGCATAATTGGAAGCCCAGACTACATTACAATAAATCAAATAAGGGTAAGCTAGACTATGACAAGGCTGAGTTTCAAATGTGTTCCCTAATTTTCACTTTATTGCCTTTAAAGTCCTTACCTTTTTACTTAATATACTAAAGGTATGAGAAATATGGTACTTCCACCTCCAATTGCGTCGATACACTTAAATATTTACAACATGAAGTTTGCTCGAAATCTTTTATCATTGACTTGGATCGAAACGTCAGCAACGTGGTAATTTCATACTTTTAAATAACATGAAATTTGCTCTATCTAGGTCAACAGACAATCTGATTGAAACCATTCCATGACTTCAACCATGCACCTGTTAATTTTGTTTTCTAACAGATCCAAATTAGACCTTTAAAAAATAACAATGTTACATCATGTCCATACAATAATGAAAGTATAGCTTCAGACAGTCTACCAAGGTCACACACACACACACACACACACACACACACACACACACACACATATATATATATATATATATATATATATATATATGAAGGAAAAACAAGATCGGGTCCAGAATTAACCCTGCTGGCACTCCACAAGTAATTTTCCAAGAAACTGATTTTGTTTTTTGTTTTGAAAGTATAATTTCTTTACTCGTCATGTAACTTTTAAACAGTTTTAATTTAGAAAACGGAATTACATGATATATGGTATCAAGTTCCTTAGATAGATCAATAAAATACTTAAAGCAAGTTCATGATCGTCCAATGCTTAGGAAATTCTTTTGACATGTTAACTCGCAGCAATTTCAGTACCAATGCCCATTCGGAAGCCAACGCAAAGGCATACAGTACCTGAAAATTGTTAAGGCAGTTGGTGAGTTGATTGCAAACTATTTTCCTAGATTTTTTGAGAAAACAGATAATGCTGAAATAGAACCATAGTTGGTATATAATGATGGGACACCTTTCTTGTACAAAAGTATAACGTTAGCAAGTCGAACTACATCAGGGATAACACTAGTTTGGAGACAAATGTACAATATATACAAGTGGCTCAAGAATACAATTAGAAACATATTTAGTAAGTTTAGACCATAATTCATTGATCCAGCAGATGAGCTTCGTAAAGAGTGTATAATAATACGTATATAAGCGTCTCACCTGGATGGAAATATAATTAATATAGGAAATGACCTTTCACAAATGATGTGAGATTTCTATAAGAGTTTTGAATTGATGTAGCTAAATTTGGTCCTGCTTTAACAAAAATGTGCTAAATTATGAGTAATGTTATTTTTAAGTTGTCAAAATCTCCCCCATTATATTTTAATCTATTTCATTTGATTTATTTATAACAGTTGCCTTACTAATTACTTCCACAAACTTGATACTTTCATTTGATTTTCATTAACACAATTTACATAATGTTTTTCAGGAATACGGAATCTCCCCCATTTTATTTAAATCTATTAAATTATATTTATTTCTAACAATTACCTTACTAATTATTTCCACAAACTTAGCACATTCATATTATTTTCATTAACTCAAGTTCCATAATGTTTTTCAGGAATACGGAATAAGTGATTAAATTAATCATGGTATCTTAAATTATTCGAATTTTTCAATAGTATCATGACTTAAGTACCGATAATTAAAAACAAAATATCCTTCTTGTAGACTTTATTCAGCCAGGTGTCAACCAAGGTTAATCTGTTGTATATTTGTGGTTAATAATCTTTGAAGGAATATATTTCTTTTAAAGGTCTTGAAACTCATTTACGAAATTTAACATTACCATATTTGCATCATTTGAATGGTAAATCTTTGGCCACTCATGTGATTGAATTTTTACATGCAAATCATGCAGTGTGTTATCATAATTGACTTGTTCACAAAGAGGAGTGATAATAATGGAAGGAAGTATAATTTCACTACTGTGGAGTACTGGTAAATGATCGTTATGTCGGTATGAAGAATGCCATTTTTGGGCGAGAAGGGGAAGTCAAGATTTTGTGGAAATATATTGTTTATAATGGATGGCCGTTGTCTCGGTAATTCTCGTAGTTCTGTTAAAGAAAGGTACGAATCGGTGACTTTACATTAAGTCCATAAAGTTGGAAGTTCCAGAATGTGAATCAGATTTTAAAACATCAGTAATGAAGTCCTCCATAGTAAAACATTTTTTCTTCTCTCCCTTGATAATATCTAACAAATTATGTACTCAGTTATTGAAGTCATTTATATTGGCAGCAGATGGTCTATATATATGGCCAACAATGTTACTTTACGATAACCTTTTGCACCATATATAATCTCATCAAATAGCAACTCAATAATGTCGTCCACATGTTTTAATCATCATAGTTTAATTTGTTTACAAAGAAACACCTCCACTAACTCAATCGGACCTCAACCTTCTTACATGAGTATAGAATGACAAATTGTACATATCGGAGTTTGATTAATTTGACTAAGTGTCTGCTATTTCTATGATATCAAACTTGCGTCGAAGGGTATCTAAATATGTTTCAATTTCGTTGAAAATAGCTGGAAGGCCCCGAATATTTACGTGAAAATAAGGTTAAAGCGGCAGATTTTTCAATAAGATCATGGAGACTATTTCCTAAATAATACTGGCTGTTCCACATATTCTTTTATATAGTTGGCTCATTGGAGAAATCTATTTCAGGTGGCAGCCATAAGCAGTCTGAAACTGATAGTTTCAAAAAGAATTAAAATCTTCTGATTCAAAGTTTTAAAGTCAATTCAACTGTCAATAAACCACACTTTAGATTTGTAATTGAGAAAATATTATTTTTATCGACATAAGTGTACTAAAATCAAGCACTGGATACATCATCTGTATCTACAAACTGCGTAAGATCTTCTTTTGAGATGGATATGATTTTGTTAAGTTTGTCTTTCAAGAATATGTCCGCTATATGTCCAAGTGTTGATTTTGTGGCCTTGTTTGAGGATACTGGATTTGAATAGCAGTTGTGCCCTGCGTTGGTGTGGTTTTCTTTAATATAAATGTTCTCTATATCCATAAGTCCGGAAGCAGATCCAGTTGAACTTTTAAATTTTTGTCGTATTTGTCATCACTTTGGCTTTCCAATAAATAAATACACAAACAAACAAACAAATAAATAATTAATTTATTAATTAACTCTTTCTTTGATGACCCACTTTACAATGACACATATCTGCATATCATCAACTAAGAAGTTACAACCTGCTGCCCATGCCATCAACGTCACTTTGGCAAATGCGTGTCACTATTTCAAATTGATATGTTATCACAGCAAAGTTACCTTGGAAAAAACCAGGAATTTAAACAATATAGTATTAAATCTCAGACCCAGGAAAACTTTTTTCCATACATACAGGAATAATCAGCAACTGAAAAACGAAGTTTTGTATGAGAAATCGCAACAATTGGATTGTGTCAGTATCCACTACCATGTCGCATGTGTTTATTTGGGTATGGTAATGAACCGCATAAAATTAACCACCTTTTCTATGCCAAGAAGACATTAGCCATTCAGTCATCCTCACAGAACAATGGGCCATTCTATCTAAACAGGATTAAATCGAACAGGGACACTAATGCAAGGGCGTTTTTTTAGCCATGTACCCTGAGCATTTACCTGAACATCTGTTGCCAACAGCCGAGCTTTTTTTCCACACATTTAGGAAAAACATCCAACCGAACAGTCACTCTTGATAGCAAATTATTCTTATTTTATTATTTGAAATGCCCACCACTCAGGTCTTTCTGCTGTGTTTTATAAGTTACAAGGAGCTTGTTCTGTGTAGCAGGTTACCAATTTATGAATATTGTTTTTTTGTTTGTACATATATTTGTAGATCAACAAGTTTTCAGCCCTAGCAAGCAAGTGCTCATTTTTTTTCTTTGTGAGGTGAATGATATCACTGTATAAAGAGTAAAATGAATAATCTAAATATGCTGCAATTCACAAAGACACTACTGACTTGTAAATATTATACCTAAAGGCTAACCACAAGTGCTTGAAACATATGCAGCCTTTTCTGTTTTGTAATCAAGTTTGAACTGTTTTAAAAAAATTGAGATGATATTCAAAGAGGGGCAAAATGCACGGATTTATATAAATCCTGAAAAGTGGCAATTACTGATTCCATGACAAAAGAATTCAAAAGACATTACACTGATCCCTGTCTTAAGAGGATATACATAGGGCTTCTGAAGACAGGGGCCACTGTAAAGTCTTTTGAATTATATATACATATACGAATACCTGTATATATTGGTGCCCGTTCTTTGTCCACCTGATATTTGCACCAGCACCCTGTGGACAATCATCGTGCATTGGTGGGTTGGCGTAGTGGGATAGCATGGCCATGGTTGCTATAGACATGGCCTCTGCATCACTCACGTTGGTCCTCAATCCGATACCATAAAAAGTCTGCAAGGTAGGCACTCTTGCAAGGCTCAGCTTCCCCTGTCCAACAAGACACTTTCATGTCCACCAGCTGGGCATGAAAAATGCCAGGTGTAATAGAGCTAACAGCTACTGAAAACAGTCAGATGTTCTAAAATTGGCAGCTGGGTATGGAAATTTGCAGCTATGCTACAACTGGCTGAGCACAGGCACCTAGAGTAAAAATGGCACCTGGGCATGGTTAGTGGCAGCTATCATGAAGAAGGCATCTGGCTGAAAACTTGCAGCTGGACATGCAAAATGGCATCTGTAATAAAACTTGCAACTGGTTGACAACAGGCAGATAGAATAAAAAACTGGCAGTTGGGGATGAAAAGTGGCAGCTATGATGGAACGGGCACCTGGCTGAGAACTAGCAGTTAAATGGAGAACTGGCCACCGGGCTACAATGGCAGTCGGGCATGGAAAATGTCAGCAACAATAGAACTCGCAGCTGGCTGAGAACAGGCAGCTAGACTAAAATTGGTAGCTCGGCACACAAAATGGCAGCTATGATTTATTGGAGTGCTGGCCGAGAACTGGCAGCTGTGCATGGAAACTGCCACCTATAATTGAATCAACAGCTGGCTGAGAACAGGCAGCTATAGAAAAACTTGTAGCTGGGAGACAAAATGGCAGCTATGATTCAATGGCCAGCTGGCTGAGAATTGTCAGCTGGATGGAGTACTGGCAGATGGCAGATTAATAGAACTAGCAACTGAATGAGAACAGGCAGGTGCAACAAAATTGGCAGCTGGGCATTGGCCGCTGGCTGAAAACTGACAGGTGACTGGAGAACTGGCAGCTGGACTACACTGGCACCTGGGCATGGACTACTACATTTATAATAGAACTGTGAGCTTAATGAGAACAGGCATATATGATGTTATCTTGACCACTGTTGTTAATTAATAAGATCTGGATCAAAATTGGGAATCTAATTTATTTTATTATATACAAGACTAAAATGATGTTTGGAACAACATTTGTTTCATCTACTTAGGTATAAGATTGTACACAGTCACCCGTCATTTCAAGAAATAAGTATTACATATAGAAATTCCAATAAAATCATGAATTCTCATTAGCCATCTCCTTCCATTCTTACTTGCATATTACATGCATGCTTTTTATGCACTGCTTTGGTCCAGAGAGTGGAGTTTGGATTCAATAAAGTATTAAGTATCACAACACACTTGGAAAGTAATTATCTGGAGCAATGTATCCCGTGTCATGAGAGATATAATCAAGAACAGTTTTCTATTCTATGTAACATTCACTCTTCAATCCAATAAGTACAATTTTGTGTAGTCTTGCATAATGTATGTGCATTGTTTTGAGAATATATACTTTTGAATTAGTTGCAACAAACATGAAAAACTTTCCCATAGAAATGTGTGCAAACATTCTATGTATGTCTGTATGTCTGTGTTACCATGTATGTTCATACATACATAATGTATGTATGAAAACATACAAGTGTATGTATGTATGTATGTATGTATATATGTATGTATGTATGTATAATGTCAATCGGGTCTCTCTCTCTCTCTCTCTTTCTGTCTCTCATTCCCTCTCTGTCTTTTCCAAACAATGAAGACCATTACATTTTTTAATTTTATCAGACATCCACTAATGACCACTCACTTTGCACTTCGGGTTTGTAAATTCCCATCTGTCTTGATTAATTGTTCTATCCCATTCTTTGTTAAAGTCTACCCGGGCTACTTTGTCCGCGACAGACATTTTTTTAAAAATATATATTCGAAATCGTTTGTTTACAAGTAAGCCAATCATGATCATTATGTTGAAATTGTGTCTCAAAAATGAAAATTGAACAATTCTTAATTTCTTGTTTATGCCAGAGAACCACAATCACTCTTTTGTCATCTGAAGTGGACACAATTGATTCTCTTTTCAGTATAAATTATGCCTATTACGTTTTGGAAAAAAAAGGGGATGTAAATTCGTATACATACTAGGCCTACACATTTAGCAGGACGATTTTTTTGGGGGGAAGGGGGGTGAAAGTGGAGCGTCTTTTGGCATACATTTACCAAGGAGATACTCTTTTAAACATTGTACTTCTGGAATATGGACAGTGCCTTTGAGTGGACTGGTATATTTGATGTTTAATTGTACCACATTGGAAGCAACACTTTACCTCTGTGGGATCTGGCCAAGATTTTTTTGCACGTACCATAGTAGTTGGACCTGTGGGATAGTACCTGTGGAGTATCACTCACCAGCAAATAGGATTTACTTGCAGTCTGTTATTATTGGAGTATCAGCACAGCTAAGTATATAATTCCATTTACCTACTTTGTACTGATTTTTTATTGTTAATATATATTGTTATTGTCAGTTATCTCATCGTTGTCATTCTTTGTTGTGTTCCGCTATGATCTAAATTATTCTGAAGGTGGTCATCATAACACCACGTGTGAAGCAGGGCATTGTCCACCTCACTGTCCCAGTGGAAATAATGTGTGCATTAGATCTGCTTCTGTAGACATTTAGGTCATTAAAGCATAAATGGCATGTGCACATAGCCTATGCCTAAACAAACTGCTTAAAGAGTGCCATATATACTTTCATTCAAATCCTTGGTATGGCCGTACATAACCGTTAACTCAACATATGTTCTTACAAACCATTGTAATTTATAGGTGAGCACGAGGATGTTAGTCACAGTAGACCATTGTAGTAAATGCACGTAGGTGTAAATTTATTCAATTAAATCAATGTACATACCCATTTATACACACAAAAGAATAAAAATAGGCCATGGCATCTTATTTAACAATGGTTTTGAATATAACAGACTCTTAATCGCAAAATAGTTTTATTGTTACATGCAGAAGCTGTATACAGGCGCCATGATACTAATGCCTCTGAATGAATGCTGTGTATAGACATACATATATCAAAAATCTTGATCAACTGCAGCAATGTAATTTTCCCTAGCTTTGCAAATTATCTTATGCTTTTGCCATTTGCATTATCCTATCTGCAACAGGAGGAAAATGTTGCAGCGGACGAACACCTTATGGTGGACCTATGTAGAAGATGGGGTAAGTCAGAGATTACAATATTGCGGATCGAATATATGTTTCATAGAAGGTTTAGCTTGTGTAATGCTTCATTTTATTTTTGAAACTGTCTAGCAACAACAGACATGTTGTCAGGGGTATACAAGAGTATATTTTCAATGGACACAAGTAACATATGTGGCATCCTCTCGACAAAAAGTCATTATAAATTATTAGTTCGCTCTATACCCGATCATGAGATTAAATGCAATTTGGACAGTAACAGTTACACGTTTCTTCAGAATTAAGTTGGGGATGGATTAAAAAATCAATACATATAAAATGACTCAATTTGGAAAATGTGAAAAGTCTAAAGCATCAATTTTTGACGGACCATCAACAGACTGGCCACTTTTTGGCTCCTTATGCCAAACATTCCGCACAGAAATTATGATATAAAGTGCACAGCATATTTGCATTTATGTTAAGAGACAGTTACATTTTACTTGGAATTACGCAATTAATGGAAGTAGTTCCATCATCGCAAAAAAAATATTCAACAATATAAAACCGTCAAAGGTAGATACTATATTTTCATGTTATGTGGATCGCCTGGTAATGTCGCAATCATAGGTTAGTCCTGTTCTTGCAAAAATGCATGCTATTCTTGTTACACATTTTGGAAAAATACACACAGGTTGTTCGGTAAGCAATAAGAGTTCGTTTTTAACTAGAGTGAAATCAAATATCTCCAACATGTCTCAATTTCAGGCTTTTTGTGGTGAAAATTATTTTTTCAGAAAGTCTTTGAAAGAAAATGTGTCACATTTCAGTTATCTTTGATTGTACCAAAGAAATTTTTCATCAAAATATATGTCAAAAAATTACTTATTCCAAACTGGGTTCCCAGGTCCATTACAAGTTTTTGTTCAACTATATGACAGTTGTTCTATGTGCTTTTCCAAAGGATTAACATACTGTGGAAGTTGGACACCTTTTGTTGTATGTTCTACCATCCACAAAATCAGCGTAAAACTTCGGTCCGGCAGTATATGCCTTTCTAGTGCGGTGGAAATTACCTTAAATAAGCAAAAGATGTATGATGCATAAATATAAAATATTGTCCACTGCAAAGCCCAAAGTAGTGGTAAAAATTTGACTCTGACGCACATGCAACATAAAATCTGGATGCCCGCAATTATAATTCATCACATTTTTTATTTTCATACGTTGCCATCCAAAATAATCCATCTTTGTGAAAGAGCCTCTTCGAACCATCCTTTTAAATTAGGTTTATAATGGACGTACAAAAGATTTGAAAAATAGTTCTGCAGACCTGTTCAAGAGCGGCATAAATGTCTTTCAAATATGTGTACAGTCAAAAGGTCATATAACTAGCTTTGATATCAATATGAAATATAATCAATCAGTAAGGCTGTCCATCCGATACAAAGCTGAGGAAAGAGCAATACATACATACGCATCATACTCTTTTGATAAGTGCACAGATGAAAAGGGTCACAGACAATATCCCCCACTTTCAAAATTAATTGTTAAACCATGCCAGATAAGATATACCCTTTCAGCACCGTGTATGTACGCAGTAAACATGACTGTATCAATATAATAGTAAGCGGAAAAGCGAAACTGGTAGATGTTAATCTAAAAGGATTGAAGTCTCCTAATGATTTAATTCAATTGTGTATAAAACAGTCATGCTGGTTTCAGTATTATGTCCGAATGTTTGCTTTCATTGATAAGTTTGAAGCAGATTCATTTCTCCCACTTCTAAACTGGATCAAGAAAGATGTGCCACGATGTACACCTATGACAAATTCAATTCTACTAACGAAATTATACAAATCTTTTGGATATATTGAGTGGTACAATCTCTCTGGTTGTTTTGTACTTTTATGTACGTTGGACAGCAACATATTGACTATCATAGTTTTTATAATGATTTTCTTGGCCTATACATTGACGGGGTCAAAAATTTGACTGAGATAACGTTATTCTGCAAGCTTATGATAAGTCTAACTAGTACAAAAAATAAGAATATCGGAGATTTATTTTTACCTTCGCATAATATTACAACAAAAACTACACTTCAAATGAGAACATTGGCATCCATAAACCACTTACCAAAACCAGAACACAAAGTTCTTTCATGGATGTAAGAAAAGAGGGCAATGGCTTTTTATCATTAAACACTTTAGCGGAACACACACTGTTTTCAAGTCTAGCTCAAATTAATTCTCTAATGCATTACAGGGCTTCAGAGTTTTTATTTGTTTCAACGGTGATGTTTATTGGTCTGGAGTTTATAGAACTGGTGAATTTTCCAGTCATACTTTAATGCACAACTCATTCTATCATGAATGCAATAAAAACCAACGAAATCTACAGAAGGTTTAATTTGCCATGAGCCTAGGCCAATTCCGATCCACAGTGCATTAAGCCACATGTAATGCCTGAATCTACTGTACAGATACATTCAACAGCAAATACGTATATATACACTCAGAATAGGACATATTATTCCATACATATACCTGAACGGTTCAACATCAAATTGATCAACTAACAAGGTGCAGCTCTAATAAACAGCAGCGGTTTTTATCTTCTACATTGTGCACCAAATTCACGAAAAAGGCATATTAGTTGGAGTGCAATACATTCAGATATTTCTTTAAAACGTGATCGAATCCCTATATGGTTTCTACAAAAACCAAACAAACGGAAAAACAACAACAACAAAAAGTCTCAAGATATACAAAATTTTTAGCTATTCTGAAAACAAAACTCTGGTATTGGGCATTGGTAAAAACGCCCATAAATAAATTGGTGTATCTGATCCTTTACATAGCAATAGATCCATTTTAAGTTAACAAATAATTCTAGCAGTTTCATCATTTTGCCACAGGAGACTAAACGTGACGTCACATTGATGATGAAAAGCCTTTTGGGATCCTTGGCACTATATATATATCTAATATATATATATACATATATATATACATATATATACACATATATGTATATATATACATATATGCATATATGTATACATATATATGTATATATATATGTATATATATATATATACATATATATATATATATATATATATATATATATATATATATATATATATATATATATATATATATATATATATATATATATATATATACATACATATATGCATGTTCTGACAGAGGACATTTCAATGCCATTTTGTGTGATCCCTGAGACGGAAGTATATTCCTTATAATTAATCAGCAACCAAATTGCTCTTGCTAATTATGCCTGGTCAATTTCCTTCAAAAGTGCCTCCAAAATGTCGTCTGTTTCAATGCTTTTGCAATCATTTCCTGTTAACAAATAACGTTGCCAATAAAACTGTAAAGAGAGCCATTACGACAGCATGTCTATTTTACCAACTTCCTACATGGAGGTTTAGCACCATGTGATCCTCATTTGGGGTGGGGTTGGGGGTGATGCTTTTATGATCTTATTCTCTCTTGAGACGGGTCAAAACTTACAGCTTCCTGCTTTCAAAAGTGCTGTGAATATCACTTTGGTGAATTATGTTAAACATCTTTACCAAGTTCACTGCAGATTTCCACAGAATAATTGGGTTAAGCCTCATTTCCATTATGAATTGCCTCATATTTTATGTATATGAAGTTCACAATAAGTAGGCTCACAGATCAGTGTTATTTTCTAATCATGGTAGATTCTAAAGTTATAATTTTTTATTATGAAGAGTCTGAAATTTCCATTTAGTTTCATATATAAAAATCTTGGTGATATTACATCATGGTTGGAAAGGGAAAATTAAAAAATGAAGACAGGTACACAAGCGCCATGAGGTAGCGATATAAATAATTTCAACATTAGTGGCTAGTTACCCTGAAGGGGCAAGTTGTTCGGTCTGTGTAATTTAACCTTGTTCCTGAAACTTGAACTTTGTGACCCATAATGGCAACAATACCAAATATTCTTTCACTTTAATATAAAAGTAATATAAATGTGATATAAAACTTTTATAGTTTGGTTTATGTTCAATATTGTTTTCTATGTATATCGTCTCTTTGATGGCAAACAGTCGTAACTGAAAAATGAAGTTTTTTGTTTTTTATAAAAGACACAATTGAATGACACGTTTTTGTCTCAATAAGTATGAAGTCCCAATTTGTATACTTCAGTCCTATTCAAGGGACTGCCAAAAAGACCAAAACACTCCGTTAGCACTTGATATTGATGGTGGAGCATCGTAACCATGTACTCAGTTACTGTTTTGAATGGCAGAAAAGCATAAGCGCGGACACAGCCACCAACACCAAAACAAATGAAGATACCATTTGTTGCCATCAACAAAGTGGCAGATACAATTCCCTGACATCAATGCATTTCACATGATCAGCTACACAATGCCGCAGGTTTACATCATGTCACAAAATGTTCCAATTGCTGATATGATGGGGATCTTGTACGAAATCATATGCTGGCATACCTGGTATTTCTGTAATATAACGATATAACCCACGGAAACTTTAAATAGGAAATTCAACTTGCAAATGGCAAACGTCAATATTTCCAGTGGAGTTTTTAGAAAAAAGATTCCAAAGTACATTTACGGCTTTTTGCCATAAAACAGCAAAAACCCGGTAAAATGTTTAAAAGATACAATGATACGAATAGGTGGAACAGTGCTACATGCTCCTTGTACTCCTGAACGGGAACCAATCACAAAACCAAAAACAAACAACCACACAAAAAAAGGAAAACAATATATATATATATATATATATATATATATATATATATATATATATATATATATATATATATATATATATAAACTAATGATAATAAAACAAACACACAAAGAAAACGAAACGAAACAAAACATGTGCAATGCAACCTCTCTATGGTCCATATTCAATTCAGTCACTGTCCTCATTTAGTATGTTCACCATACTCCTACAAGCTTGATGAAAAACACCAATAAAAGTTTCTTGATAAATAATGATAGTTGACCTAGATGAAATATTATTATATTCATTTTCTTCAAGCCATGAGGTAAAAATTGGCAATGGGAGGATGGCAGTCCATTAACGTTTACCGCTTGGCAATCTAGAAGAGAAAATGTCGCCTTACCATATTTCGCCTTTTGGGAGTGGTTAAAGTATGAAAGGAAATTCCCGTACACAAAATGAAAAACGGAATTCTGCGATCCTGTATGCAGACAACGTAAGTCTTTTAAGCGTTTCATGAAAAAGGAGGTTGCACAGCAGCAGCCTTACAGACCAGAGACTCGTAAATGTGCAGGTATGTTTACAGGCAAACCGGAAACACCATTTCGATGGATAACACTAATGTGTAATTTTCCAATAGCATTTTCTGGCTATGTATGTAAAGCGAAACAGCATATAAAACAGAACAGCAAGACAAATTGGTTGATTTGGTGGTCGTTTCCATGCGGCTCAAAATGGCTTTCCATGTTTGAAAGGTCTGTTACTATGTACAAATTCGTAAAAAATGGATGCAGAAACTATCCAAAAGACAAAAAGTATCCCCAGGAGACGACATGGTAAAAGTATCGGAGTACAAAATGCAACTAACAACTTACATACGAATGTGGAGATTAGATTTAAAGAAAAGTAAAATTCAGATTGATTTATTTTTTAACAGTTCTACTACATATACCTTTGGCATACGGGGTGGAGATTTAAGGCTGAGGGAAAGCAATTCAGAATGAGTGTATGAGAAGGCCACACCTAGATTACAAATTTCTGGGTCTGTGTTTCCATCTAGAAAAAAACAAACATTGTTACTTGTCTGTGAACGTCCTAGATTAAACAATGTAAAAGGATGCCTAATTGGTCAATTTGTTGCAGCAATAAAGAATGCATCTTGGATCAGTATAAATGTGACGGCTTAATATCCTGCATGGATGGATTTTATGAAAAGGACTGTCAAAATATCTGTTTCAAATATGCATTAGTAGTTTCAACAGCACGCGAATGTTTCGAAACCTGCACCAAACAACTATGCTCTTGTGCATCCTTGTATTTCCATTGTGATGGGCGAAAATGTATACCATTTTCATCGACATGCAATGGTATATATGACTGCATTGATAAAACAGATGAATATTTTTGTAAAGGCTATACTAATTTGTCCTCAGTAGTATCATTACTCCGGTCCAATTTATTCAAATCCAATCGCACCGTTGATATCAGAAAGGTCCAACATTGTAAATCAATTTACGCAATTGGGTGCTCAGCGGTGACACCTGCCGTTTGCTACGACATATCTATTGTCTGTCTATATGATTTGGACCAATTTAATTTTGCTAAATATTGCAAAAATGGAGTGCATCTACAGTCCTGCGAGGAGGTGGCGTGTCCTGGCAAGTACAAATGCTTTAAGTCATACTGCATTCCTTTACGTTTGGTTTGTGATGGTAAAAGTGATTGTGCGTACTCCGAGGAAGAACGTCTTTGTCATAACTACTCTTGTTCGTTTATATTTCGTTGCAAAGCACCGTCAATATGTGTCCACCAATCAGAAATATGTGACGAGGCGGTCAACTGTCTGATAACTCAAGACGATGAGCTTACATGTGACACCATTCAATGCAACGACTTGTACCCTTGCATGTGTCATGGAAATGCAATAAACTGTGATCATTTAAACTGTGGTGAAAAGGATAATCCGTTCCGCTTGGGTTCTAATGCCAGTTTAATATCTGTGAAAAACAATTCACTTATAAATTTAAACCTGCTCAACCTCAATATGGTAATCTTACGTTTCCTTGATTTCTCAAGTAATCTGATTTCACAGATACAACAAAATGCATTCAGCTGTTGTAAGCATCTCATAGTGTTATTACTGGAAGAAAATTTAATATTCGTCCTTAGTCCCAATACGTTTAGAGATTTACACTATTTGAAACTTCTAAGCATGAAAAAGAACCCATTATTAACAATAAATAGAAATGCCTTTCTGGGACTAAGCCAAATGCCTCTGCTTGACTTAAGTAGTCTGATGGTGAAAAACATTTTTATGGGATCTTTCAATGGTTTGATATCCCTTTGCGAGTTGAACCTGGGCAGCAACAAGATAAGGAAAGTACCACCTAACACCTTTAATGTACTAACCTGTCTTAGAATATTGAATCTCTAAAACAATGATATCCTATACTTTGATTCAAGTATAAAGAGTATGTTACAATTGAAAATTATTATCGTCGACGTCAATGCATTCACATTTTGTTGTTTTGTTTCAGAAAAAGCCGAATGTGTACCGACATTAGATAGGTTACAATTATGTACCAGATATTTGGGCAGTAGTATGTTCAAAATGTTATTATTACATACAACTCTGGCTTTGTTAGCTAGCAATATACTTGTGTTGGGAATGTTTTATACAAAAAGCACGTCCAATAAATATATTGTCTGCAGTGTGCACCTGCATGTATCATATATGCTAATGGGACTCTATCTATTGATTTTGAGCATGGTTGACACATATTTTGGAAATAAGTACCCGCTTTATGACAGCCAGTGGCGTAGTTCCATATTGTGCAAAACCACAAGCCTTCTTGTTTTTGTGTCATCAGAAACCTCAAGAATCTTACGTGTCCTTGTATCCTTCTTGACATTAAAATGTAGTTATGATCCTTTGAAATATAAGTCACAGTGTGACACGACCTTTCAGAGAAAACTAATTATACCATGGGTAATATGTATTGGACATGGTGCTATCTTGTTTACCAAGGGAGAGTTTATTTCAGAAAGACCAGATTCACGATTTTGTACCTCATTGATTTTTCTGACTCCAAACACAAATCTCCAGAAAGTCGTTACATCAGCAATGGATATATATCAGTTGACATGTACAGCTTTTGTATTTGTTGCGAAGTTACTTCTTATGATGTTACAAAGGTTGTCACGAAAAAAGGTTAATCGTTCTGATTTTAGCAAAAGGTTTACACTAATGTGCTCGCTCCAAGCAATTTGTTGTTTGGTTTCAAACATCCCCCTCATTGTAATTAATATCCTTCTTGTTTATGGCATCATTGTCCCATTGGCTCTTTTAGCCTGGTCAGCTGCATCCTTCCTTCCCCTGAATGCGCTAATGGGCCCATTTGTATATAACCTCAAAACTATGACAAATCTTAAGATAAAAACCTTGACCATTCTCAAAATGAAAATAAATATGAGGAATATATCAGTGGACTGATATGTAACAATGAACATGAAGAGGAATTTAAATCATGTTGTGGGTATATCTATAATCGAACCTTTAAGTTCATTGTGGACAAATTGCACTCTTGGTTCTACCAAATGAAAAGACGCCATCCACAATATTTGTGCATTTTGAACACTTTATATTATACAGACTCTAATTACATATATACATATATATATATATATATATATATATATATATATATATATATATATATATATATATATATATATATATATATATATGTTAATATGTGTATAGAGTATTGCCAATTGTAGTGGGATAATTGGATAATGTTGTTCATTTTAAGATTGTTTGATGTTTGGAAGCATATATGTTGTCTGGCACATGTAGGAATTTCAAAATTCTTGTAGTTTCAATACAACCTTAAGAAATGATAAAATAATTTTAATGTATTATGAAATCTGCAAAAAACACTTGAACTACTATGACGCAGAGAGATTTCTGTACACCCCTGGATATTACTTTTTTAACAGGAGGCAAAAGATTTCCTTTTTTATCATTTTTTTTTTGGCCATTCTTTGTCAGTATTGTTGGCAGTTTCTGATTTTAAACGAATTTGCAGACTTTGTCCAAAAACGTTGATTAAATCTACTACCAAAGTAGGAGGATGTACTTCTTGTGGACCACTGTCAAGCATAGACTCTTGTATTTTGTGTTTAGAATCTTGCAAAAGTATTCTCTAAAGGCATATGGCCAGTTGCTTTAAATACCACAGGGACATTTTGCATCCAGGAAATAATTTGTTCCAGAGGAGCACTGCGTAGTTATCATTCCTTTGTGATTTTATCTTATTCTGCCTGTGTGTGTGTGTGTGTGTGTGTGTGTGTGTGTGTGTGTGTTGAGGGGGTGTGGGGGGGTGCATGCGTACGTATATGTTTTTTCAACATTGTGAACTAGATCCAAAGCAAAGTTATGAAGATGAAGCTTTTTTTCTTAAATTGTCATGCTCTCCAGATTTTTTAATATTGGGGGACTTGGGAGTACCATTGCTGCCAAAGCCTTTTTACTTTTGACCAAGCTTGATAATGGAAATCAATAACGGGTTTTCACGTTGAGTAAAGTTTCCTCAAATATACCAGACAGTTGATTGCCGCCAAAAGTTAGTTCGATCTAGCGCTAAAATGTTTGAGTCAATTAAGTTAGGATGAAAATATTCCCAGAAGTAAAGGTTCTTCGGGTGTTTCCTGAAGAATTCTCAGGTTCCCTAAGGTATCCCGACATTTTAAGGTGTATAATTTAAAGAATGCAAAGGTCTAACATTTTGCTTAAATTGTAGAGCAACATCTTTTGAATTTAAGACATTAAACAAGCCACAGTGATACACCACAAGGGAACACCTATATCCCCTCGAGCAACGGTATAAACACACGAAATGTTGAATATTCCTTGTTGTCAATTTTCAAGTGGAATACAATTTTGTCCCAGCTTAATAAAGTACTTATTTTATCACATAGAGGCTTTCAAGAATAAGGAAATATCTAGAGATCCAAAAAAACTATCATATCAGGCAATTTTACATGCCATTTCCTTTTCTTAAAATAAAAAATAAAGAAATAAAAAAATAAAACAAACAGCCCATGCTTGGCTGACCAGTAAATTCATCACAATTGTGGCTCCGTGAAGTTGGGATAGATCAAGGTCACCCATGCACCAAGTAGTTCTCAAGTTATATCACTGAAGAGTAAAATTCATGTATATTGCACTTTGACCTCAGAAATGAGGGCAAGGTTACTCATGCACTGTCTAAGCGTGACCTTCATAGAGAAACATTAATATGTGCAACACCAAAGGCCTAACTGAAGATTGATCTTGTCCAGTGACAGTAAATTTCATGTCAGTTGTCCTGTAAGCTTAAGAATGAAGTCAAAGTCAACCATGTATTGTCTGAGAGTGTCCCTCAAAGAGTATCATAGCCATGTAAAACATTGAAGCCCAAGCTGAAACAGTTCTCAAGTTATCATCTGTAGAGTCAAATACACCTGAGTGACCTTGTGACCTTGAGAATGAGGTCAAGATTACCCATATACTGTGCAAGTCTTGCTGTCATGCCCTCAAGTGTTCCAGTGCAATTTTGAATCAACTGGCTCAGGCGCTTTTAAGAAGAAAATTGTTGAAGATTTGGTCAAAAAATTCAATAAATATAATAAAAAAAATCCAAAAATCACTGGAATATGACCATTTCAACTTAGTAGAGACCTACCCAAGGTACATCCCCACCAAGTTAAAAGTAAAACTGATCAGTGGTTTTGGAGATGAAGTGAAAACCGGGAATAATCATTGCAATCCCCATTCTCTAACATAGTAATCAATACGACTGTATGCAATTACCAACAAGTACCCCAAATGAAACATTCATTAAAAATTGGGGATTCACAGTAATCCCATGTTGTGATAAACTTTGGTGGGGCCTTCTACTGACAACATTTCCACTAAGTCTAAGCATGATCTGAGAAGATTTTTTTTTTAAGATTTGGCCAAGAAATGAACAACAAAATCATAAATAATCCAAAAATTAAGGAAGCAAGCCCATCTAAATATACTTGGTACAGACCAATCCAAGGTACATTGTCACCACGTGTGAAGTGAATTTGGACAGTGTTTTTGGAGTAAAAGTCAAAAATGTGAATTACCACCCCATTCACTGGCTCAGTAATCAGTAGGACCGGATGCATTAACCAATAATTACCTGAATTGAAAAATTGATTAAATTCAGGGATTTATAGCAACACTACCCTGTGAACAACTTTTTTTGCACTACTATAAGGGACATTTTCAGCAAGTTTCAGCATAGTCTGTGTAACGGTTCTGGAGAAGAAATCTGGAATTGTGCCTTGTGAACAACTTTGTTTGGCATTTCTGACAAGGAACATTTCCACCAAGTTTCAGCATAATCTGAGTGATCGTCTTGGAGAAGTAAAAAATTGTGAGAAGACACTTGCTTGGATAAAAAGTTATCTGAAAGATCACAGTGCCACTTATTGAAACAATAAAGTGTCGAGGTCCCTAGAAGTCTGCAAAATTTCGAATCAATTGCCCAGCAGTTTCAGAGAAGATATCTTAAGATTTGGCCAAAAAATGAACAAAAAAAAAAAAAGAAGCCAATAACAAAAAACACACAAAATATCCCCCAAAATCAGTTGAGCGTGACCATTTGAACAGACATGGTAGATACCCACCCAAGGTAAATTGTCACCAATTTAAAGTGAATCTGGTATGTGGCTCTGGAGTAAAAGTCGGTAATGTGAATTGAGGACGCTGGCAGACAGACAACGCATGAAAAAGGAAAAAAACGGATGGGCGACAGATGCCTAACCACCACATATGTTCAGCTGACAGACAAGTCAGCTGAGCAAATAATATAGCATATAAGTGGAATTTGGTATGTTTTTCCATATGTAGTTTTGTCCATTCCCACTGCACCATCATTGCCAACTGAACAACCCACAGGCTCACAGACAGGCAAGGGATGTATATTGAACTTTGACACAGACAAGGACAAGGAACATAGCCTGGAGGTAAGTGATGGACCTGGACTGAATGTGAAGACACATGGGGAACAATGCTCTCATCTGCAGACCAAGAGTAGACTTTGGCTGAATCTTCACTCTTTCAGTGCCAATCTCAACGATAAAAAGGTCAATGTTGCAGGGGCCATAAGAACAGCCTACCTCAAGAGGTTTCCTCGGGTCACATTGGGCACAGTGCACAAAGCAGCCTAAGTGTGCCACAGAAAGCTGTTTAGTCAAAATTTGTTATTGAAAGAGCAAGACTGAATGCCATTTGCCGATTTTTATCTACGTGCAAATAATACATGTAGCTGAGACATATCCCAGACTTTTCCTCTCAGTTATTATCATTATTTTTTCTTTTTTTTTTCTTCATTTATAGGAGATGTGTGGACCAAAACCCCACATCTCTTCAGTGTTTCCTCCCCAACAGATTTGCATCCTGTGTAATAGCTGTCTTGTATGATCCTTTCTATGTAGACTACAGGTAATCATTTTACATGCAGGTTGATAGGCTCGTGTTCAGAATTCAGTCTGACATTTTTGGACCGTAAGTCACTTCATTTACTATATTGCACCAGGCTTTTATCTGTGCTTTCCACCATTTCCCTGAATTAAAAAGCGACCCGTCAGTGACATAACTATTCAAACTTCCCTTTTGTAGTTAGACTAGGCCCCGTGTAGAGTCTGATCGAGTTTATAAACCTATTGAAGTTCAGCATTAATAAGAATCTCACCCTTTTCCCCCTTGAATTAAATCTGAGAGGAAAAGGGTTCAATAAACGAAAAAGCTCAGTGTTTCCTTTGCACCCATATATGCTTTTCAAATCCGTAATGCAACCTCCCCCTGCCTGTTCCCATTGAAAGATATTTGTCAATTGTAAGTCGTCCACAATCCGAATTAACAACCGACACCACGTCCTAGTAGGAATGTGTTTCTTCAAACAAAACTTTTTGCATTCTGTCATGTGAAAACTAGATAAGGTTTTTTCCCCCCCTATGGACCTTTGCACTTACGTTTTGGTCTCTTTTGGGTAAATACGAACTATATATGTTTCAGCTATACATACCAAGGAACATTGCCTTTGGTCGGAATTGACTTGGATTTGTTTCATTAGGACTACGGTTTGGATATGGTAATCACACTGTCTAATTTATTAACTCTTGACGGCCACACACATAACATGGAAACCATAGCGGTGCACCACGCAAACGCTTGAGCACACTGTTTGGCCATTCTTGAGACATACCCTGAAATAATTTTACATGATCAGCACCAAAAAAAAAAAAAAAAAAAAAAAAAAAAAAAAAAAAAACCTAATCTCCAGCATAGGACATTTTATCGCTGCACTAACCTTATAGGCCCGTACAACCTTCTATGCTCATGTACCTGTTAACTCATTCCACCCTGATGACGCTTTTTCCCGCTAATATCTAAATGTCGTCTGCTAATTGTATTTTACTAATTTAGGGATTATTTTTCAATATTTTGGATGAAACTTGCGTGGAAGATCATTCCAAATTATATGCCCATGGTCAACAGCTTTCCTTGGCGCGCTCTGGGCGCATTGCGCCCAGAGCGCGCCAAGGAAAGCTGTTGACTCAGTCTTCTATCAGGGTGGAATGAGTTAATCTAGACTGATATGTATTCGTATATTTACTTTTAACATGCACTTTACTTCATGCCTATCACTTATATTTTACACCTATACTAAGTTTACATATATACACAGACATTTCTATACCTTATACATCAAGCTAACTTAAACGTGTGACAATACATTTATCTTTCACTAGAATTCTATTTAAACATACATCTTGTCATACATTTGTACCTGAACACAAAACTATTATAAGGCTCAGCGCTCCACAAATAAGAAAACATATACACCTCAGCGTTAAATTTTTCTAATAAGCTACACCACTTGAGAACACAAATATATTAATGCGCTTTTAAATGCACCTCCTCATGAATATAAAGTAAACTTACATTACAAGCCTAAATTCACATGTCTTATAGCCTATTCAGCGACAGGTGACTGACTATAAATGCACTATGGAAATCTACATATAGAAACATTATGCATTTTAGAAAAGCGCACATATGTATCTACTGAATATTTTAAACCTAAATAATAAAACACTATTGCCCATGACCATACTTTATTTCAACAAGAAACCACATATGTAACGATAATCTGTCAAAATAGCCAAATTCAATCCAGTAGTCGTACTCACACGATGGAACCCTTGATGCCTCGGTAAAAAAAAACCCACAGTAAAAGTAACAAATTTTACCACATTGCTACACTTTTGCCTCTCTTGAACAAGGTTAACCTTTCTACAGACTGCGACCACGGGGGTCCCGAACATACCAATCTCGACCTTATATAACACCTTAAGTTTAACAAGAAAATCTAACATCCAATCACAAATCAAATCTACATCCACCTGACCTGTGATTCCTTTAGTATTACCAAATAAGGAAATCTCACCCAGCACAAAACTAGAAACAGTAGCTAATATAGACACTAAGCACGCAATTAACATCACCAGGGCACACAGACAATTCCATAGGTCAAACAATTAACTGACCCCTTAACAAAAACCCCATGAGACCGTGATGGCCAAGCAATTACTAACAATAAATTGAATCCAGCGCAGAGCCCTCAACCACATCGCCCATTCTACAAATGCCCAAGGAAAAAATATATACTGAACATGAATCTACCTGTAATTAGCACACCTAAAAATTATACACCTTCTGCTTGTAATGCTTCAGATTTGCCTACAGCGCAAACCTATGAATTAAATTTGCAGTGGCACCACTCGTAAGCATGAGGACTCAACAGGTCTTTATGGTAAATGGATATGCCCACAGCACACACCTTTAAGTTGAGGCTTGAATATCATCTCCAGATGTCATAGGTTTGAAGATGTTCAACGTTTAAACTTTTAAATGCCCCATTTGCATAAACTAAAATTCTACAACTTTTGTATGAAGTTCAGTGGATGCACATGTAGCACAAACTAAGGAATTGAAGTGGAATGATATATGTACCGATAATGACTTTGAAAATATCAGGGAAAATTAAGAATTTGATAACCCCAGTTGCATAACTTTTCATAACTTGACTGTTCACTACTCACATCTTTTTGGTACATTCAATAGTTTTATGTACAGCAGTATCCAACAGCTCATCCAGGCATAATTAGAGTCTAAACATATGTGGAGAAAGAAGACAGTGACAAAGGAGAAAAAGAAATGATCGAAGAAAGGAACAAATAAATAAACAAATAAATGGATGAATCAATGAATAAATCAAAAAAGAAAGAAAGAGAAAGAAAGGAAAGAAAGAAAGAAAAAGAAAGACAGAAAGAAAGAAAGAAAAAGAAAGAAAAAAAGAAAGAAAGAAAGAAAGAAACAAAGAAAGAAAGAAAGAAAGAACGAAAGAAACAAAGAAAGAAACAAAGAAAGAAGTGCTACCGTCGTCTGGTCCCATGCCATAAAATTTGTGTGACTTTTCCATTCTTGTTGGGGAATATTCAACTGGGCTCTGTTGATTATGGCATCCACACATACTGACTTTGCTTGCACCATTTTTTAAAAAAAGGGGATTTAGTGAAGCTAGTATGTGCATTTGCCATTTTCTACTGAGTGATTGGTGCCAAAGGTTGCCAGTTGGAGACCTGGCCATTCCACTGTCACAAAAAATAACAAAATTTTGGTGCTGCTTTGATGCTGGTGGACTTACATGTGTACAATTCCCTATCTGAGACAACTCAGAATACCGTACTTGTACTGGATAAAATAAAATAAAATGGGCCATTTCAGTTATATAAATCACGCACACAAGCCTTCATTGAACCATTCTTTTAAGAGTTGGGATTTGGTGTAGTTGGTATATGCGTTTTCCATTTTAGGCTAGACGACTGTCGCCTAAGGTTGCTGCTTTGAGACTGAGCTGTTCCTTGGTCACAAAATATAATATATTTTCCGTGCTCCTGTGATGAGGGTGGACTTACATATGTACAGTTCCCGATCTGAGACAACTCCTAATACAGTACTTGTGCTGGATAAATTCCAATGAACTGGCCCATGTCGATTATGGTATCACACATACCAACCTCCACTGAACCATTCTTTTCAAGAATGGGAACTTGGTGCAGCTGGTATATGCAGTTCCAATTTTCGGCTAGGTGACTGGTGTCAAAGGTTGCTGATTCGAGACTTGGCCATTCTGGTCTCACAAAACAATATATTTTTGGTGCTCCTTTGATGCTGGTGGACTTACATATGAACAGTTTACCCATCTGAGACAACTTTGCATACAGTACTGCTACTGAAAAACCCCAATGAACTGGCTCATCTCAATTATGGCATTCATGCATACTTGCGTCCCTTAAACCATTCTTTTTAAGAATTAAGATTTGGTGCAGTAAGTATGCGCATTTTTCATTTTTGGCTAGATGATTGGTGCTGACGGTTCCTGGTTCAAGACCCAGCGATTCTGTGGTCACAAAACATAATAATATTTCACTTGTTTCTACTATATAAGCTCATCAAGTGTTATAGATTATTTGTCAGCATATAGGTCATCATTTATTGGTCGGTTTAAACATATTTTTTTAAGAATACATATTTTGATAGCACTGATGAGTGACAATTGGGAAATGTGCCTAGGCCCATGGTCAGTTCTAGAAATAGATTGCTGTTGTGCTGAACAAAATTCATATTTGGTTCAATATTCCCAACAAGCATTCTCCAATGTGAACAAACGCACACCAACATGGTACATCCAGTATATCTTTCTACAAGTTCACCGAACATGGATTTTCGGCTAACTTCAGGTCAAATATTGGTTTAAAGTCATGACTTGTTTGACCTATCCCCAAGAGACTACCCTGAAATTGTTGATATATCATGTACTCCTTACCACCTTGACGCAATGCATAACAACTGCCTGCTTTATGCAGACGACCTCGTCCTAGTTGAGACTAGTTGTCACCCACAAAATTCCTTGAACAAATTGGAGAACTGCCAAAAATGGAAATTAATAGTAAATCTTACAAAACATAATCTTCACTTAAAAACAGGTCTTCATTTCATTATTCCTACCTGTGTTGCCAACAGGAAATTCAGATTCCCTCCCCCCCCCCCCGAACTCTTGCCACACAGGGATTAAATGAACTTTTTACTTTGTTCTAATACGACTTCAAGAAAAGGCAAACAAAGTTCCCATTTGTCTATGAATCTTTATTTATGACTCAGTGTTAGAGTTTAGTTATAGCAATTACTACATACGGCTGTTATGACTGTACTCCAAACATGCTTAGTGAAATTCTCTTCATGCAACTGTGTGATAAGTAGCCCACTGAGCAACTACACATTAAACTTGATCGTGCTCTTGTTAGGGGAGTATAGGAAATCATGTACAGCTTCAGCTAAAGGTTGATTGGGTTGCTGCCTACTGCCTGTGACCTGCCTGTGTTCAGCAACAAAACATTGGCATCAGCCGCACAACTGTGATGCTGTTATCATTTTATTGTCTATATCAGAACTATCTTCAAGTAAAATATAGCAACCCATGCTGGCTGATAAATATACAAAATACAGTGCGTACATTTCACCTACTGCCCAATTGGGAGAATTCAGGAGGTATAAACTTTTAGTCTCACGTCAAACAGCTGCCGGAAAGACTTTGTCTGAATATGTTATATTTGGGTGCTAAATACTAGTGGGCTGAAGAAATGGCAGTGTCCATGATTCTGATAAAATGTGCACATATTTTACCCTTGAAAACCTTGGTTGCACCAGAAGAAAGGTCAATATTTCATGTTCTGTTACCAGCCTCTGGCGACAAAAATGTTATGATTGATTTTGGTTCTTAAGCATATTTGTAACAAAATAAGCTCCTGTGCACCTCTGAAAAAGCTGGGCTGAAGTCTACAGAATGGGAAATCCTATTTGGCCATCATTAGCAATACTGAGAAACGAATTTGGAATCCAGAAGGTTTTAAAATGTATAGTACCTCTATGTGGGTCAGTTTTAGGATGAGGAATTCGTTTTAATGTATTTGTTGCAATTATGTCACCCCTTGATGAGATAATCCAAGACGACAATGGATTCTTGTGACTAAAACATATTTTGAATGAAAAAGGACAAATATCTCAACGAAATAAAGTTATGGTGACATAATCTATGCATGATGTGCACACGATATACTAAAAACACAGTGAATATTGGCAAAAAAGTTAGGCATCCAGTGGATGTCAACCCATGTACTTTATGTTTTGGTGTAATATGGTGATGCAAATTGGTAATAGCTTTATTAAATTTACCCTCATTGTAAAACGCATGGTAGATAATAACACTATGTCAATGAAAACAACCATCTTGCAAATTGGTAAACAAGCAAAATGCTGCATTTAACCAGTGATCTGTAGGACCCAATTTTCTGTGGCCAAAACACAAGAATGATGCACAAATTTGCATATATACATGAATTTGTACTTATGTTGGCCCATTTTACGATAAATGTACAGAAAATAACCTGAAAGGCCAGAATCACTAGACCAAACAAATCTTATAGCCAATTTGAGGACAATAAATTCATCTTTGGTGAATATTTGTGAAATCTATGTAAAGTTTTACTATGTAAAATCACCACAAACTACTGCTGTCCACCCAGATGATAATGGAAACATACAATGCTATGGAACTGTAATATCAGACTCCCTAATCTGAAAATTCATAGGAGTCTGTGCCCTGTCCATTCGAATTGTATAACTAACTCTCACGGTCAGATTGCCATCATGCTGTGGGGGGATGGGACTGTAAATACAGGAGGAAGGGGAGGTTTTGTGTGAAGCACTGGCCTACAGCAGCCATTAACCAGTTCCGAGCCATTGCCAATAGGTGATGGGTGTCTTTTAAAGTTTGGATAGCGCTGAATACATTCAAAGTAGTTGGTGCATACAATATAATGGTCTAGATTATCACATCTGGAGGCAGGTGCACCAGAAATTTCTTCCATTTTTCCCATGTAATTGCATGTGCCATGTCCAGAGATGCAATATGAAACTCACCTTACACATAGCAGATGACATGATATTTTAAGTCATCCATTGCTTTGCCTTGTAAGGACAGGTTTTCTCCACATTTTGCAAGGGGGTGGCGTGCCCTGGGGCTCCGCTCCGTTTTCTCAAATGACCTATTGCCATAACTAAGAAAACAGCTGAAGGCATCACAACCAACAAGGACATGAAACGAAATGAGGCACTTGGCAATACCATCGGAACATATACCTCTGCAAAAAACCAGCTGTTCCTATGCTTAATCCAGAAAGTCATGAAAGATGGTAGCAGCTTGGAGAAACACATCTGTGCCTTCTGTATCAATGACCACAGGATCATTGTAGCCAGTTGACCTCAAGGCAGCATAGATTGAGAGTATGAGGGTGTTTGCTTCACATTGATTGGACACACTGAGGCTGCAGCACCATCCACTTATAACTTTGATCTTTTATACCAGAGACAGAAATGCAAAGTATTTAACATGATTATAGATTCTGCCAGGAGAGATCACTGTGATATCACTCTATTTTGGACAAGTGGCAGTGAGATTTGGACGAGTGGCAACAGCGATTTTGGGCGTGGGAAGAACACTATGCCCAACAACTGGTTAGGTTTCCCACCCAATAGGCACAACCAGAGTATGGCAATATCTGGGTGACAAGAATATAATGCTTACGCGAGCACAGGCCATGTTTGGGAGGTTGCCAGCACTGCAGAAAGTATAGTCAAAAGGTGTGCCTGGACAGGCCTTCTTCAATTTACATTTAAGTCTTGTGTTTTACCATGCAGATTGTTCATGGGGATTTTCTGAGATTTAGTGCCTTAGGTGTTATCAAACGTACATGTGGGTATAAGGCCTCCTCTGATGCCACTGAGAGATTTTGCATCACTATAGTGTGCAGTCACTTGGAATATGGTACCATTGTCTGAAGTGTAACCAGTAAGAAAAACCTCATGGCATTGGATGCTGTTCAAAAAGGGCGACAGATATATACTAGAGTCTCCCTTCACTGAATCCTATGAATCCCGTTTAGCGAAATGTAACTTGCTTCCTTTATCCTACAGACGAGAGCAACTGGATCTTGTTTTCCTCTACAAATGTCTAAATGGTCTGTACAGTGAAGACTCCCATAACATGTTTCCAGTTCAAACAGCTTCCAGAAATTTACGTAGCTGCGATAACAGCATCCATTTCAAAGTTGCCTGTAGCCACACTGAAACCTTTCCTTCATCATATGTTATCATACAATTCACACCTGGATTATCTTCTCCTCAAACATCTGTGTTTCTTTATCAGCCAACATTTTAAAAAAATAGACCAAGTACCTATTACAAAAAAATTGCAGTCTGAGTACTTTGCTGTATTTGACGTTAAAATGTAATCAGGTCCTGGTGACTGAACACTCTTAGTCCTATTGTAACATTAAGTATATGTACAGTCTGACAGAGTACCTGGCTAGATCAAATAAAACTCCAGATACATGGTGCTGTGTTTATACTATCACAGTTGATGCCTCTCAATTGATAAGTTCACAAACATGCTCTTTTATGTTCTCAAGTTATCAATCATCATTAATTACCTTAGAAATTGACCTCTTGGAAAAATATTCCATTTTGCTCCCAGGTATCATCCTTACTTGCTAGACTGGAGGCAACAGCCGGTACCCCTGTTTCCAGTGATTACAACAGAGCTGAAGAAATGGCACAAAGCTGTATGTAAAGCTATGCAGCCTTCACCATCATTTGGCTTTATGATGTCTTTGTACCGTGCAGTACCTTTGCCTGTATGCATGCAAATATGTGAAATAGCCAGCACTAACATACATACATACATACATACATACATACATACATACATACATACATACATACATGGGAAAAACACCCACTCCCCCCCCCCCCAAAAAAGACTAGATATACTTGGGGTGCTAAGGATAGCCAGCACTAACATGCTTACATACATACATACATACATACATACATACATACATACATACATACATACATACATACATACATACATACATACATCCATGGGAAAAACACCCACTCCCCCAAAAAAGACTAGATTTACTTGGGGTGCTTAGCATTGCCTTCACAGTGTCTTGGCAAACAGCCTTTAGCTTTTTCACTGTGAGAAGTGACTGTAGTCTAATTGTCCACAGGCCGCAGGATGTGACAGTAGTTGAATTCTAAGGTGGCCGCCAAATTAAGTGATATTTGACCTTTAAAGTGACTGTCTGGCTGATTACCCCAAAACTGATGTTACTAAAAAGTGCATGATGTATGTAAGTAGTTTTTTAAAAGACTTGAAACATTTTTTGATATGAATTGTTGATTTGTATAGGATGAAAGCGTTTGCAATCTGCAGCTTGCCTGTATGAATGGACACGGTTGGTATAAAGTCGTATGAAGAGCAGGCAAAAACAGTGTTTACATAATATCATTTACCTTTAGTCATTGTATTTTACACATATATGATTGATTCAAAGGAACAAAAATTGGATCAATTTTAAGATGGTATTAATGGTACCATCAGATACATCTCTTGCTTTGTGCGTTATTAATTCCAAGATAGCTGTCAAATGTTGTGACTTTGAAAAAGACCTTGCAAAATATAAACCATGATGTGTATTGCTAGTGCTGACAGGTTGAAATAAATATTGTGAGACGTGTTTTAGATACAAAATGTAGTATCAAGTCCGACAAATAGTTGGAAAATATGCTTAGAAATTTAGGGTTCAAAAACTAACTTTGATGGAAATGCAGAAGTGAAAGAGTTAATCCCATGTTACCACCACGGAGTGAGAACAAATACGCATTTTATGCTTGTTCCCCCATTCACAACACTTTTCCAGTGCATGTTCAAATGTTAACTGAAAGAGAAAGTAGTGTTTCTTACAACTGAAACGTGTAAAACACGTATTCACATTCACCTATCATTCTAATTAGCGCAGACCGACTAATGGGCAACATTAAAGCACATGTTAATATTTCTGCAAAGTGCAGACATCATCGTCATTCAAACTTTACCAAGGGAAAGCGATTTTTGTGATATGCACACAACAGCATTTTCACTAGAACAAACAAGCCAACCTCTGCGTTCTGCGTTGGTCTACTACTGAATGTAAATTGCATAAAGGATACAGCTTGTTTCTACTTATGAAAATCCTTGAAATTAGCAGTTGCAATATGTATACGGCGGAGATAAATGTGATAAGACATAAGAAATACGCAAGTACCAATAGTCAACGAAATCTACGGAAATGTGATAAGCTACTACCTGTAGTAGTCATTTTTTCCATCTTAGAGACATTTTGCACTTAATGAAGAATTTGAGATATAATCTATAGGAAACAATGGTGTTACATTATTGTAGACATTATTTTCCTTGCAGAAACAGTTCTCACGTGCACATGATAGTAACAGGGGTTGCTGCATCCATAAGTAGCGCTCACACGTGGCGCTGCCTGCATTCAATCAAGCAGTTTTGGATAAATGACTCATAAGCTTAACAGAAACAATGGAACCAAACATTCGCAAAACATCAGACATGAGTAGAGTGCAACTAATTGTGGTAGATAAATCCCAACCAAAGAGATGGTTGGCGGTTTGGAGATGAATTCGATTGATTCTGTAGTCTGAATCAAATGATTAGTTTCACTTTCTTTGCCCATTGTACATCCACAATGTGGTTACTCTAAAAGCCGAGGACACGCATTTTTCTGTCTCCTATCAAATTGCCAGAGTTGAATTTGGGATCTCCTTTGAAATTCTATTCTTCCATTGTTAAAATTAAGTCTTCAGCTTCAAGTTTGGTAGATAAGGTGGTCACTGAAGCTTACTCACGATATTTATATTTTCTTTCAAAGCTTGTTTAATGTTTTTCAACGCTTTTGTTCACTCCAGTTATTTTATTTAAACTGCATTTACCTGAAATTAACTTTGGTGTAGATATACTGGAAAGCAGTGATACAAAACTAAAAACCAAATAGTTGTGAAAGAAACCTGGACTTTTTTCTCCCTAGGGTGACTGTGAAATGCTTTTTTTCCCGGACACGGGTTTTTGGTCTGAATCATATTTGTGATATTTTTGTTTGAAAAGAATAATAATTTGTATCTCATGTAGGCTTTTTGAAGCAAAGAATATATGCAAATGAGACTCAAATGAACTGAACAGAATCTTTCAATATTTTTGTAAGCGTGAAAATGACGGAAAAATGTCAAACCCACACATCATCAATGTTTCTAAGTTTTTACTGTTTCGCTTTTTCAACATTGTTTTTAACCATGGGGGAGATAGAATGATTTCCTGTTTGCATACTCAACACATATCGATGCCTCAGTTGAAAATTTGTTCTGAACCACAAAATTACTTACCAATCTTCCATCATGTGACTTTGACTGAACCCTGAAGTACATAATAAAACAGACCTGTCATTGTATATTTCATTCATTGTTTGATGATTATTTGAGTTAAAAGCACTTGACCAAATGAGAAAGGAATTACCTTATTTTGCATCCTAAACTTCACCAGCCTTCTGTTTCAGTTTCTTTACCTATCTCGGATTCGCGTCTGGAGATTTCTCAGCGAATAATCCCATAATGGGTTTTAACTGCCTCAGGCAGATCTGGGGTTTTGGTCCACACGTGCTTCACAATCCCATATGCCAGGTGCTCTTTGTGAGCACAAAGAATGGCCTTTGCTTCCATGCCGCGGTAGATTGATTTAAAGCTGAGAATAAAGATGTTATGATCGTTTATTCCACGCTCTTTACCTTTGTAATTATTTTATAGCTCTGCTTCGGTCGTCCCCGATTACGTTCTTAAGAATTGGATATACCGGAGTTTCGAATGCTTCTTGAAGCTTTGGGACTTTTGAAACTGATTAGTTGGTTTTTCTTCTTTCCAGGGAAACATGTATGTAAAAAGTTCACAAAAACATTACCCCAGGTCTAGTAGTAAGCTTCAACTTCCTTCCTGGTGAAGACATGGACGCTCACTTTCATTTTCCTCATGAATAGCATGTTTAAGCATATGGAAAATTTGATTAAAAAAACGTTTCATTGTGAATTAATGACACATTTAAATGTTTTCTTTTTTCTTTATTTATGCATGCCTTAATGTCCCCACAGCTTTATTGCTCTTAGCAATCACCTCCTTCTCGGTTGGAATCAATCTTAGAGGTAATAGTTTGAAATGTGGCAAAAAAATTAAATTCCAAATCGGAATTCCCCAAACATGGTCTTCTGGGACAGGCTCTTACAATAGGAGTGAGATAACATGATGGTGAAAAGACACTTTACCTATATCCATATATCGAATCCAACAATGAAAAAAAAAATCAAATGGGATATTGTCGAAGCATTCGTTCATGGAATATTGGCCCCTTATGACAGTCTATCAAAATAGGAAAGCATGTAAAGAGCTGATGTCCCCGAGCAAGCGTTATTTTATATTATGGCAAATCACAGTGTATCTCTACTTAATGTCTCCGTAGCTGTTCATCTATATTTGGAAATGTTCAATGTTGGTTTAGTCAAACACATTACTGTAATTGACAGTACAGAGCAAGGGCTATGTTTTATCAGTGATGTTATCCAAGGAGCAAAAGAAGCCTCAGACAAAATCAAATGAAAAGACTACTTTGCATAAGCCCCTGTTCTTTCCGCATTGATACATTTTAACGTCAACTAACCATAGGAAGGTATATGTACACTGAAATCAACTAAAAGATGCTTTTAATTATATTTTGTTGCCATACCAGGATTGTTTATTTCTCATCTCTTATGATTTTATATGTATATATGTAACATGCATAAGTTTCTGGGAAGGAAATATGTAAAACCGAAAATGGGTAAGTATGCATTATTTTAATATGTTTGAAATCTGTTCTCATATCTTTGATCAAGTGACAAAATTTCCTACATTTAGTACATACATTTTTACAAAAGAACTCACAGAAAGCAACACAGAAGTGCTCATACGTCAGACTAAGTACGTTATCATGTTTGCATAAATCGTCTGAAATATATAGATGTTCAGTATTTTGACCTTAACCCCCCCTTTAAACTGATGCTGTAACCCTTTTCTCTTGAATTAAGGCTGAGTAAACAGCTTTCCTAAGTACAGGGTGAGTACGTAGTGCTGTTCCCTTGGGGGCATGCTTTCTTGATAGGTCTCATCTACAAGCCTCAGTCATCATTGTTTTTATCTAAAGTTGAAATTAGTTGAAACCACTGAAGCAGAAAACATACTGAGTTTGGCCAGTGTAGGGGGAAAGGTTTAACCTACAAAGGTGATGCCCAATGCTAATGAAATGCTATTGTTACTGAATCAGTGTGTCTGCTTTGGAGTACCGGTATCAAAATTGCATGCGAAAACTTAAGAAATAGACGCTATATTCCTGTCTTTCAAATATGCCCTATTTGTAGCCACCCAGCTAACGTCAGATTGCATTGCTTAGGCTCACCCTGTGCATTCTGTGGCCTGTACATGTTATCTAATGTGTAAATGGTCACCCATGAAGTTTAACCCTTCAAATCATTATTCTTTTAGAAAGTCTTAAAAGTAATTATGTATTTGCTCATGTATGTTGCAGGGTTGCTGAATCTATTTGATTTTATTTTTGGTACTTTTCCAAAACCATCTGGCTAATTGTATTGAAACTACATCAGCAGAATGCCAGGTATTTCCACACTATGATTAGTTGGAACCTTTTTTATGTGTGTAATTTGTTTTGTCTATTTTAACTCCTTTAAATATCTTTTAAAACTGTCACACACGTTGTGTGGAAAGTTGGTGCAAATGTGCCATAGAAGGCCCAAACAAAGTTGTTCACTGTGTGGTGTTGCTCTGGATTCCGGATTTGCAATTAATTTTCTTATTTGGGTTTAATGCATACATTCCCATATACGTCGGTAGGCTTGATATGGTATTCATATGTTTTATAAGTGTGGTTACCACACGCAGATCGTATGACCCCAATGTGTAGCTCCTTGAAGAGCCAATTTATGAAAATCCTACTTTTATATCTTACTTAACATATTTAATAAAGGCTCTTAAAACCTGAAATTAAAAATTATTCTCGTGTATTTGCTTTACTAATTTAGAATTCAGATTTCCGGCTTACTCTTTATGCTCAAGTCGTCGTTTTAGTCGTATTTTAGAGTTTGAGAATCCCAGTGCCTATCCAGTCTGTATTTAAAGGAGTTCAGTGAAGTTGCTTCCACCATCTTCTTGTTAAATTGTGTCAAACGACAACCACCCTTGATGAAAAACTATATTTCCTGATGTAAAAATGACCCCTTTGATTTTCTATTTTTAGGGATGTCCTCTTCTGGTTGTATTGGTATAATTTTAGAAAACCTTTATGCTACATTACTATCATAAGCTCCTTTGGGGTTTAGGATCTTATAGACCTCTTTC